>JAODJU010000035.1:10283131-10301193 GCA_026776725.1 Gnathonemus echidnorhynchus | reverse complement strand
CTCCCCCCCCCCCCCCCCCCCAAAAAAAAAAAAAAAAAAAGAGAAAAAAAGAAAAAGACAATGTAGACTTCAGCTTGTGCCAAAGAGGTGAAGGACAGTAGTAGTGAAGCCTGGATGTGCGCCAGCGAGAGCTGCGGGGGCTTTGCATGACCTCCCTATCTCTCCATCTCCCAGGTCTTGCTATCACCAAGCTAAGACAGCACCTGCTGCCGTGATGGATCGCCGGGTTAGTCCCGCAACCCCGGCTCCCTGAAGGGGACCGGGCCGCCAGATGTGCGGGACATCCCATCCGCTGTCCACTTCAGAAGGCTCGTTATCACCTTCGTCGAGACGCGAAGCGCGGAGGGGTCGCTCCCGATGTTCGGCTTGATGCGGCGCCGGCTCGGGGGCGCTTGCTTCTCGCCAAGTTCTGAGATTGCCAAGCGGGTCTTCTCGTCAGGCAGGGGAACAATAGCCCCCCTACGTCGGGGAAAAACCATGACACCCGGGACCAACTTCCCGGAGCGGCCACCCCGTGAATCTGGAAGCGGTAATGGACGGTCTAAGTGTAACTGCTCACTAGGCACGTGTTCCGGGGAGCTACGCATTGTAACCATTCCGTAGCTATTTTGGCCTAAAAAAACAAAGTGGCAGAAGTTAATCTAATATTTATAAATATATTTGTGAAATGCACAGCGGCTGTATTATGTTTAAGCGGTATGGTGCACATATACACACGTTGAAAGTGCTGCAATGTAAGATCATTTTATGTTCATCTAACTTTTACAACTGATTCTATTCAGTGTAAAAACAGAATTTTTGAGACGTAATCTGGGCTGCAATAATAAATAGCAAATACACATAACTCAGGTGAGTAATTCAGCGAAAAGTGTCCATTAAAACGACGCCGTTTCCCTTCACCGGCAGGACGGCCGAGCAGAACCGAGGTGTTTTTAGAAGATGGGGTCTTATCACCGTCCCCCTTTTTCCGAGAGGTTAATTGGTGGGGTGTTTGAAAGCCGTAAGTAATTTTTGTTAACAATGACGAGCTTAAAGATGAATTTACGAGGCGCGCTGCCCAGACGTACAGTAATTACCGCCCGCCTCTTACTTGAATCCCATGTGACCGAAAATGTGATGGATTTATGTTAAACTTAACAGGATTCAGGGAAGACCACCGTGCATAATCATTAAATGCAATTCACAGTAACACTTAGTGGTGTTTTAGTTGGCTCTTCACGTTTTAAAGCATGATCATAACAAAACATTTTCACTCTACATTAGTTACCTTCATTAAGTCTAGCAATTCCCAGTCCACTAAGTCAGTACTATTTTTTATTTCTTAATTTATTTATTTGGAAATAAGATTGTATTTCTTTTTGAAAGTGAAATTTTGATGTATCACTTTCTGTCTTATTTAGGTGTGGAAAATAGTACTTAATTGTGTTATTGAGTAAGAGCTGTCGATTCCTCTTCCTGTTTGGAGCATCATGTGGAAGTCCTTGTCCTTGTATTCCAAAAGTCCAAACGCCCTTTAATCTTGCTAATAAAACTATCCCACCTTCCATAGCCCCATAATAACTGTGTAATGTCAAGCACAAAATGCAGTAGGCCTCCTTAACCAGAAACACTGACATCTCTAAGGAAATCTCTGCTTAGATACCAGCATAGGGAATGATATCTTTATAAATTAATTATTCTCCAACGCTAAGCGACAGTGAAAAATTTGCTTTGATTTGCTTGATTTCTTGGACTGGTTCAATTCTTCAAACTCAAAGTTTCCTAGTTAAGGTGTCCAGTAATGTTCTGTCACTTCAACATGAGCATCTTCCTTGTATGTATTTTTGTAAATCTATGGATTATCCAACCACAAAAACCTACACATACTCTTGATCAATTCAGTTAATTATTATAGGCATGGGTTACTGTATCTTCATGTTATGGCATAGGTGTAAGACAATTTGGGTAAGAGTCTTGAAATGAAAGTAACAGACATTGTTTTTGCCTAGAAATTACCAGTTAGGGACATACGTGTAGTTTTCTCCACATACATATAAGATATATGCAGTTTAATGGATATGTAAAGTACTCTTGTCATGGTGCAGAGTAAACACATGTACTGCCTTTTAAAAATGCTTTAACCCTTTCAGGCTCAAATTAAGTTTTAGTAACAGGAAAAATCTGATATTTGGGGAAAATTATCATGAGTAAAAAAAACTCATAAAATATGTATGTGGGGTAATAAGGTAGTTAGTTTTTAACTGTTGCAAATCAGGAACGCCTGCCTTGAGAGGGTTAAAACACTATTGAAATTTGTCTATTTTTCAGGTGTTAAGTGGCAGAACCTTTTATAGTTCCAGGACCTCGTACAGTGACGTCCTGCCCACTCCTTTGAAGAAGTCATCATGAGTAATGTAATTTTTATTTTCCCAGTCAAAAACAAACATGACTGAAGGCAGGCTAAAAATAAAATACTCCTTGAATGTGCTGCTTCCTGGACAGAGTCTTATGTCTTCAGACCAGGGTGTGTTTGGATTGAGTCACGTTCCATATTTCAAGAGCGACGGTGCCTCGCTAGGGAAACTGGTGAGTTTCCAGTTCCTGCCATATGCAGGATATCTGTGCCCCAGTTGCATGTTGTGTGATCACAAACGTCTTCAGGCATCATGTAGTGAAGCAATGAGCCACAGATCTGAGCAATCAGTGAGGCCTTGGGACTCAGAGAGGCCATTTGCATAAAGCGCATCCCAGAATTCCACAGCATCCATAAAGCATGTGTGTTCTCCTGCAGGACTGGTAGCACAAAATGCTTTTCTGCATTTAAATGATGTTTGGAACTTTAATCATTACAGTAATTAGGGAAAGTGGACATTTAATGTTATACTGAGGAATTGAACCATTACAAGACCAGGTTAGGTAGAAAAAGATTTCATTTTTGACAAATTTAGTGCAGCATGTGTAAAAACAAAAAACAGTTATGTGCATGACAATGTTATGTGAGGAAGATGAATTTCAACATCACCAAACATCTGATCATAAACTGCAAATTTGAATATTTTGGTATTTTGAATTTACAAGCTCTCGCCTTGTCAAACCGGGTTTTTCCCCACAGTCCAAAAATACACTGTGATTATAATGTCTGTCTATATGTTCTGCATTGCTTGTATATACGTGTGGCCTGTGACTGACTGATCTGGTGTAGTCTCTCCTTGTGCCTTTTGCTGTCTAGGATAGGCTCCAGCCCCCAGTGACCAAGCAGGGAAAAAGAGTTGGAAGATGGATAGAATTATATATAAAAACATACATAAACACATTTCGGCATAACAGTTTACAGGGCAAAATAAATTCAAGCAAGATGATCCCTGCACATGAAATCAATGATAGGGATGACATTTCATTTTTAAGAATCTCACAAACAGGTATAAATGTCCGGTGAGGGCAGGCATTTAAAGGGTTAAAAGCGGTATCTTTGAGCCAGGCGAGACCAGTCTGACATATAATCTGCCCTTCATACTTTCATAAGATGAAATAAACAGTGCCCTTGACAACAAACGGTAGAGGATGTGATACTTGTTCTTGAAGAATGTTTTTTAAGTCCATTCTGTCAGAACGACTCAAAATCAAACCGATGGTAATGCAAGCTAGGGGGCGCTGGAGGGGGGCTCCTTTGAGGAAAGCAAGATGGCCAAAACTTTCGGGATCATCAGAGGTGTGTGTGTGTACCTGCTCTGATTCCTGAGATGCCCTGAGGGCTCTTCCATCAAATGCAGCACCTCCTCTTGATGTGGAATAAATGAGACAACACATCCGTTTTTTATGTACGGCGGGAAGAATATTCTAGAAGGCAGCAAACAGCCGTGCAGGGTGACCGTGCCGTTCTTACGGCACTGCGGCTCAGTTTAATGGAATGGATGGCGGACTTCTTTGGTGCTAAGGGAAAAACAAACGGCTGAATGTTGCTTTCATCTGTATGATCAGTGAGACTGTTGCAAGTCGCCTGGAAAAGGTGCTTCATTTCAGCAGAATGGTGAATATATTAATTTTGGTCATTTATCCCAAGAATAAACAGCCACTCAGAGAGGTGCCAAGGAGCTGAGACAGACCCGCTTGACGTACTCAGGTGTTATGCTATCAGACCTTTGAAATACAGTACCCCTTTTAGAACCTCAAACTGACTTTTGTCAGACTGGCGTTCTTTGCCAGTTCTATGTCTGGGGACTACGAAGACAGGGATTTCACGTGACAAGCTAGGAGTCTTTCTAATTCAATGCTCATTGAAATATTTAAGAACATGTATCCTGTACATTCATGAACGCCATCTGAAATGTTTTCACACAACAGAAAACTGTGAATGATTTTGGAAAACTTGTGAGTACCTGAAAAATCTTAAATAGGACATGAAATAGAATTAAATAAAATCTTTCCAGCTTCCAAAAAGTACAGCCGAGGGCCCAGAATCTACCCCTGGCAGCACAGAGCATGAGGCTGGGGAACACCTTGGATAGGGTGTCAGGCACACACTCATTCTGGGTAATTTTAGATATCAGTTTGCCTAGCGGCATGTCTTTGGACTACAGTTGGAAAACTATTCAGCAAAGGAAGGACAGGGAAAGTCCACGCCCAAAGAGGAAGGGGAGGGATTCAACCTGCCCCCATGCCGGTGTGAGGCAGCAGTGCCACCCTCTGAGCCATCGCGCTGCCCCCAACTTGGTACCCAAATTATGATGTTCCGTGGCATGAAATGTTCCAGTGGAATCCAAGCTTAAATATCCTGCAAATATCAATTTTACTGATGTTCATTATTGACATTAGCATTATGCTACAAAAGTAGAATTCACTTCCTTTCACTTTGCAGTAAACATGGAGAAAATAAAAGTTTCAGCATTGACTAAACAAGCCTTAATGGATGATTTGAAAGATCTAAGTGAGTGAACACACATTTGTGACAGAATATCATTTTTACACTTGAATGGTGCCGGCAGGCTATCCCATCTCCCAGCTTCTGTCACTGGATTTCCATCAATGGAATGAAACAAAAAGAAAAACAACAAAATGTCTAGCCTTGAAAGGTATACCTCCATTTTCCTCTTTCGGAGTGACAAGGGTCTAAAATAGAGAGACTTAGTAAAAAGGGTAAATGCATTAAAACTCGGGCAGAAATGCCCAACGTGATCCTTTGTGCAGGGGATGGGCACAGTACAGCACAGCTCACTGTCATAATGGTACACGTCCATACTGTTAGCCTCTCGCTAACAGCCTGGAACGCCAGAGCTGCAGAATGGGCTTTACAAAGTGTTATGGGAGGAGTTACAGTGCACGATAGGATGCTTGGGGAAATTCCCATGTTCTCTATTGTATTTCATCATCTTTATAACATACTAATTTCAATTAGGATTCCACAAAGTGCTGCTGCAGTGCCAGTGGGTTATAATATATTTTATTTGTTAGTTTTAATTAATCACTTATTTGACCAGGCACTCCAAAGCCTCCCGCCAGTGGGTCCATCTGTGACCTGAACTTCATGCCTTTGGATAATGTAGGAAAACCCTGGGAATACAGAGGGGTCCCATGTGGTCAGGAGGACGTTGGTGTCCATACTGACTGAGCTAGGGCTGAATTTAAAGCCACAGGCCTGAGGCTGTGATGCAATAACACCATCAGCCGAGTCAGTCTGCCTCCATATTACTTTTTTGTGGTGTTATTATAGTTATTATGGTGCTGGACTCATATTGTGCTTTTCTTTCAAATAATGCCTATAATTTTCATAGATCTCATTGCATATTTTTTTTTTGGTCTTAAATATTTACGCGTTCAGCTTGAAATAGAGTGGTATTGTTTCAATTGATGGGCAAGCAGCTAAAACTTGCTGTGATGAGAGTGTCTAAGTAAGCATAACCATGAAATGCTGCTCAGAATGACTAAAGGCCATTGTAGCTGCTCGTTCTGGCCAGACAAGTCTAATTTGCTTATTATGCGATAATCTTGTAAAAGTATGAGTGTAATTTTCACATTATGTGGTCATAGTGGAAAATATAAGTTTTGAAAATTATATGATAGAGATGCTATTCAAACAGTATGGCCGCCGTGGCAGAAGTCCTGATTTGTCGAAAATGGTGCGCATTGTAATTCAATCCAAAAATGTCAATCCAACAATAAAAAATGTTTAGAAAATGATTCTTCATTATTATTAATGAATTTTGTAGGCTAGAATATTTTTCTAAAAGGAAGAAAAGTTTTGTAATTTTGTAAAAATGTAGGGATGGTAATTTTTCTGTCCATAGTTGATTGTTAGCTTTGTGAGACTGACACAACAAATGTGTTAATCACATTGAACGACAGATACGTATCTTTCTGAAAGTTTTGGAGTGTGTTGTTATTTGTACTAATTATTACTGATAATTTGGTCTTTTTTCCAACTTATTTTTATATAATGCCTTTCTCAGCACTGCTGAGGCACATATAAAAACCAGCATAATAGCTATATATGAGATATGTCTTACGGAAATAAAAAAAAAAAAAAAAAAGCTGAGTGGAGGAGAAAATGAGAAGACAACAGAGGAGAGGAAGCAGAAACCTCTGGAGGTTCGAAGGCCATCTGGTTGTGTACATCCCCCCCCCCCAGGCATGCTGCCCTTTTACAGTCTGAGCTGCATGTTGGTGGTGTCGGAGCTGAGGTTAGAGTGGAGTGGCAGCTGTCCGCTTGGCCAGAACGGGTGCTGACAGGCAGAGGAGAGCGAAACCCGGCCGTAATAACTCTTTGCTGATGTAGGAGGAGTCAGAGAGCCTGAATGCTGGTTCATGGCTGGTTCTTCCTCCGCTGATCACATCTTCAAAGCGCCACTCACCTTGACTCACTTGACGTCTTCCCTCGAACGGCAGAGGAGAGGCGCTCATCAATGCCAATAGAAAAAAATATACATCCCTATATCAAAGATACACAACTTGGGCTCTCGCTATCGATCTCACGATTAAGGGAGATGAAAAGGTGTTTCGAGTATGAACGCTCCACTGGTCCGTCTCCATGGTGCCCAAGATCGATAGCATCTAGCGTGGCGTTGGATGTCTCTGTCAGGGTGAGTGACGCGGTCAGGCCTGGCCCACGTGATGCTGAAGGCCCAGCGCTGTCGTTTGGGGGCGGCCTCTCACCTGCACCCACATGTGCACAGAACCTTCCCTTATTCGGCACGGCAAGGTTAATGACCCTCCCACTTCTAACACCCAAAGGGGGCGTTGTATATCATTCTGTGCGACGTGGGGGTGCAGAGAGGGAACGGCAGCCTTGGGAGGCACTAACTGAGAGGGGGACATTTATGGGTACATAGTGGCCTTTATTCCTCAATATCAAAATAATCCAGCCCAGTTAATATCACATTCCAGGGGTTTATTAAAAAAACAGTATTGTTTCCAATCTGTCCCAGATTTAATGTCCCTTTAGCAATAAAATTTCAGTCACTCCCACTTTACAGCAGCAAAAAAAAAAAGTTAATAAGAACTATTTTTGTCTTTTAATAACAATAGTGATACTTTCCAATATCATAAAGTTACATATTCCATTGTCCATATTGGCAAGCTGTCAAAAGCTTTTTGTTTTATCCATGTTAAGTTACATCTTCTCGTAAGTTACATCCTCCTGATCTCTACAGCTGCTGATGTACAATGCAAGTTCACAATGTGTAACACACTGAAAATTAAATGCACAATAAAACTTTAATTTTAAAAAGTTTTCTTACTTCTAACTGAAAATAACTATATACTTTAACATAGTAGCTATTTTTGGTTATATTTTATTTGTATTCCTTTTTTTATTTCTAAGTATTACTGTGTAAATGATATATAAATATTCATGCTGTTATTTCGTTTTTAATGATGCTGCATCCTGATCCTGAGACAAACAGACATCCTGCTGTCTGATTGCGACGGCAGTTTGGCAGCAGCATGCACTGGGAATAACGACGTGTCCGACCTCCACGCCAGTGACGCTTTCGTCAGGCTTTGATGAGCGGGAGAGCGAGGCGGCCGCCCGAGGCACAGGCGTGCTCCTCCTTGGGCCGCCGCGCCTGCCTCCTCCTCGCTCGACACCTGACTTGTTAGCGGTCCGGGCGCTGGTGCGGCAGATGTGTCGCAGACAACGGATGGATGGTCCGAGTCCATCTGGCCGGCACGGGGTCCCGGACGCAGATGATGCGTACAGCTCAATCCGCAAATGGCCGCCATCAATCCTGCGCCATGGCAACTGTGACTGACGGCCACAAATCGGCCAGGGCCCCAGGTGCGATGGGGTGGGGGGGGGGAAGGGGGGGACACAGAAAGCCAGTCAATCAGCCACGGGAGCAGAGCCAATATTAACTCTCAATGCTTATAATGCTATGAATTAAACCGGAGATGGGGACTGAACCTGAGCAAGGAGTAGAAGCTTCTGTCAATTTCAGCTATGGCTTCTGATTTATTTGTGTTGTATTGCTTATATTGTGTTTCTAAGATTCATTGTCGTGAGTCTAGACAATCCTTCTTCACACTTTCTTTATTTGTGTTTCTAAGCTAAAATTCAGCACCTTGCCTGGCTTGTTGTTTGGCTATAAAGGATCACAAAAACACCCAACCTTGGTTTTCAGGGAACTGTAACAAAATTGCCAGTTTTTATGTCCTTGAACCGTCATAAGCTGAAATTTAATGCCTCTATTTTTTTCTTTTATATGATGTATATCTGAGGTAACAAATATAGTCATAGATGCTGCTTCCTAAGTACGTCCTTGTGAGGGGCCAATTGGAATTATATACTTAAGGCAGAACTGTTGCAGGACTGCAGCCATTCAGCTCATCAAGAGCACTGCTCAGTCAGAATATTTACAAACCAACTAACCTTGAAATATTGCTCACTGCAGGTTATGCCTGTTGGTCTCACAGAGCATTTTATTTGTGCTTTTGATTCATTTTATTTTATTTTTATCTTGCCTAAACTGATAACTGGTATGTATGTGTGTGTGTGTGTATGTATACATATAAGAAATACATTAAAATATATTTTAGAAATGGGAAAATCAATAGAAATCAACAAAAAAATCACAATACTTATTCATAGTATTTAAAGGGGATCTCATTTGTGATGGAGTTTGATGTACAATCAGCACCTTCTTATAACATTATTTGTACTAGTCTTTAATCTAGATATATCAATATGTATATATTATCTAAGCTGCTCATTTTAAAGACTGGTTTTAAATGTATGAGCATTCATCCGTCATTCTGTTAAAGTCTGGAGAGGGTCTTGGATCAGCTGTGATATTGCTGTGACGAGGCTGGGACTTTAAACTCTATATGTGCTGTGGTATTGTTCACTTCTCCTGCACTTCCGCTGATGGCAAACAGGAGTATTAAAAAGTAATTTCACATGTGCAGGAATGGAAAGCCTCACTTGTGGACAGAATATCCAATTAAGATCAGACAGTCCAGTCTGCCTGGCTCCTCTCTTCAGCCGTTTCCGTGATTAAGCCTCATCCAGAACTCTGCTTTTCACTTTAATCTCGTTTTGCCTTTACCACTATGCTTGGTTGAAAGATTTAATTTTGTCCCCGTAGCATGAACATTCTCTGTTTAACCCCATGCTGATAATTCTGGTCCCATGGATTGCAATTATTTCTTGGTAAATGTAATTAGAAGAGATTTGGGCTTAGTAAACAAAAAAGCTACCTCCTTGCTCTAATAAACAGGGCTAATAATTTTGGCTTTGACACTAATTTGCGATGAGTTTGGCACAGTTCCAGCCGCTAATGGCGCTTCTTATAAAACAAGTAATAAATGACACGAATAGACAGTTTTTAAATCTAGCTTTATAACTGCAGAGCATCTGTGTACAGTTTGGCCAGAACCAGAAGTCATTTATAGCATTTTCATCTGGAAATTTGATGTTTTCACCGTAGTATTATACTTTGGTTAATTTATTCGTTTTGCCCATTCTCTCAAAGCACAGGTGTCACTGTAACCTTTAGGGGGAGATGTGAACTTGCATAATGTTTTAATGTACTGTACTGTACGTTTTCTGATGCTGTCGCTTTTCTTAAGTTGGCTTTTTTCCTCCCCTCTGATTGGCTGGCAGAGAGCCAGGTGAGAGCTGCCACCCTCCATATGGCGTCGCCATCACTGTGTGTGTGACGTGGTTTCAGAGTCCACAACACCACTCCAGACTTTATCTTCAGGTTCCATTCCTGCGGTTTTAAATGTAGATGGATCGCTAACAGAAAATCACAAGCTATAATTTTTAAAAATGCTATTCTTTTTCACAAATCGATTTCTTTAAAATCAGTGAATGAACTCTGACCTTCTTTTGCATATCTACCTAACCACAAAAAAAAAAAAATTAATGCATGGGTTTTAAAATAATGTTCAAATGAATAGCTTGATAGCCTTCCTATCGACTTGCCTATTGCAGTTTTTTTATATCGGTGAAAGAAGGGAAAGGCAAAGGGACAGCTCTACACGCTTCTGCTGTCCATTTCTTCCCCAGCAGGTCGTCCCTGGGGGAGGGAGGGCAGGGGGGCGACGTGGAGCCGAGCCACGCGGCCGTCAAGTCCGGACGCCCGGAGGCACGGTGGCCTGATTTAGCATTCACGCATTTCGGTGTCAGCTCCCGCTACAGGGCTGTTTGATCCTTGGCATTCGAGGACTCCAGCCTGCGTTGTCTCCCTGAGCAAACAGGGCCCAGGCGCTGGCATCAGGCCGGGCCCCTGACATCCCTTCAGAAGTGCAAAGGCACCTGGGATACGGAAGTGTGTCTTCTGACCCCCTGTTTATAACTCCCCTACCTAATGAACTGTTGCCCTCTTCTCCTCTCAGCAGTGGAGTGGGGTTCCACTCTAAAGCCGTGCAGTGATGTCAGAGCTTACCGTAGTTATACAAAGTGTAACAGAGATGGGAATGTCATCATTGAATAATAAGCATACCAGTCTGTAAAAATCACACCCATGGAAGGGTTAACAGGGACTGCAAACAAAAGTAGAAGATACTTTTTTCAGAGCAGTTCCATCACCAGACCCCAAAGGGTATCGAGAAAATGGTAACATACATTTTCTCCGAAGAAAAAAATCTTCTCAAAGTCCCATTAGTTTCAATTTAAAACAATTCATCATTTGTCCTTCAGACAAATGAAGATGCACCGAAAACGATCCCTTTGCTGATTTTAAACTATTGTTTATCCAACCATCTGTTTCCTGTGTTCATTTATTCATTTGTTTCAACTATTAACAAACATTCCTTAGTTCTAGAAAAGACACAATACGAATGGGCATGTGTTTAACAGCCAAATGAGAGCAGAGTGTAAAGCGAAGGAGCATCGGATATCAATAGCTCTGCTAAAATATAGCCCATATGGGATGGTGACGAGAACAGAGCCATTACTAACAGTGTCTTAGAGTAGAGTGGAGGCAGAGGAGGGATCCATCAGGGATGAGATCCAGCACTGGGTGCATCACTGGTTACTACTTTGGACTCACACCTCAACATTACATTCCATTTCTTGAACAGACACTTCTATCCAAAGCACTGTACATTTTTGAGAAAGTAGGGCCAGTCAGTACCTGGAGCTGTTGGAGTTAAAGGCCCAAAAGTGAATCATTTTTCTGACTGCAGGGTTTGAACCGACAACCTTCTGATCTTAGGCACAGAGTCCTAAAACAACACGCCACACACCTACAGTTGTTTGTTTGAGTACTACCTATGGTCATATGTGTCTTCCCAGTTTCATACAGGTTCCTTCCAGGTACTCTGATTCCCACTCCACAGTCCAAAGATCTGCCCTGTGATTTCTGGAATAGGTTCTAGGTTCATCATGAACTGGATAAACAGCTATGAAAGGTGGACAGAACTCATATTTAATTGTCAGTGCTGCTATGGAATCCTTCAGTCATTGAAACACTGGAGGATTATGGCCAGACAAAAACGTTGGTTTTGGAAAAGACCTACATGCCTCGAAATTTTAAGAGGATGTTATTTTTGTAGTTTAATGTGACTCTCAGATAACTCCACCAAATCATGGCATCAGGTAGTAACGCTTTAATTACATCCTCCGACTGTTTCCTCGCACCACCAATTATGACTGCTGCTATTTACTTCCCCTGCGAGGGTCTCTGCCAATGCAGCCGCCCATCAGCATATCGATTTAGCTTAAAAAACGTCTCATTACAGCTCAGCGGCTGTGCGCCGGCACTCCCATCTCGTTCATTAACGTAATTGCGCTAAACTGTAATCTAGTGGCACTTTCTTCCACGAGGAATCTAAACGGTACTGTAACCGGTTCTTAGGCGGTAGGGGCCAGGACTACGGGTTTAAGATTTGGCGGGGACCCAGGTGCCCTGGATGAAGGCCGAGGTTTGACTGTCGCGTCATGAGACACTCATGGGGCACGGGGGGATCCTCGCAGGCAAGTGATCGCCACGACAACCTCCACCCTCAAGCTCCAAAGCTTTTTGTACGTTGGAGGGGGGGGTTGACCAGTGGGGGGTCAGCTCCTGGTGGGATTAGCTAGCAGGATCAAGGCCTCGGGAACAGCAGGTTACAGCCGCCCCTCGAGTAGATTTTCGGAAAACGCTCCCTGCCTGCTCATTACTTTGACACTCCGGTTCCACTTCGGTGGAGACGGGCTGCAGACGATGGCGGCTAGGATGTACTTTGAGACCAGTGCGGTCACTTGTGGGCTGTCCTTCTGCAAAAGGGAAGACTGCACAGAATGAACACTGACCAGTCAAAAGACAGGAGACTTCCCTGCAAAAATCCAATAAAAAACACCCTTTTAAAATAAAAGATATAAGAAATGCACAGCATAGCTTGTGGAAACATTTAAAAAGAGGAATGTCCAAGACTTTTTTACTCTTTTTTTACTTTTCACCTTTTCATCTGTGTCATTTAACCTCTAAGCTATTAAATACTCAGAGGACAAAAAGTTTAAAAAGCAATTTTTTAAGTGGGAAAAACTTATTGAATTTGTCATATTTAAATAAGAAAATTTGCATTTAAATGTTTTCTATCAGTCTGTCCTTAGCTGATTATGTTGTACAGATTCACAGAGAGCCAACCTCTGGAAACAGAAGACAGAAGACAGCCTGGACAGGATGTCAGTCCAACATGGGACACTCGCAGGCTACTGGCTATTTACAGACACAATGCACCAAACCATTTTAACCATGGGAGGGATCCAGAGCAGCCAAAGAAAACTCATGCGAGTACATCGTAGTCTCCCACTCACACACAGAACCAAGGGTGGGAATTGAACCCACAACCACTGAGTAACCGTGCCCCAAAATGTATGTTTATTTAATCATTAAAAATATCACGGCAAGTGCTTCTGTATATTGAAATGTGGTTCTTTCAGGTTGGTTACTTTTTTACTTTTTACTTTTCCTTTAGTAAAATGTATCTCGTACATAAAAACATATTGCTGCTGTCCAATGAAAACCACATACATTCACCAGCCACTTTATTATGTTCACCTTGCTAGTACTGGGTTGCACGCCCTTTTGCCTTCAGAACTGCCTTAATTCTTCATGGCATAGATTCAACAAGCTGCTTCAAACATTCCTCAGAGATCCACGTTCACATGATAGCATCGTGTAGTCGCTGCAGATTTGTCGGCTGCATCTTCATGATGTAAGTCTCCCGTTCCTCCACATCCCAAGGTGTACTGGATTGAGATCTGGTGACTGTGGAGACCATTTGAGTACAGTGAACTCATTTTCATGTTCAAGACACCAGCCTGAGATGATACAAGCTTTGTGACATGGTGCTCTATCCTGCTGGAAGTGGCCATTAAAAGCTGGGTAAACTGTACTCATAAAGGGATGGACATGGTCAGTAACAATACTCAGGCGGACAGTGCCATATTTAAACGATGCTCAGTTGGTACTAAGGGGACCAAAGTGTACAAAGAAATGTGATTCATGATGTTTATGCCAAATTCTGACCCTACCATCTGAATTTCGAAGCAGATATCAAGATTTATCTGACTAGGCAAAGTTTTCTAATCTTCCATTGTCCAATTTTGGTGAGCCTGTTCCCACTGTAGCCTCAGTTTCCTGTTTCTGTTCGACAGGAATGGCTCCATTGCTGACCATTCAGAGATTATTTTCTGCATACCTTGGCTGTAACAAGTGGTTATTTGAGTTATTGTTGTCTTTCTATCAGCTTTAACCAGCCTGGCCATTCTTCTCTGACCTCTGCCATCAACAAGGCATCTTTGTCCAGCGAACCGTCGCTCACCGGATATTTTTTCTTATTCACCCTATTCTCTGTAAACCCTAGAGATGGTTGTGTGTGAAAATTCCAGTAGATCAGCAGTTCCTGAAATACTCATACAAGTCCATCTGGCACCAACAATCATTATGGTGATTGATGTAAACATTACCTGAAGCTCATGGCCTGTATCTGCATCATTTTCTACATGATGCTGCTGACATATGATTGGTTGATAAGATATTCGCTTCAAGTAGCAGTTGAACAGGTGTACTTAATAAAGTGGCCAGTGAGTGTATGTCTACTTTTTGATGAATTTGACTTTTATGGAATATACTCACTCTCCTCCATCTAATGATAGCATTTGACATCCAGTTGACCAATGAAAAGATTTTTATGAAGTCATGTATTTAACTCTATGTTTATAAATAATACATTTGTATTCCTGATGGTAGTTGGTATGGATTACTTAATAACAAATTAATGTTGAAAACTAGCTAGCTAAATAGCATCATTGTTTGTATTTGCCTTGCTGTCAACAATCCAGGTAGATCCATATAAAACACTAAACCATTCACTGACGCTTGTGTAAAGATAGGTTTCTATTTGTGGTGCTACGGGTATTTGTAATTTTGTCTTAGGTTTATTTTGTAATGCAGTTTCTGAGAAAATGCATTGTTTTTCATGCTCCTAAAATGATGGATTTTTGGAGATACGTGTTTTCGTGTTTTTCATTTGAGCGCGACAATATTCATACATGTACAATACAAAAAAGTACATCATAGATAACTTAACAAATTATGAAATGCCAAAAATCCAATCCTGACATTAAACTAACCCCCAAGTGTATGCATACTGAATTTTATTTGCAGTAGCACCATGTCACTCATATAGCCAGCGAATGGTCAAAAATGAGCTTGAATGCGCAATGATAGGAGTATTCTGCACTATAAGGCCACGCTCAGGTTTGAGAAATCGGTCAAGATGGCTGTGAAGTCTGTAATTTTTTACATTTAAAACCAGTTTCTGGGAAATATTACATTAGCATATCAGCTATTCTCAAGAAGCTGAAATTCATGATGGGGGGGGGGGCAAGGGGGGAATCCCTATTGTCACTGTCACATGTACTGTGCTAGCTCCTGCTATCCTTGCAGTAATCCCCTCCATCAGGAAAGTTGGAAAGCGATTCCAGATATATGAGGCACCAGATTACTCTCATCCATTTCTAATGAGAGGAAGGAGATGGAAATGCAAGTGTTGTGATGCATGAAAAAAAATGCTGTTAGATTAATACTGAAAAGCTAAGCGACAGCTATATTAGACAGAGAATCACATTTAAATATTTGTGCCTTTCACAAGGTTATAAAGATCCTAACCATTACCCTAAATTGAAATTAAAATTACAATCATGTGAATAACAGCTTATTAGATAGTTTGCAGTTTTCTTTATAGTCTTGTGTATAATGCAGAGTTAGAGCAGACAAAAACAATGTTATTCATATAGTGAAACATGGAGAGAATCTCTTCATACTTGCATCCATCCTTCCTCAAATAGCCCATCCAGTACAGGGTCATGGGGGGTTGGGGGGCTGGTGCCCAGGCAGCACAGGGAACAAGGCAGGAAACAGAATAGGATTCCAGTCCATCACAGGGCTCGCACAGGCACACAATCACCTTCAGTTTACCAGCTTGTGAGTCTTTGAAACAAATAAAGAAGCCTCACAACATGGAGCGAACTCCACAAACACCAGGGGGGGTCAAATTCTCTCAGGTCTGCTTGTGAAGAGAATTGAAAATCATTAACTTATTAATATTGTATAACACATAGTGTCAGCATACTGTATATGACAATGTTCACCAACCAGTCGATCATCATGGTACAGATCGATCTTTCAGACATTCCTAGTCGATCGCGACAATCAGACTGTCAGCTTCACACTGCCGTATTAATAAGCTTCGTCAGGTCGCTCCCTAACTTAGCACACAAAGGTTAGTACTATTTTCTTGGATTGCATTCGACATTCAAAAACAATGCAGGCATCCCACTTCTCACAGACATTCTGGGAGCGTCACTCAAATTGACAGCAGCTCCATGACACCTGAGAATGATGAGCAGTGTCCAGGAAGTGTGACGTTCTGCTGTTCAGTGGCGATATAATTAGCCAGTAGCCGGCATGACGTTTTACTCCCACATCCACGCCCCACGCTCCTCAGTTTATGTTTGTGTAAAAGTAACTCTCACCGTGAAAAAAAACATAGGCCGGACGCCGCTGTTATATAGCATATCTTCATGGTGAGAATCACCATGGCAGCATGCCAAGCAAGTTAGACCGGATTTCCCTTACCGCAGCCACGGATTCCACCTCATTCTAGGGCATCCCCAGACATTCCCAAGCCAACTGCTTTCACTTCACCCCCACAAACCTGTTCAGTGGCCTCAAACCTGCAGACACTGCACCAATCCACCTGTCAATCTCACATTCCCTTCGTACCGTCACTCGTGAAACAGATCCAGAATCATTTGAAAGGAGCGATTCACTCCTTTCTGAAAGAGTTCCTCAGCCTGAGATTGGAAGGCATGATTTTTATCCCTGGCTGGAGGTCTTCGTTGAACAAGGCCAAAAGTACGACATCCAAAGATAGCGCCACTAGCCCTCTATACCAGAGGATTTTCTTCCAGTCACAGCTGTGCCTTGATAGCCTGTCCATGAAAATCACAAACTGAATTTTATTTGCAGACACACCCATGCAGGATACCAACAACCACACAAAAATATTTAAATTGTTCCTTCTAATCCCTAGGTTCACCTATGGACACCTATGACTCTCTTCTCCAATACCCTAGAGTATGCATTCCCTGGGCAGAGACGAAATGCATCTCATTAATATTTTAGCCATGCCACTAATCTGCTTAACAAATTATGGGTGTAAATAAACATCCGTGCCCAGCCAAATGTTTCGCCTGTCATCTGAAGCCCTGGTGATTACTGTGCGCGATATAATCTCAATGTGATATCGACCAGCCCTACCATCCAACATTTAACAATATCCCAGAGTTGGTCAGCACTTTCCCAAACTGGTAGAACACATAAACTAGATCCTGCCTCACCCCCCTGAGGCATTACACCACCTGGTAGTCTCTCTCCATGGCCTCTCCAAATGCCTCGCATTCATGAGGTTTTGTTTGGGTGACTGAGATCTCTGAAGCCATTCTGGCCTGTCGGAACCCCTCAGCTGTCTCAGGATCCCTCAATTCAAACATGGCCTTGAAGTCCTCCTCCTTCAGTTGACAGCTTCTCTCACCACAAGTGTCCACCAGTGGCTCCTAGGGTTACCGCCATGACAGGCACCAACTGTCTCCTAGTCGCAGCTCTTTGCAGCCGCTGCAGTGATGCAGGATTGAACTTGGTCTATTCACATTCAACGTCCTCAATGTCACTTGGCGGATGGGAAAAGTTTCTTCAGAGATGTGAGTTAAATTCACCTTGCGCAGTCCCTTCAGCCCGAAGTTCCCAGAAGCACCAGTCTGCTCATTTGTGTGCACAGAAGTACAATAATAGTTCAGCAATTGAGGTTAGATCCTCCACGTATCTCCATCACACTGTCTTAGGAGGCACCTGCTTGTGCACCTCACACACTTACTCTAAGCATGTGCCAACTGCCACTCATTGTGTACACACACAAGTCAGAGTTTTCCTCTTGGTAACTCACTATGTCCATACACCCAATCTGTAGTAGGAGAGACTCCACCCCCCAACAAGAGGCCAGATTATACCCTACCTCCATCCTTTCAAGATTCAAGATTCAAAGAACTTTATTAATCCCAGAGGGAAATTGCTTTGTCTTGGTTATACAGTTGCTGATTA
>JAODJU010000035.1:10264876-10283031 GCA_026776725.1 Gnathonemus echidnorhynchus | reverse complement strand
GGTCGGAGAGAACTCTGTATAGCGGGTGAGAAGGACTGTTCAGGATTGTGCGTATTTTGGACAGGATCCTCCTCCTTACCATGACATCAACAGAGTCCAGATCGGAGGCCAGTACAGGGGGCTCCTTGAAGGGGTTTTTACTGTATACCATGTTTGACAGTTAATTTAAAATTCACTCAGCAGCCCATGTTACAGCTGAACGCTATGATGTCTAACTCGATATGAAAGCAATATTTACAGGCAGTCCGTGTAAAAAAAATGTCTGACTTACAGACATTCACTTATGAATGAACTACCCTAAAGTCCATTAAAAAGTCTGGTTAAATACAATGGTGTGTAATACTGTAACAAACGTAGGCACTACTTTGTGACACTCATGAAAGCATTATGAGGCTTCAGCAGTTTGTTGGCTTGAGGTACAGCAGTGTACTGTATACTGTATGTAGTTACTTTTATTATCACTGAATAATCATTATTGTTATTATGTCCTGTATTACTATTGTTATGATGCCTGTATTATTATTGTTATTATGTTTTATGTATTATGTTTTATTATGTATTATATTATTATTTTTCCGACTTCCAACCTACAAATTTGACTTAAAGACAGACTTAGGGAACAAATGTTGTTCATAACCTGGATTCTGCCTGCATTGTAAATCCAAGAGAAAAAAATCTTATAAAACTCTATAATTTTTCAATTCTATTGAAAAACTTATTTCTGTTAAGATAAAAATACTGCTTAAATAGCACTAATCACTATTGGTGAACTGAATACCCTCTAAGGTGACAGAATACTGTCTTGTAGGCCAAGATTTGTGTTCTGGCCAGGGAATGGTGGCTGCTTTGCTGCAGGCCAGTGGTCCTATTTACATAAGATGGATGAGATGGGGACGGAATGTTCCTCCATTCCTTCTGTGCGAATGTGCACCTCGAGAATAAGACTTCAAAAGGTCCCCTGGTCCAGCACGGCATCAGCCCCCCCCCCCAACCTAGTCTGTCATCTCTTCACTCAGCTCTTATCCCCCCTCAAAGTCAAACTGGGGGGTTGTATATCATAGGCAACCTGTGGAATAATTCCGGAATGGCACCAGAGCACGGCCGACCTCCACTGTGTGCGCCACTATAAGCGATGTTGCAGGAGAGCACTTCCTGTGCCAGAGATGCTTTATTAATGAAGGAGTTCAGAAAGGTGCAATTTGTGGTTTTGCCTGCTGGCGCTGACTCCCATGTGGCTCTCTCTGAGCAGTCAGTGCCAACTTCATGTGCTTGGTCAGCTGAGTGAGAAATTTAATTATTAGGAAAACATTAAATTCTGTTTGCCGGGTACTTAAAAAAAAAAAAATCAGTACTATACTTCACAGAGTTTTTCCAGGCCTCCTTCGAAAGTGCTTTATTAAGGCCATAATACCCCTTAAAATGACAAAATAAATATTGCTTCATTTACAGATTATGTAATATTGTTTTAGCATTTAATAAGATGTATGGGAGCCAGCTGTTTGGTTTGGCATTTTGGCATTTTCTTGAAAGAGAATTTTAAACCTATTTCTGTTAGTCAAAGTGCTTTGGAAACAGAGGTTGCTATGAGAGAACTACTGAAACGTTTACTGCAAACATTACTTAAGCTTAAATCAGTGGCGATAATGCACATCCCCCCATTAGAGGGTAATAAAATATACTCATCCAAACACACTCATTGCCTTAGAGCAGTGTTTCCCAACCTGGTCATTGGGGATCCCCAGACAGTCCATGTTTTTCTCCCTCCCAATAGTTTCCTACTGCAAAAAAGTGGACTGTCTGGCAGGGAGCTGGGAGGGAGCAAAAACGTGGACCGTCAGGGGGGTCCCTGAGGACTGGGGTGGGAAACACTGCCTTAGAGTGTCAAAGCCTATTTTATTCCAATAAATAGTGCTCTTTAAAAATACATTTATATATGATATATATCTGTGTGATCCTTCTCCAATAATTGGACACTTGGGAGAAGATCCCTTAGCCAGCAGTCACACACTTACTACTAAAGCCTTGCATTTAATTACGTGGGAAAAACCACAAGCTCTATGGTTCTGTTTCTGGTGAGTAGGTGACACTCGGTCTAGTAACGTACCCATGCATGTATAATCACTGCTCCTAGGCAACCCATTCAAAGTATTTTTAATACTAAGTAAGAAACTAAATAAATACATAATCAATCTATGAACATTACGCACACAATTTGGTGAACCGTACTATTATCATGGTAAGTAGGGACATGTATTGTTGTGCAATGTGCTAATATTATCCACATTCCACAAAATGAATATTGAAAGCTACATGATACAGAAGTGGAAGATGTCATGTATTTCTGAAGGAAAAGAGACAGTTAGTTAGCCTGTTCAACATAAAACTGCAGGATAAAAGGCTGAACAGTGGCACAAAGGTTACGTAACTGCCCACATTTCAGATGCAACTTTCATCAGTACTCAGCCGTGAAGTATTACATGTTAATGGTGAATGATGCTGTCATGCCGGGATGATTTAATGAGATTAGATTAAATGCAAAACCAGGGAAAACTGTTTTGGATGCATCTAATGTACTTTAATGTCAGAGAAGTTGGAATCACTGTCATGCATTGTTATAAAAAACGTCAACATTACAGCACAATTTAATGCAGAACATCTACATTGTCGTCAGGTCAAAACGTTTTTCTATATTAATGTATAAATTGGATTTTTCTCTTTTTGTCTTACTGACGGCCTGTAGTAATTATGGGAAGTGTGAATTTTTTTGTCTCCTGTAATGAGATAAAATGCTAATTTGAAGAGCTGAATGACCAAGACATCGATTAATTAGACAAACATTAATTTACAGTCAACAAAGCTACTAATAACGTGATCATTGTGCATAGTCTGTCCCTTTTGCTCCAAACAGAACATCTTCGCCTTGCAATTATACATTTATGACCTCTAAAATTTTAACAGGTAACTCAGCGAATTGTTAATAATGTCTAGAGACTGTACCCAGTACTAATAAGCTATCCTTATATCCATGTTGTATTAATTGTGTTATAACATTTTATAATCATGTTATAACAATTTTACATTTTGGAAAAGAGGTAATACATTAGCATCATTCTAAGTTTTCATTTAAGAAATATTTGATATCCATTATATTTCATTTCCTCACAATCAGATCATGATTTTTAACACCACCCCATTTAGCTAAACCATTTTGTCATTTTGTTACACATATTACAAAGTGATGTGGAATTTTAAGGGATTATATTTTGTGCATTTCTCGTAAAATATGCTTCGCATTAAAGCCTGTTGATTTGGTTTTAGATCCTACTGTTTTGTCAGTCTGTTTCCAAATGTAACCTGTATTTCACATTCAGGTTTTGGGGGCGTTTTTGGCAAAATCAATTACCAGCAATACATTAGCATTTGAAAGAACAAGGATGCTCGCATCACAACTTTCAGATAACCACAATTCTTATTACAGGTGCACATTTTTTTGCATTGTTTAATAATTAAAAAATAACTATCATAATGTAATTGTAGACAACTTTAATTGTAGACACAATTGTGTTCTATTGTGTATGTTATGATAATATAGAACGATTGATTTTTTAAAAATAGACATAAATATTTATTATTTGCAATATAATGTACAAGCATAGCAGTTTGCCCTGTTGTTTAAAATCAGAGGCATTGGTTTTGCAGGAAGTAGCCTACTTGGGACCATTGGAAAACTTTGAAAGAAGTTGTTTTCCTACAACATAACAAACCTAGGCATACGAATTAAAGAACGTATTACCTCTCCAGTTACGTTACATTTTGTCCATGTTAGTGGAAGGGAATTCATGCACTCAAGTCCATACCTAGTGAAAGGTGTGGGTAAGATTTATTTACTTTTTTCCATCAATAAAGTTGTGTATTAGATTTATTTTTTAATGGCCATCGAATTAATGTCGCTAACTTATCCAGGCAAAAAAAAGTTTGTGAAGTTAAGCCAAAGCTGAGAACAAAAGACCAGCAATTCGGTTACTTAATGGTGACATGCGAAGGAGCCGCGCTGTTTTGGGGGTGATCCTCGTTTGTGTATTCTGTGCTGCATATCGTAGGCCCTCCACTGAATGTGTCTGTGAGTCAAGGGGATACCAGTCTGGATCCCGGTCTCAGCCATTTAGAGAGCAGCCTGTCGCCCACACATCAGAATACCAATGAGTGGGGTTAAAAAGGCTCCTCCCGAAGATCAGCTCTCCCTCTCTAGCGGCCCGCGGGGAGGTCTCCGCGGACCGGCACCCCCACCCCCAAAGCCCTTAATGTGGGCTTCTGTCAATCAAGAAAACAGACAGCTCCTGCCCCTGATATGAAACAGTCTCACAGTGGGTACGGCGTCGCACCGACGCTCTGAAAACATTCAATCAAACGCAATTCAAATTAATGCATCCGCGTTAAAAATGCAATCTTTTAATTAAAAAAAAAAAGAAAAGAACATGGAAAGGTGAGATATATAAAAATATGGAAGCATTTACGTTCCCGTTGCAATCGATTGTCTACACTGTGAGTGCATCGCATACACAAAAGTATCGAAGTCTTTTAAATTTAATTAAAATGCAAGTCAATATAATGTCACCCAAGTCAATACTCTATTAGCTCCTGCAGCCACATTATGTTTGTAATGAATACAAATGCAACGGAGGATATTCACGTCACCTAACATTTAAACATGCCATTACTATAACGTTAATTGTCAAGGCGCCACGTAATCCCTAAACCGAAACATCAGAATTGAAATCAATTTATTTCAATTAGAATATTTCGCCGCCAGTGTAATGTTACATTTATTTTTAATGACAGTCCTTAAATAAAACTTTAAACGATACCGAGCTGCATGGCTATCTTTTGGAGAAACGTCAGCTTACTGTTTTAGGTCTTTCGGTGACCAAACGGCATCCAGCAGCTCAGTCTAAGTAATGCTTTTAATTTTAAGTAGGTCAGGAAGCCCCATTTAGGGTCTCTGGCCAGACATGCGTTTCACTGAGCATTTAGAGATAATCTTGCGGAGATCTTGTCTAAACAAGAAAGATGATCGTTGTGCTTTGTCAACAATTAAATCAGCTGTCAGATTTATCTTGTAAAACTAAGCGCAGCGCTTCTTGGACAGCAGTCCAGGAAAATGCAATAAGCGGTGTAAGATGCTCGGCTACCTCCTGGGTCTCTGCTTATGCCGCAGTGCTCCGTAAGCCGCAGTGTAACTTCGTTTTATGAGCGTCATATGACGGAACCCTGTTGTGAGTCAGCGGAAAGTCTAATTAGTACATCCAGTGCAATAATGCTGAGTTTGTACCGGTCCCCACAGCTCTGTATCCTTACCAGCACATTATAAACTAAGCAGTACGGACAGCAATTAAGAAGGTGTATTCCCGTTGTGAAATGCACGATTTAATGTGTCTGTTGGCGTTTGTTCGACGTATATGTGCCGTTATTTAAATGGCGTTTGTAGGTTTCTTCTCCGTATTGAATTATTATAACCGTTCATAGTGTTAACTGCTGATCATAATAATACATCCATTCCAATCACTTAGACTGATCCTGGTGGGGATTATGCGGGGAGCCTGGAAACTATCTTTGCAGCACAGAGTGCAAGGCTGGTGTAGACCGTGGCCGGGATGCCAGTCTAATGCAGGGCATATAGGCCTACACACTCACAGCAATAATCATACACTGTGGGTAAAAACACAAATTGGTCTAACTGCAAATAAGGTGAAACATTAAAGCTATACACATAAATTGTGGATATGTCAGGCTAATGTGCTACCACAATGCCCCACTGTTCAACATGATGGAGTAGTAAACAGTCCTTAAATTATTATAGTATTTTAATGATATAATGTATCTCCATGCATTTTATTTAGGATCTTAGATTGTACAATATATTTTTCTTAAAATAAAAAGCATTGTTCAATTTAAAGGAGTGTGAGTAAATTAAGTCAATTACTAGGTATTTGACTACCTTATATAATCAACATATAAAATTATACATTACATGCTAGTGGTAAGTTCAGGCTGTAATGTGTTCTAAAAACCAGTGTTCTGCTTTCAGCAGTCCAGGTTTTGCTCTAAAGAAATCTTGAAACATCTGTCATACGTCACGTTTTTATGTTACTAAATGAGTCTGTCAATGACCAGCCCAAGGAGGTCAACTATAGTTTGGATCCGAGCTTCCTGTTCCTTATAATATCAAGGACTTTAGGATGAATGAATGCAGGTCCTTCCGCTCAGTTTACTTTCCCAAGAAGATGATTACACCACTATCTGTGCTGTATTTATTTCATAAAACAGAGCCTTAAAACTTAAAATTTTAATCCCTGTATGACAGCTCACTGAAAACTGAGGAAATGTTTCATGAAGATGAAAATAGGATTCATAATGAAAATCGTACCAATTTGTCTTTCAGTGTTGTAGTGATATGTACAGTAGAGATAATTAGCTTCCATAGTAGGTTTATATAATGTAATGGAAATAACTGGTGTTCATTTAAGACACCATGTAAAGGATAGTTGAGCTCACACAGAATTCCTTCTTTGTCTCTGGGTGGGATTGCATTTTCCTGTCCTTTAATGTGCAAAACATTTTGTTCTTAGATAGCAAGGAATCATAATGACACCATTTGCCAGGGTGAGTCCTGAACCCTTGTCATATGATTAGTACAAGGCGTGAAAATGTTTCCCTCTCTGACTATGCAGTAATTGGTATTAACCTCAACTCGACAAAGCAGATTTAACTCCGTAGACCAATGCAGCTGAAATACTGTCATTTTTTTTAAATAGTTTTTTTACGTGTATATTATTAAAACACCCAGTGCATTAAAGGAGACAATAATACTTGGAAATGTTGAACCATCAGCAAGATGGATGGACTCAATGGACATGCCTCAAGAACCAGATAGAAGCGACAATGTTCTGGAGAAATGCCATAGTGATGGTCGCCAGGAGTCAACGCCAACTTGGCGTCACCTAATAACAACAGAACATATACTTACACCGTCGTTTGCATGATCGCAGACATGAGTTTTGAAAATGGATTCTACACATGTAGAAGCTTCAAGTCTTTATGTATTCTTGCTACTATAGCAATCCCCCATATTTTCAGTTTCAGTATCCGTGGTTTACCGCGGCCCAGAAGAAATTGTGCCACGTGTAGCAGTATGTTTTTTCATCATTCCTTTGTCTTTTGACGGGAATGAAAAGCATGATTTTCATTGCTTTCGTTGCATCCCTTAATACATGATATCTTTTCATTGCTCTATTGTCTTATGAGAATTAGGCTAAAAATGTCAGAATCCCTTTCATTACTGTATAATAATGTACAACGTACTTTATTATTACTGTATTTACTGTTGGTAATGTCTTACAATTTGTAATTATTCCACGGTTTCTGTTATCCACGGTAGGTACTAGAAAGTATCACTGTATATATCTTTTACTAGGTAAAACAAGAGATAAATACCATGTGCATCATAATTATATTTTTTCTTTGTGTATGAGTTAAGATTCTAACAACAATTCACCATTATGAAGATACAATGAGTATGAAAAACAATGACATTTCCTGAGGCAAGAGAATGACATCAGTCAGAATGATTCCCTTGGTGAGTCACATAATGGTCATACATATAAATTTAAACAGGCACTTAAAAAGCCCATAAACTGGGATAATTATAAAGAGAGCATATCATCAAAACTCCTATTATACATATTAAAAGCATTACATTCACTTAATGCTCTTACTTTTTTAATGAATGAGTGTGATATGCTCCCATACAAACTAATCTGGTTAATATCTAACTAACCAAGTTGATGTATGAATATGTCCAATCTTAACATAATCAGTACACTGAGTAAATTTCACTTCTTCCATCCATCTCCTGACCACTTATCCTGGTCAGGATCATGGGTGGGGGAGGTGGGGTGTCTGGATCCTATCCCAGGCCGCACATGACAGAAGGCAGGGGTACACCCTCAATGGGATGACCTTCCTTTAAAAGTGTATGTAAATTTCACCACTTAACGTAAATATTTAGTTCAGGTGCCATCAATCCATCTTCCAAGACATTTATCCATTGTGGGGTCATTGTGAGCCTGGAGTCTATCCCAGGAAACACAAGGTAAATTTGACAAGATGCCAATCCATCTTATAGTACACATTATGGGGACCTCATCTGATCTAAACCACTGTCTCCCATTCCAGGGAGCTGGGAGGACTGTCTGGGGGTCCCCGAGGACTGGGTTGGGAAACACTGGCCTAGATGCATGTTTTTGGGCTGCAGGAGGAATCCCAAATAAACACGAGAGGAATATGGAATCTCCACACACGGCCAATGAGAAAATTGAACCCATCGCCCCAGAGGAGCAAGGTAACAGTGCTAAACACCAAGCCACTCTGCTGCCTGTGCAATTTCTGAGAATCATTTTTAAAATATAGTTTTTAAATAAAACTTGGCGCCTGTGATTTACCTGTGACTTCACTCAGTTAGTGGCAGCAGTTTTGCACTCACTGTGAAGCATTACCTGACACCCCCCACTGCTCTGACTGCAGCAGTGCCCTGCTGGAGCTCAAGCCCTCCTCTTGTAGCTCCAGGGAAACTTCTGCCGATCAGCAGGGATGTGTAATGCATTCGCTGGTTGTCCGTAATCATCCTCCCTCCACCCACTCGGTGGGCGGCGCTGCAGCAGGCAGCAGTTATTTGGATTGACCAGTCAGAGTGGGTGGGCGGGGCCTTGCTGGTGGTAATGGGAGCCAATCACCTCTCCCAAGAAGGGTGTGTGCTTCACGTAAAGAGAAAGGGACATGGACAGGGGCCTAGGATGTGAGGAGTTCTGGATTTCCTAATTTACCAGTATCACAGTCCATGCAGAACCAAAGCCCTTTTAAATACCTTCTTTATCTTCAGAGTTCATGCTGGAATATCAGCTTGCAGATCTGATAAAATCATTATGATTACCTACAAGTTTGGAAGAAGGGTAAATAGGTCAGAAAATATAGAATATGCAGAAAAACCAGGTAAATAACAACCCACTCTGAGCTTCAGGCAGACTCAGTGTTTCCTAGCTACATAGTCTACATAAATCTTTTATTTTTGGGAGGGGGGACATTGTCACTTCTTTCACCAGCTCAAAAAGATAACAAAAATATTCTTAAGCATGAACACCAAGCAATCGTATGCCATAATGGCCAAATAATGTAGGCTCATATTTAAACTTCACATCA
Source organism: Gnathonemus echidnorhynchus (assembly GCA_026776725.1). Lineage (NCBI taxonomy): Eukaryota > Metazoa > Chordata > Actinopteri > Osteoglossiformes > Mormyridae > Gnathonemus > Gnathonemus echidnorhynchus. The sequence goes on along the minus strand of JAODJU010000035.1, from coordinate 10,273,779 downwards.
GTACTGTATAAATTACATCTATTTCTCTATGATTATGTGTGGCATGTTACTGTAATGAATAGAATGCCTCTTTTGTGAGCCTCAAATAAAACAGTGCATATTCATAATACATAATTCATAATGATACTGTAGTGTCACTGCAGTGCTATTTGTTCAGAAGTCCAAATTTGTGCTTAGATACCCTTAGATGATGATCATTCCATAACCACTTCTTACATTTACATATTTAGCAGACACTTTTGTCCAAAGTGATGTACAGGAGAGGCAAACAGCACATTGCAGTAGTTGAGTGGCCAGGCTGAGCTTCCAGTGAATGTCCAGGTATGAGCGTAAGCAGTTTGGGAGCAGGAGCTACACAGCTTCTAACAAACCAAGAACATAATAAGACTATTCAATGGCCAGAAGAGCAACATTAAGTGCAGTGTCACTGTGATTCTGGGGCCTGTTACAGAAAGTACAGGACAGAAGGCAGGGGACTCCCAAGGTGGGATATCAGTCACACACACTATCACACTACTTTGGAACGAGTTAACTTGTAATAATGCACATACATACAAACCCGAAAGCATACACCCGCTTGATATCCTGCTTGAATATCACTTGATATTCAACACATTACTTGATTGCAAGCATTTGATCAAATTACTATATGTACGTTTAGCAAAGCATGATACTGACAACCTAAGAGCAATGTTCAGAGATTTCCTGTGAGAGTCGGAGGTAGTGGTAACGTATGCCCAGTAAAAGGTCAGATCTGCATCAAAATGTATTATTATTTTTTTCATTTTGTAAATGCCTTCTAGCCCTGCAAATATTTTTGACTACTTTTTTCTCACTGCTGGGAAGCCAGACCCTCCCAGCGCAGTCCGCTGCCCCGTCCAGAAACGGAGAATAAACACACACACACACACACACACACACACACACAAAACCCTCTGGGTTATTCATCGATTGAGTGTTTAAAGCCCAACATATGCTGCTCGGGAGAAATTCTCCAGCCCGTACCCCCTCTCCGGGGTGCCAAAGATGCTCACGCACAATGTAAATCTAACAGGAGCATTCACATGTAAATGCATTCAGTACACATGGGGGGTGTGTGGGCAGTGCTGCTCATGTCCTTCATCGGAACTGGGATTTCGGGTGTATGCTTTCGGGTTTGTATGTGTGTGCATTATTACAAGTTAACTCGTTTCAAAGATGCTCTCTATAGTGCGTGTCTGGGCGATTTCTCGCTCATTGGGAATAAATTAATGGCTAGTGAGGCTGACTTATTGTTTCCGTGCTTTGATAAGCGCACCGCCGTTTACGAGAATGGCATGGGTTCCCTACAGGTAATTTATGCAGAATGCAAATATGTTTTGATGGGTAAATGCTTAATCGGTTCCTGTTAAATCAGTGCAATCATTTGAGTGTCTGGGAATAGTGTGCAACAGCGCTCAACCAAAGTTTGTTTCTACTATTTTATACGTAAAGTATGACCTACAGGATAATCGTTAAACATAGGATATTTTAGTTTACAATGTAACCTTCAAAATACTCGGAAAGAAATAACATTGCCCTTACCTATAAAATTTGTTCAGACATTCTGACCAAAGTATGAAGCGATTCGTACTATCCCCCACACTCATGGGTCTCCGAAGAGAAGAAAAGCATAAACTTTAAATACATAAAACTTATTGATCGTAACCCCTAAACACACCAGCGCTATCGCCTCACATTATCTCTGACTACAAACATTGCGATGGAGAAGACTGTCATCTTTGATTTATCGTTGGACCGGAATCCGCCTGATCCATATTTACAGCTTGCGCCTTTTTACCTATGCGTGACTGGTGTTAGTACCACACGCACGCGCGCGCACGCACACACACACGTACGCGCGCGCGCACACACACACATACACACTTGATCTCTTAGGATTTTTTGTTTGTTTTTCTGTATGACTTTTAAGAGATTTAGGAGACATTCACTTTATGCTTCTTTCCCAAGGTCACCCCCCATGCGATACAGTGATCTGAACACAATGGCGGTAACCGTGGCTTTAGGAATACCGGGGGGGATCTAGGAGACATTACGGGATTATCTCGCCTTATTGTTCGTTCAAGGGGCGAGAAGTTTGGGGACGTCCACTGAAACACAGTACCCTTCATCTCACGTTGTTTTAAAGTTAAAAGCCACTCCTCATTCTGACTCTACCCCCCTCATTTTAAATTGCGGTGTTTATTGTCAAGCCTGCGAGTATTTTACTGCCATTGACTTTTAATGGATATGATCTACAGTAGGCAAATACTTATTTAACTGCCTTCTCTAAAAGAAATTTCTAGCTCCGGAAAGCAGGAGGAAATACACGACAGTTTCTCCCAAGGAAGTTAAACAGCATTTTAGGACAATGGAGGGGTGCGTATTGTCTGAGCCTCCGGTGATTCTCATCTGACTTCATGAGGTATTGCACTGTGCAATTGATTATTAAAATTCAAACTCGGGAGCCGTATTGATTGTTTGATCTGGATGTTATCCTTGTAATTAATGAGGCGGCCAAGTAGCCAGATTTCAACAGGGATGCTTAAAAATAGATCATTTAGGAGATGAGAAACATTTAAACAAGACTACAGTTAGGTAAGACTTAAACGCTTCCATTATATCATTCACACTCAGTAGTTATATCTATACGACATGACTGAATTATACATGCTTAACTTTAAGGCATCTATTTTTTTCCATCGGCACATGGCGGTTGTCGCCAGTGTGTCGCGTTAATCACCTGTGACAGTGCTGCTGTCCTTTACATGCCAAACATGCATCACCCGAAGAAAAATACAGCAACAGCCCCGTCAGTATATTTTGAGTTCGCGCACTGCGCACAGCCGCCAGCTAACAGTGTCAGTCTGTTGACTGTCCGCTTAATCCGTGCCAATGACATTGGGGGGTGGGGGGGAGCTATGGCCATTCCGTTTGGCGAATCCCCCCCGGCTGTTTGTCATTCGGCTTCTGAAAGGTTTTTATCTTACGATTTTTAGGTTTTTAGTAGTATGAATGCACTTTTTCCTTCGTGAGTTTTTTGTGTGTGAGGGGGTAATATATCCCTTTCTTACCGCTGTAGCAGCCCACCCTTTGGGGCCGTGGTGACATTTGACACGACGACAGCAGTGAGGCTGTCCAGGCCGCCCCCGGGGCAGGGCCGTACGCCCAGCAGGAGCCTCTGTTGTTGCCCAGCGGGGTTGTCTGACTGTGCTTGTAACCTAAACCCAGTCTCTCCACTCTCACCGAAAGGTCTCACCAGCAAGAGTCCAGAAAGACTCAAACTCTCTCTCTCCCTCTCTCTCTAGGCTGCGTCCTTCTTGTTGCCAGGCAACAGGTGTTGGCTCAGACACTGCCCCCCTCCTCCCCCCGGCCAGGGGTCCACGGGCTGTTGCCTGCCTGGCCGAGAGGATTCATTAAGGGGGAGTTTGTCTCAAAGTGCAGCCATCTTCCCCTAAAGCCACGGCTGCTTCGGTGGGAATCTAAAGGCAGCATTTAACCACGCAGCCAAAAAAGGCATCAGCATCCTTCACGTTGCAATTGTTAGTCATGTATCATGTAGTCATTTACGGTGCGCTCACAAATGATTTTCAGCTTTAAAAATCGTGACTCTCAGTAATTTCATCCGAATTAATTTTCTGTGCTTCGCCAAGATTAAGAATTGGGTATTCAATTAAAGCTTAACTGAAGGAACTGATGTAAATTAAATGCAAACGTAACGGTAAAAATAATGACTGGATCATGAATACTTAATGAATGCAATGCGCGCAATATGTGTTTGGTAAATATGTCTTGAATATTGTTATAAAATGTAGTTATAAATATTGTTCTGAACCATGTAAATTTGAATTGCATTACCTCAAACTATAAAAGTTTTAAAATAGTTTGTACATATTTGGAAATATAAATAATGGATCAAATAAATACCTTTGCAGCTCATAGAAGTGAGGGTGAATTTCTTGTGATTTACTGCCCCCTAGTGGAGAACAACTAACACCATCCACTGATTAAGTCAGACCTGCATGGAATACAAGGACATCTATACTCAACACATACACAGAACGCGGGGCGCAGGCGGGTGGTCTCAGTCCTCAGACCTTGGAGAGGTGAGGAAGCAATGCTGCCCATTTAGCCATCATGCTTCCCGGAAATGTACAAAATGTTTATGATGATTCCAATGTCAGGGGCTACAATGTGGGAAGTACAGATGCCAATCGATACCACTGATCTTCTTTTTGTTCCGATACACACTAATACCAATGTTGGTATTTCAACTATGTTACGAAAGCTTCCTCACCCCATCCCGCCCACCCCAGTACAAAGACAGATATCATTTTTGGGGTGCTGATTATAAAATGAAATATTTCTGATCAAAAGAATCAATATTTCAGTACCAAATCCTTAGCAGAAAGTTTATTTGATTGTAATAATGGACTGCTGCCTATTTCAACTTCAGAAATATGCTTAACATCAATATATGAACAAAGAGACTGCACATACCCAACAGAAGACAGAAGATGAAAAAGAGGTATACCATTGGTTTGAAATACTCTTAACCAGAAATCCTCCCACAAACATTACAGAATAAAAACTATTACTCAGCTAGATGTTCTTACACTATTGTCTTTATTTGGAAGCAAATTTTAATGCTGAATTAGCAACACATCTGACAAATTAACTACAATTTTGGATTCTTACGATAGTGCTATTTTATTATTTTGTGAAAACCACAAAAATAATGTATTGATCAATATATGAAGATTTAGACAATAATCAGCACAGGGAAAGCTTTACAGAAGATAAACTATATTTGCACAGGCACACACATTTAGACTATATTTAGGTCACAAATTATGAAAGGAAAGCATGTATGATCAATTTTCACAAATCCAGCAACAAATATCATGTATCCTGAAAATCATTAACAGTCATCGTCTAATAATCAGCATTGGAAACAACTTTTACCAATGTTTGGCTACAGTGCAATGAAAACTGCTGTGTAAATTGTTGAAAAGCTATACAATCTACAATACAAGAGCTATAAATTTTGGGTGCAAAACATTTTATAAAATAGTTTCACTTAAAAACACACCAGACAGAATACACACATACGCACACACACACACACTGGATATCAAAACAATTGTTTAGGAATCATTGCAGGTTGTCACATAGCGCCCTATTTGCATTCTCATTTAAAATATATTTGCATCCAGTATTTGCCCATCCATTTTTGTAAAAGTGCACTGCCTTTTCAAAATTCATTTGTTAAAAAATGCTATTGCATTAAAATGTCTGGACTAATAATAATAATAATAATAATAATAATAATAATAATAATAATAATAATGTCATTCCTTCCAGTACTGAAAATCACACATATATTTCTAAGATCCAAAGTTACATATTTCCAAGACTTTCATTCATCATTCTTTTTCGCATTTACAGTGTTATCAGTTCAACTGCTTCATGAACACTCTCCCTCGATTAAATCGTACTGGCAGTATCCTCTTTAAATCCCCCTCATCCCCCGTAATACAGCTTAGCTTCCATAGCTAGTTATGAACTTCATCACTCCTGGTTAAAAAACAATGACACGGCCATTTTCATAAAACACCTGAATACCATGAGATGTACATTACATGACGAACACCAGGTTCTCGAAGAACGCAGAGCTGATCAGAGTGCACAAATTCAAAAGAAAAAAATAAAAGATGTATTACAGACGCTCCTCTACTTATGAACTTTCAACTTACAAACTTTCAGACATACGAAGGAAGAGGAGTGTGAGTCCAAATTGTGTTCCTTGGGCTCCAATTTCCTGTCCGCAACATCAATTTTCTTTCTGCTCGCCAATTCTGCCTAGTACAACTTCTGGCAGCTACTCCCGCCGTGCAGCAGCGTAACGTGCGTACTCCCAGCATCCTAGTTCTTTGTACTTGCGTATACCCTTAAAATGATGTTGAATAACGACTTACGAATATTTCAGGTTACGAACGGCCGTTCGGAACATAACTCATTCGTAAGTAGAAGAGCGTCTGTATATATAATGAAGTATTACGAGACAAATAAATGCTCCCTATCACTGAAATCATCCTCTGTAGTGCCTGATTACCTACCGTCTCACAAAAAACGAACAAGAAGGTATAATGGACATGGCCAGCCTGCACACAGTAGGCCTGGTTATCCTTTAGCTGGAGCAGACACTTTCTGTGTATACAGCAATGTTTGAAGTTCCAAAGAATGCATCTCACAAGATGGGAACTGAGTCTCGTGCAAACAACCATTAGCATCCATCCGTGCTGCAACCAATGCAGAGAATCACCAGAAACTGTATCCATTACAGAGAATCAGCTGAAAGTTCCTAGGTTCCCAGTCCAGTGGATCTACTCCCCTTCCCAACCTTCTGTGTCTTCTCCTGCGAATTCTTTAAGGTGTTTCACCATGGCCTTGGACGGACATGACCTGGTGGCTAATGCTCAACACGTGTCCCAAAGAGTTAATTCAGTCTCAAGAAGCCTATAGGTTCAGGACTGAGACTCACTGATGAGTCCTGCTGCTGGTCGTCACAGTGGGCTTTGGTTTCATTATTTGGGTGCAGTCTTGTGCTTACGCAGCCCGAAGCGGCAGCAGGCTGGTGAACGTGGATCTCGGAACAATAAGGCACATGTGCCCTGGCTTAAAGGGCGACTCTGGCACACTGGTACTTCAGCTTACAGGGCAGCGAGCCCCGGTTGAGCTGATAGAACTCTACCAGCTGAATAAGGTCGGTGAAGCGCGTCTGCCCGTCGTCCAGGCTGAAGAATGAGTCTCCCTCTGTCTCCACCTGCTCCGTAAACAGGCATGGTGAGACCCGGGTGAATATTGCATTGACAGAAGGGTGAGGTAACGGGGTAATGGGCCCAAAAAGACACAGAATTTGAGGAAAACATGCTTACAGGCAGGATCTGAAAGTGCTTGATTCTCTGTGCATGACACAGTGACAGGACGAACGCCTTGGGATTGCTCTGGCTGTCTCTCACCAGGAAAACCCTGCAAAGAAATGAGAACAATTTAAACTGTCCAAAAAATCTTTTATTACATTTTCTATTGCTGAATGCACCCCGTTGAACCCTGTGCAGAAACAGCAGCAGGAAGACAGGTGGATGATGGAATGACAAAGGAATTGTGAATTTCTATTATCTGATATGTGGCATATATTTATACATTACAAAACCCAGTGGATATCAGGATACAAAAACATAAATAGACACAGTTTAATCATTGTGCATGCAACACCTTGATCTTTCAGCCTTCTACAGTTGTTTTAGCCATAAATTTAATGAAGCCATTAAAATTTAAAGGTGTTCTTTGTGTACTGTTATGCATGCTGTCTCCCAATGTAAACAATGTTCTTTACAGCTCACTAAAAATGCCAGATAAAGCTACTATTTACGTTTATTTATTTGGCAGACGCTTTTGTGCAAAGTGACATACAAGTGAGGCAAACGGCACATTGCAAACAGACAGCTGTTGAGGAGTCAAGCTTCCAATGAATGGAAAGGTGCAAGAGTGAGTAGTACTGGAGCAAGAGCTTACACAACACCTTTCAAAAATAGCAGGAAGCTAATAATGCAAATGTTCAAATCAACAAACAATGCTATGCCTACCCATCACTAAGACCCTGCTGGGCAATCAGGTGGGTGGCCTCATCTCTGGACAGTTTGCTGTGGAACCAGGGCTGAGCTCTGTGGATGCCTACTGGGGTGAAAAGCATGTCAGCTTCATCACTTGCTCTTTACTGGGAGCTGTGGGGAGGGAACACGCTTTACTGACCTATGTTGGACAGAGGCCTACGGAGAGCAGAGGGACTCCCGTGAGAACACCGGTGGTAGCTTTTCCTCTGGGGGTGGGGGAGAGACAGGAAGTCAGGACTCAGGTTCTGAGCTGGTGGAGGGATTTGCAGTGCACACCTTGACAGTCTTTCATCTGCACCTGAACTTCAGGAGAGGCTACCAAAAGTCTCACAGGACCAGCTGTCGAGAATCTCCCTACCCTCTCTTGAGTGATCGCACACCATGAATATCTCTGCTGGTATGTACAGAGGCAGGGGCAATTTCAGGATTTTTTTAAGGTGGGGGGCATAACAGGGGGTGTTATTTATACAGAGAGGCCCATCCTATCTTTGGCCAATGTTTTGAATCGGTGAGAGACAAGGGATGGGGCACTCTGGGGACTAATCAGCTTTCAACTGGGGCCAGTGCCCCTGTGACCCCACCCCTGTATATGGCCTTGGCTGGAGATGAACCTCGGGTGTTATGACGGACGGTGCACCTTCCAGGATAAGCCCTCTTCCACAGCAACAGACAGCGCCTCTGAAGGGTTCTCAATCACGCGGCTCTGGTGTCCGGAGAAGTCCATGGCCACGAGGGAGTTCTCCGAGATGCTCCTCTGGGAGAAACACGCACAGTGAATGTACTGGGGTCCCAGGCACCCTGAGGGCAGCAGGGGGAGCTGTCCCAGGAGGGGCCTGTTATTATACTGTTGAACATGATAATTAACCTACACCCAGTGTTGGGGAAATTGCTCACAAAAGCAATCCATTACCAGGTTCAAATCCAGACCAAAGTTTTGTTTCAACCAATCAGTTGAGTACGCTGTCACTGTAACTCTTTATACACAGCTAGCTGGTTGAATCAAAACTGTGGTCTGGATTCGTACTTTCTGGACCTGAACTTTCCGCCTCTGTCTGTAATGGTTTACTTTTCTGGGTAACTTTCCTCATACTGCCTACACCAGCAGAAAACCCATCTCTATAAGTAAATAAAATTACAGTGGTACCTCGGTTCTCGAAGTCACTAGAACTCGAATTTCTTGAAAGTCGAACAAACCAGTTTGACCTGGAA
>JAODJU010000035.1:10242782-10264776 GCA_026776725.1 Gnathonemus echidnorhynchus | reverse complement strand
AAACATATTTAGGTGTAATTTTGGGGGGCCGGGAACCAATTAATTGGTTTTCCATTATTTCTTATGGGAAAAATTCATTCAGAACTCGAACTTTTTAGGATTCGATCCGGAGTCCAGAACGGATTAAGTTCGAGAACCGAGGTACCACTGTATTCCAAACAAATGGGATGGGTCATTTAAGCAACTAAATGTCGATGTATATTTATGAAATTCTACAAAATCACAGGGAGCATTAAAGTTCATCATTAATAGCACGTGGTCTTCGTCATGTGCACATTTAACTGTCGTAATTAAAATTTCTACTCAGGTTGTAAATGGATGATATGACAATAAAGACCACTTGATTTACGTGGCGAAACGTACCATCGGTGATGCTTTCTGTTTCAGATGTGGCTGAAGGAAATTCTCGTACAGCTGCATCCCATGCTAACAGGAAACACATGTATCAATAAGCATATTTCAAAAGTTATAAGTATGATGTTTATCGAAATGTTTCAGACATTGATGTCAATGTTAAATTTATTCCAAAATTTATTCCAGTCATAAAATTAGCATTTTGTACTATTAGTCTCATTCCAGTGGCAGCACCAGAGGAATATTTGTAATTTTTTTCACATCATTCATGTTTAGAATTCACAGCGAGTTTGCATAATTTACATTCAAATCCCTATCAAATATTTTTACTGGGCCTTATCTGTTTACTAGCTATTTGCTTGTAGGAAACAGTGACCTCTGCTGGTGGGTGATGTACATTGCATTCAGAATTCAGCCCACCATCTATGATACAGGCCAGTTATTCCCAGCATCGCAGAAGGCATACCTAAGGGCCTTCCACCGTAAGGAGGGCTAGTGTACCTTAAAAAGACGCATCGCCGTGACCCAGCACGTCCTGGTGCGCTCGTCATCAGCACAGAGCATCTTCAGGTCCCGGGGGGAATCCGACTTGTGAGGCTGGTGAGTCGGTACATGCAAGTTAGGACTCATTTTTGCACTTTGCAAGAAATGCACAGATGCAGCCATATTGCTGTAAAATAGCACTGAGCTGCAAAGTATTGTACAAGCAAACTAGGCCTCCTACTCTCTGCCTGCCCATTGCAATGACGTCATTCTTTTTGTTTATCTTATTTCCCGCCATTCTTACGTTCTGACTGTGCTAAATCTGCCTGCTCCCTTTTCACTTCTTTTTGGTGTTTACTTTTCCCAGTGTTGGCCCTCTGATGATAAGACGCCAAGCGGAAAGCTGATGATGGGAAAATCGCGCCCGTTGTTGTAGATAATGCCGAAGGCTAATTAGGTTCGATCATGATATCTCACAAGCCTCGGGCCTTATCACTAATGAACACATCTGGCAGCTGCACTTGTGGCTCCATAAAGTCATAAATACCAAACAGCAGTCACAAAACTATTAAATAATTTGAAGTTCTTTCTTAGAAAGAGAAACTAAATGATTATTTGCAATTTGCACAAGTATGGAATGCTTCTATTCACATATCTCATCTTGCCCTCCTTTTTTAGACATGCACACAGTTATGGTTAGGCGCAGGCCAATTATTGGGTAGCCCTACAGCATTCTGGGAAGGATTACAGGCCTTGCTCCCGGGTGCAGTGGAGATTTGGCTATACAACCGTGGCTGGGGATCAAACCAACGGTCACAGGCCGAACCTAGTTAGCCACATCTCCCCAAACCCCGATACTATATTGTAAGTTTATGGTGCGAAGTTTATGTTTATTGCTTAATTACGGGGATTACGCCAGGTATTGGGGTTTCCTCCTGAAGTCTAAACAGAAGCAGTTAAGGGTCCCTAAAATGCTCACAATGCATGAGTGTGTCTATATGTGTCCTGCTATGATCTGGCATCCCATCTAGAGTATTCCCCTGCTCCATGCCATATACTGGCTCCCAGGTTTATCTATCCCGGTGTCAGTCATAAAGCTCAAATACCTTTATGCAGAACGCGAAGGCAGTTGGCGTGCCGTACATCTTGATTGGCGACAGCATGGTGTACGTGTCACTGTCTCTGAACTCCGCCACGAACTGGAGATGCCGTGGATCCTTGGGGGGAGACCGAGATAATCAGTAAAGCCGCGGACGAGGTACCGGGACCCCTGCTTTGGTGCTGCAGACCACCGGGTCCCAGCGGAACATGACACGTGCGAGCGTTGATCCGGGAACCACAGTCTCGCTCTGGTCCATCGCTACAGGGACACGGTCTGAGGAGTTGAGCCGCTGCAGAAGGAATGAGGAAAAAGCCGCAGCAGTCGGATACTGAGAGAATGTCTGCGAAACCCTTGGCCAGCACCTATCTAATCTGTATCTAGTTCAAACATCTCTTATCCGTTACGCTGTGAGCCAACTGGTGAGCGTGAAAATTTTGGGGCTGGATACAAAGCACAATGAAGGGAACGTCGATTAGGCAAACACACGGGGACCCTGGCGAGTGTGTGCCATGAGTGGAGGGAAATAAAGGCGGCCATTGTTGGGTCGCCGTGACGACCACGGTAAATGCTGCAATCGCCACATCCCCCCGCTGCCAGCACTCTCCTTACCGAGCAGGTGCGGAGTGCAGGACGGGGGGGGTGGCTGATCGACACCCCCCGAGCCGGGCCAAAAGGGCAGACCAACTACGCACACCTGGCCTGGGTGAGAATGCCGTGTCCGGATACGGGCGACAGTAAGCGGGCCAGTGGGGCCTCCTTGGGCACCTAACAACAGCCTCTTTGTTCTCCTGAAGGCAGTGAGGAGAACCTGCTGGCAAGCACGTCTTGCAGGTATGAGCCGTGCCTGTCAACGTGGCCAAGGGCTCCATCGCCGGCATGCCGACAGACCTGAGAAGCATCCAGTCCAACCAGTTCTGCGGCGACGCACCTAACAACCCAGCGATCTTCCCAGCATCAGAATGTCAAAGTTTATCTTACTGTTACTTCTTTGGAAGCATCAGTTCATGAAGACACGTGACTCAGCCCATGGGATATGTTTCTGAGGAAGCTTATGTGCACTTACTGAACTTTGGAAATTTAACAACAGTTCTCTGCTGGATTACATGAAGACATTAGTTCATTGGCAGTTTCATCTAAAAGACAACAAAAAAATTTTTGAAAAATTGCTCTTCAGTTGTCTTAGGTGGTCCCAGGCTCTCTAAAGCGAGAAGAGGTAAACGGTAAACAGCTTGAAAATAAGATGCTCCTCAAATATCACGACAGCTTACCTTTGACATCCCCTTACTGGAAAAGTACAAGCCAGACCTCCGCAAAACAAAGTAGAACTTCTTCCAAGACTTCTTCCCTTGCTCTCTGGCATGGAGGTATCCACAGACCTCTGAGCACATGCTGGAGTTGAGAAACATCTGTTCAAGGAGAGAGTCTGTTCATATTGGTAGTGAAAGCTTGAATGAGACTGTAAGAAATGGGAAGAACCATACAAGAATAAAATCAGCTAAACCAGTTACCTGTATCAGCTGAGAATGGGCCATTGAGTCACTGGTCTCACTTGATACAGACATCATGTGTTCTGGGAAAAAGTCCTAATGGGGTTTGAAGTGACAAGCATCACACTCGCAGTTAGGTTGCTTATTACAGTACGGCTTCCCAAATAAAAGATATTAGCCTGTTGACACCAGGAGAAATTAAAGCACCCTAGACCAACATCAAAAAATACCCACTCAACTGCTTCACAAAAGGGAGGGAGGCTTTTTAGCCCAAAGTGTATAGCAGGAAGCGAACAGGATATGCAGATCTCAGCATGGACACAAGCTGTAAACAAGGGCTACATACTGAATTCATATTGCTAATAAATATTCAGTTATTTAGTATTTATAATATAAAATGACAATCCAAAATACTTGTCCTGGATCAGTATTTGTTATTGCAGTTTCTACACAATTTCATTTAAGGACTCGCAGTACTTCACAGAGGAATTTGGCTCTTACCAGGGGTTTCTTGAAAAACTCATACTTAGCGTAATGCTTTCTAAAGCAAAATCTGCTGCTGCTGTCCACACTCCAACTGGACTGGACTTCCATCATTGACTCATGGTCCTCGATGGTTCGTTCTGGGGATCAGAGAAATGCCGATATAAAGCCAGGCTATCTTTGGAATTGTCAAAATATTCAAACTGTAGATTCTGGAAAAAAAAAAAAACAATGCTGATAGCTACGTAAATCATCAAGGTGACACGGAATCTTGGGGCATCAACAAACACACGAGCGTCTCTGTCCTGAGCACAGCTACATGACAACCTTTAAACACAATTTTATCATAAAATGAGATGCCATAAAATGCATCAATAATTAATGTGCATGTCACATTATCTTAAAAATGTATTTAAAGACCCATACACAATGTAGGTAGGCCTATCTAGCAATCAGAGAAAGTACAACCAAAAACGTCCTCTATAAGCAGCTGGAGAATTGTGTATATCTTGTTTAAGACATGTGACTACTAATTTGTTAGTCATGTGTCACAAAACCAGTAGAAACCTATAGTGTTCAGCTCAGTGTTTACCATCTTATGTTACAGGTGTGCTTCAGGAAAGATTTAAAAACTTTAAACTTAACAGAACTACAAATATTGTCCTGCACTGCAAATAATGTGAACTACTATTTACACTTGTTTTAAAGTCTGTAATTAGTAATGACATGATTAATACTAATATTCATCCTTTAAAAGATATCGTAATATAGATGGCCTGATATGCCCTGTGCAAACAACCTAAGCATTTACTCAGTTTCTCACGAGTTCTGTAAAGATTAATAAACGTCTCAAAGAGCCATAGACCATCTGTTGTTTATACATGATGTGTGTACAAGATAAGCTGTTACAAACAGCCTCTGCTAATATCTTTTATTGGGCCTCGAACCATTAGTTTTAATCGTTTTTTAGCGTGTTCCCACATGAGTTCCCGGTGGCTTTAAAGCTATGCACCACAGCCAGCATGATCTGTAGATAGAACTGGGAGCACATACTGGAGTGGATCTGCACTTTCCGACCTGGTCGTACCTTGTGAATAGTTTTATAACAATGATAGCATAACTATCATTACTGAAAAGGTACTGCGGTTCTGCATTTTAGAAAGCTGTTCAGTACGACATTTCCTTAGTACTGCTACTAATTACATTGTTACAGACATTACTAATGTTATATTCCCAAGCAAATCCATGCATGCATCCATCCATCCATCTTCTGTAACCGCTTATCCTATCCAAGCAAATCCAAGTGCCTAATAAATAAAGTGCAAAATCCTGCATGATCACAAACAGAACATCATCAACTGGCATCTGTACCTACAATTTATAGGCCTTTGCTACGCTGTTGGAAGCAGTTCAAATAAACAAGCATCATTCGCAGCACAGTAATTTTTTTTATACGTTTATTGAGCATATGAATAGAAGAAAGAAACTGCTGTAACCTTCATGGGCACTTATCTCGTATTATCTGTTTGCTATCTTGTTTTTTTTTTTTTTGTTTTTATAGTAATGGCGATGGGTTTGATAGTGGCAGAAATACGTTTTAAATTTTTACATGCTCGCATGTTTTTTTTCTTTAATCGTCGCCCTCTCAAAATCTTTATAACGAATCACATTCATACTGGTCCCCCCCTTCCCCCGCACCCCCCAATACATTATTATGTCTCTTATGTATTATCAGTAATGTTTCAATATTATGATTATGATTCTGTGATTTCTAGGCATAGATCTTAATATTCCTGAATCATTAAACCGTTTCTGACTTCAAATGTGTTTTAATTTCAGTGATATATGATTCGGTGACAAAAATGTATAATTTACTGTAAACAATAATTAACTGTTTTTTTCCTGCATTGGTATTGTTGCTGTACCGGTATCATGATACTTAAAGTTTTATTGGTATTGAGGTCATAACTTAGTATCATGACTACTTGGGATAGCTGAAAACCAGCAACAAAAAGAGTTCCATCCACCCATTTTCTGTAATCGCTTGATCTATTCAGCGTGGCGGGGGTCCGGAGCCTATACTGGAGCCTATATGCTACAGGTGGAAGGCAGGGAACAACCCAGGATGGGGCGCCAACCCTTCGAAGGGCTTATACACACCCAGACACACACACACACACACATACACACCATTCACTCACACAAAAGGGTTAAAAAAAACATTTTAAGTAATACTAAATAGTCCAGCCTCTTAAAATGTTCTTCAGCTCCCCCAAATAAATGTACACAAATTTGTTTAATGAGTGTGTTCTCATTCTTTTACCTTCAGATCAGACCACCCTAGTAAACGCTTTGAGCTGCTGGTCTAAAGGCTTTCAGTAGTAATTCAGATTCACTTCATCAGCCTTGATCAACCTTTACTTTGTAGGACTTTCTTCACACGAGTTTGCTGTTTGTTTTCCTCATCATAGCTGTCATGCACATGCCTAAGGAGGACGAGCATGACGCACGAGGCCGGGCTTACATTCCCTACCTATGCCCAAGTGAGCCAGCTGCTCAAACAGCGTCCAGCTGTGGTCATCGACGCACTGCTTCTTCAGCACAAACAGCTGGCAGACGTCTCTGGCGGTAACATCAGTGGGGACCTCCAACGCTCGACTCGTGTTATCGTCGTTGAACACTTTGATGACCTGCAATCAAGGACATATATTTGGGTATGGACAGCAGGGACAGCTCCCTGCCAAAATTATGGGAGTAACGGGTGTGTTTAGGCAGGGGGGACTGGGGCTGATTTGGTCTCTACCAATGCTGAAACAAAGCCTACACCCTTACCTGCAACACATTTGCAAGCATTTACACACAAGCATTGGCATAAATTATGGGGCGGTGGGGGGTAGGCTAACCCTAAGACAAAGCCTAACCCTAAACCTAACCCTAACCCTAACTCTAAGCCTCTAAACCCATAGTTGTGCCCTTGCACATAAGGACTTTTAACTTTAGTTTTGACTAAATCTTTCTCCCAGTCAATGCAGTAGAGAATAACTTAATAATTAAAAAACAAAAGTATATTAACTGATGAATGAAGCCAAATCAAAAATTAAGGGGGATACACCCCCTGCTGTCCCCTGCAGCTCCTGTGTCCCTGCTCCCCGTCTAATGCCAGTAACTTACATATATGTGTGTGTTTATGGATATATGTAATATGTAATGCATGGACTATAGTTTGCATGGACTTTCTTAGGATGGAATGGGATGGAATCCATACATCAAACAGTTTTATTTTTAAAAATAGAAAAGCAGGAAACCTCCCCGTCATTGCAAAATATCTCCATCCACACCACGCAGGCTGTGCCACACAGTCCTTACCCTGTGATTTCAATTTACTAGAAAAAAAGTAGCACTTTGATGTTCTCAGAGAGTCGAAGAACATTCTTCGAGATGTTAGAGCGGGTCAGCTAACACCAATGTTCAGCTACGGCAGAAACAGCTTCTTTGAAATTTGCACCCAAAGACAGACAGACAGTAGTGGACCCTGTGATTTCCCCGGCAGATGACACAGATGAGAGTGAGACAGAGGAGCACAGCAAGTGGCGGTGTGTAACTTACCCGTCTGCCTGCAGCTGGGCTGACTCGTGAATCTGCGTTAGTTTTGCAGCTCATGTAGGGCTGAGTGCACAACATTATCAGGCAAAATTTGCACAGAGACACACGAGGCTTCAGGCTGCGTGCGCCGTGTCCGCTGGGAGGCGGCCAGCCCGCCTGCCTCGCTGCAGCGCAGCTCAAATGAGGTATTTAGGAAGAAGTGCTCCTCTAGTCCTGCGATTTCCTGACTCCACAGATATATGTCACTGGGGGGCTGTCGGCCAATCATCTGCCGGCTCTTCACAAGAAAAAGTGTAGAGAATGGGAGTTTGCTCCAAGCAAGATTTTAAAAAAAAAAAAGAAAAAAAAAACTTGTACTAATGAAAAAGTGAGAAATGTCAGCGGTAGCCTGCCCGCCCCTCTCCATTCACACGGCAGTGGCCAGCACTGATCTAAAAGCCCAGCGTGAGTCTGCAAGTGGTCGCTAAGTGGCGGGTAAATGCAGGACCGATGGGGTCGGCCCTGCTTGGAGTTTGCAGGGGTGGGACAGGGGGGTTAGAGAGGGAGGCATAGTAAAGATCAACTGTCTGACTGCCTATCATGCTCTCTCTCTCTCTCTCTTTCTTTTCTTTTGTTTTTTTTTTTTTTTTTTTTTTTTGCTCCTCTTGCAGCTGAAGGCTGAGCCACCAGACAAGACGGGCCAGCTCGCCTTTGTGGAGGAAAATGAGGTCACGGCTCTCTCCAGCCCGGACAAAGTTAGCACCCTTCAGGAGCCACCGGCCAATGAGAGTGCTCGGCCGTGACATCATCCCCAAACGAGGTAAATGAGCAGCTATTTCAATCATAATCAGTGCCAGAGATTTACTGTAGCAGGCTAAAAAGAAGCTCACTTTTCATCCACCCAACAAATGTCGCCAAGCTAGTTTATTGATTTTTTTTCCTTTCACGGGAGTTTTCTCTGCGTACATAGCATGTATCTGCCGAAGAGGTGATAACAGAAATAATATGTAAAATAATATCCCTACATCACTCCGGCGCAACAATAAGGAAGTCATCGAAGCTAATAGAGTTTGACTGGTTGCTATCAGCTTGAAATTCATATACTGAGTATGAGATATGAGTATGACATGAGATAAGGCTCCACATAGCTACAGCTTGTCAGCAGATGGACATCAGGATAATCTACTCCAATACTTACAGGAACAGCACCTTAAAATCCAGTTTATTTCAATACAGCAATCATATAACATACCCTTAACTACCATTCAGTGCTTCATGTCCAGGATTAATTCACGGAATCTCAAAACCTAGTTCATGAGTTTCCCTGTTTATATTCAAATTGGTTAGTTCTCCCAGACGTGACCCTCCCCACATCCGCAATGATCCCTGTATCAGCTGGCTCAGCAGCCTCACATCCTGTCCAAGTCCTGCTGTACCCTCTGACCTCATTATCATCCTGTACCTTACACTGGGGTCAATTACAATCCAATCGTTGCAACATATATTGCATCACTCTCGCGTTTGAAGAATCATACATTAGCATTTAGCAGATGCTTTTATCCCAAGCGACATCCAGCCAGGTCTGGAGAGATCAGGGTGAGGGCCTTTGCTCGAGGGCCCAACAGTGACATCACCACCTTCTAATCCCAGGCAGAACCTGCTGGGCCACAAACCATCCCACAAAAACCTGTAAAGCTGCTCCTCAGTTTTTAATCTTTCATTACAGAAGTCTTTTAGAACTTTAATCCATCAAAGTGCTTCATCTCAAAGATGATAACCATCATCCTGTCGCAGTAACTGCTCGTACCGTCATTTCTCATCCTATGAACTAGTTTGCGTTGTTCATTAGGGATATGAGCGTGGATTTATATGAGGTTTTTCCCATTTCTTTTGGCTGTGTTCTAGTAGTGATAGTAAAACCTGCTGACAGAGTGAATTCTTAAGCTATGAAAACCATCAGCGTTTAACTGCCATCATGTAAGAATTAAAAAAAATAAATAACTGGCGCTGAGCCTGAAATCTGTTCTCCACCAAGACTGTGACTGAGTCTTACCATAATGATACTGAGAAAATATCTGGGATAAATACGGACAGTCCAGCTCCTTTACAGGGGGGGCCACACCGACATTACACAAAATAATAAATCCCTACCCCCTCTACTGAAGAATGCCTATCATTGAACCCTGCATTAAAAAAGTTATATTATTTGAACATGTGTGGCACGTGGCACAAATAGGTACCATGCGCATAAGTGAATCAGTTTTTCCAAGAAAGTAGTAGAGCACAAGAATTAAGTGTCAAGATCCCATCAGAATTGCAGTATAATAATTCAGAGGGAAAAAAAAAAACAACTAAGTGATCAGCTTAACTGCCCGCTTCTGGCAAACAGTAAACTAGCTTTAAATTCTGTCCATACAGGTAGTGTCGTGGTTGGAGGGTAGATCCCCTCCCTCCCATAATTCCCTAGGTTAAGGTAATCTGAATTACTCTGGCAAAATATCTAGCTGGGCATCTTTAAAAAAGGCTACAATACAACACTTCAGTGAAATCTTTACTACATCAGGCCATAACAGTGACTTTATGTGCTTATGTGCTCATTTGCAACACTCTAGTGCCAAGAGAAGCATGAATATCAAGGAGCAAGGAAGAAACGTATGTCTTTCATTTGTCATTTAAACAATGGAAGACACCTAGCTAATCGGTGTGAAGAGGTAAGGAGCGATTACTTGAAACTGCCAAAGTCTTGACTGTGCTGTTTGTGTGGGTCCTTTCAGAGCAATATAGGATGCTAACGATTAATAAAACGGCGAGAGGTGGCAGAGAGGACTGACGGACGCCCTTACCCGCTTCTGAAGGGTGATTGGTGTGATTACCGGCAGGGTAACCCTCCTAGCACGGAAGTTCATGGCTCTCGCTCGAAACTAGAAAAGCAGAGATGCATCCGTAGGGCGTCGGTGACAACGCGGTTGCGTCCTGCCAGCTTCCTGTTGCCTACTGCACGGTCCTCCGCGCGAGAGGGAAGCACCTGCAGAGGGAAGGCCGACGTCCTCTGGAGTGTGCGGTGGCCGGCTTCCCGGGTGATGAGCCTCTCCTTCAGCCTTGGAAATGCCTCCCTCTCTGAGTCACCTCTTCATCCTAATAGAAGCAAAACAATGATTAAAAATAGCTTCTCTGACAAGGACGGCAGGCTGCGGGAGCTCAGGGAGAGGGATCTCTATTTACATTCGCATTTCCATGTAAATAAACTGTAATCTAAACTGTAAATATTTGTAAATATACAGAAGTCAACTGGGCAGAAATTATTTCTTAATCTCTTACTGAAATTCTGCCTGAACAGAAACATTAAGCTCTACATGATTTTGGGGCCTGAACAAAAAGTGTCACAGACCATGTGGTTAGAGTGTATTTTACTGTTTTTTTATTTTTGTAAAACCCTTGTGCAGATTACATCAAAGGAAAGGCTGGTCGATGATACAGAGACTGGAATGGGCGGGACTGATATAGCAATGTGGAGAGACACTAATTGCTGAATTACTTGCCATATGTCAAACAGGACTCTGTTTGGAAACACAAAGGAGTGCTTCCATAAGGTACACTTTTGATACCTCTGTCCTGCTGTCAGATTTGAACTCAGTGTTTCCTAATCTGGTCCTCAGGGACCCACAGACAGTCCATGTTTTTGCTCCCTCCCAGCTCCCAGTAGGAGAAAGTAGGGTCAGATAGTCCCTGAAGCAAATGAGGGCCTCGCTCAAGGGCCCAAAGGTGAAGTTATGCTTCTGACGCAGGCATTTGAACCAATGACCTTCCGCTTACAGGCACGGCACCCCACACACTGCCCCCCTCTGACATAATCCAGTGTTAATCCAAAAGGTATCTGGTACATTTCAAATGGGATATTTCATTTACTGTATAAATATACATAAAGGCACAGATAGAGTGATAATATAATCATAGGTGTAAGACCTGTTGTACCATAAATTTTTTACTTAAGGGTATGCTTTTGATGGATGTGGTATTGGATGTTTCGCATGTACCATTTGTCTTACATTAATAAAGTGTTTTCATTGGTCACCCCCCACTAACATAGACAGATTGGTATCACCTGACCACAAACCCACCTGTCTGGCTGGGACTCTCATTACAGTCTGTTCTCCATTTAAAATCTGTCATACAGGAAATACATTTACATGTAGGGTAATTGTACATATTTCAGAACCCCCTGAAATCACTAAAGTTAATATTAACCTTACATCGGCTCCACATTGTGTTATTAAAATAAGCCATCCCTCCCCCTATATACTCAACACGGGAAAGTGTCTACTGAAGCGGATATAGATGTTGAGGTTAAATTTCAACTTTGCTTATGCAGGAGTAATACTCCCCCCCACTGATGCCCCACCCACCCCTCTGCAGAGCTGAAAGGTTTATCTGAGGCCTGGGCACATCTCCTTGGGGGAGTGCAGACTCCAAGACGCTGCCGGTTATCGCCAGGAGCCACAGTGAATCGGAATTGCCGGAGCCAGATTGATAAGCGTCTCCGCGGCGCAGTAGGACGGCCAGCTCCATATGAGCCAAGTCCGTGGGTCCGATCCAAATGGGAAGGGGGGGGGGGGGGGGGGCAGTATCTGGCTGCCCAGGACAGCCATGTGATGATGGCTACCCAAAAAAGGCTTTCTGAATACTCCTGCCAGTGTTTCACAATCATGCTTTAGGGAGGCACAGTGGATCAGCCTCACTACACCTCCTGTGTAACGAGTTTCCTTACATTTACATATTTAGCAGACACAGATGTCCAAAGCTACATATAAGTGAGGCAAATAGCACATTACAAACATACATGCGGTTAAGGAGTCAACTAAACATAAATGCAGCTAGGGTGGGCTTTCAGTGGATGCCCAGGTACACAACAGCAACTTCCAAAAAAGCAAGAAGTTATTCAGGCTGTTCAAGGACCAGAAATGCAACATAACATTCAGGGATTATCCAGTCCTGCTGTGTGTGTTTGGAGTTGCACGCTCTCCTTATGACACATGGCTTCCCTGCTGCAGTCCAAAGACATGCAGTTAGGTTAACTGGGGCCTCGAAATTACTTGCAGTGAATGATTGTGTAAGTGTATGTCTGTCTGTGTTAGTGTCCTGCAGTGAGCTAGAATCCCGTACAGGAAGGTCCCTGCCTGGTGTTTCTAAGCAGTCAGATGATGGATGGATGGATGGATGGATGGATGAATGGATGGATGGATAAAAATAAATGCCTGAATGAAGTGAATGCCTAATTGTTCCTTATGAATAATATTTTTGGTTCTCAGTAAGAATTATGGGTCCCCTTCTAAAGTGTTGGAATATTGCAGAATATAGACCTGGCTGTCAGCTGCTTAACACTTTACACGTATTCATTATACATACATGCATACATTTTAGTTATTACACAAGAATTCACAAGCAGATGCTTGTTCACTCTGACAGCCTTTGTCCTTAACCCAAACAAGCCATTAGCGGCACGCAGGATTAAAATGCACCGATATTCCCACTAAATGGAACTAGAAGAGCATGACGGCCGTGAAAGGGGGACTCCGGCTGACGACAATGTCCGGGTCTGCACAGGCTTCCTGGGTCACTGCCATGTGGCATCTACAGTGAGGCATGCAGGCAAGTGCCAGAATACCTCCCAGGGAGCAGAGATAGCAGACACACACACACACACACACACACGCACGCGCGCGCGCGCGCGGAAACACAGATACACACGCACGCAGAAACACAGTGACGCACACACACACACACACACACGCGCAGAAACGCAGACACACACACATACACATAGAGACAACCTTAACCCTAAGTAACCAAACAAAATACAAGACTTTTTACATTAGTTTATTGATAGCATTAGATTTTTATAAAATTTCACCTTGTAGGAACTGAAAAAATGATCCGCACAACATAAACATAAACAGGTTTTTATCACATTTGGTCCCCACAATGTAATGTATACCTGGACCAGACATACACACACACACACAAACATACACACAATACAAACAAAACATTTATTCCATTTCAAACCCTTATCAGATTTTACCATATTTAAATGTACCTACAACTAAACAAATAACCTCACCGGAAAGTTCCTAATTCCCCATTTCCTATTAACAGTACTGAAAGGCAGTAAAATAAGATTACCAGAAATGTCAAACAATACAGTACGAAAAGTTAAAATTAGACCACTAGAACAGACTATAGTAAACCAATGCAGTATGGAAAGATAGTTAAAATGAGACTACTAGAGCTGACTAAAGATGCCAATACAATATAGAAAACAGATGAAAACTAGAACTGGCTGAAGTGGCAACTGTTTTATCCATATAAAATATACTGGTAATTTAGTTATTCTGTGTTACATGCTCGTGTTACTAGCATTTAGTCTGTAAAACCTTACACAGTTCACCACTTCTGCACCCTTGTCTGTCTAGTTTGTCAAAATCTACATCTTTACCTGGCATGTCACCCCAGCTCCTCGCTTACCTTCTTGCACTTATAACCCTCTCGGATGATTTCAGGCCTTCACGTACAGCACTGACCCAGCCTCTAGGCAGAAATTCTTTCCATTAGCTAATAACAAGCAGCAAGAGAATATTCCACTTGCGTGGTGGTGGAATTTGAGCAAATTGTCCTAGTTTGCCACAATGAAGATTTGTTATTTTTAAACTCCTAAGTACTCGAGTCCCACTGAGTTTGCCCCCCCCATTGTCTGAGCAGGAAAGTTTGCAGAAGGCTACTTAAAACAAATCCCGTCAGGCCCCTCAGACCCCTAATGGTTACTCTTTGTCTTCTTAAACAGAATATACTCTGTTCTGACAGCAGTAACAAGCATTCAGGCAAATCACATCCTTGGCATTCAAATGCACTATAACCCATCTGCTTACTTTTCCAGTGCATTATATTACACCGAGATTTTTTTTTTAATACAAGGTCATAAGACACGGATGGGGATTATTTTTTTTTCCACATCTTTTCCCAGAGAGAAAACTTTTAGCACACAAGCAGGGGGGAATTTGCCTGGCATAGTTACGATAATGTATATCCAGCCAAGCATGCCAAATTACACATTGCAAGTTATAAATAAAGCTGATATAATCATATAGTTAAGTGTAAATTTACAGCGGTGGTTAGGAGGTGACCTAATCGTATTCTGACTTAAAGAGACAGAGCTGAAGCAAGTAATCTGTTTTTAACATTTGCAGGTATAATACCAGTCTAGTGGTGGGTCAAATTGTGTCTATTTTAGCAATAGCAGAACTGTTACCACACCTACTAGGAGGCTGGTGCTCTGCTGTCAGAGATTTCCCAATTGCTGATTGGATGGGTTGTGACCCCTAGAATTGCAACATACAAACAACAGTCAATCTCAGTACCTCAGGTCAAGGGCTGTCAGCTTGATCAGTTTAAATACAGCATTCATCAGCGTGCTGTGTAACAATCCAGTCAACAAGAAGCTATGCAATTTCACCGCCTGAGGTCAGCCGTAGTTCATTCAAACTTCTCAGTAATGTGTCTCACTTTTGCCCATCAAAACACTTCAGGTCCAGCAATCTTCTGAAACAACAGAGGGAGTCAGAATCAGGACAGCTGAGAGGCCGGTAACATTAATGACAGCCGGTCAAAAAGGATCAAAACTGCACCAGCCTCACAATAATAGTAACACATGAGAAAACAAAACACTGCTCTTTAAAGAGGCTTGTTCGTTTATGTAAATGTTGTTACACATGAACAAATACATATTTTGGCTAGGAGCATACAGAAAGTGTTCTCCCTTATTGGCCATCCGCAAATATTTACTTGATCACTAATGCCTGTACATACAGAGAAAAAAACTCTCCTTGTAAAAAGCATAATAACAGCAAAATTAAATACCCCAATGACCTAGGCCTTTACAGGGGCACAAATAAATACCACATGGGTCCCTTTAGAAATTTCTAAAAAACACGCGCCATAAGTACTGTACATAAGCCAGTGGTTCCCAACCTTTTTTGGCCTGTGACCCCATTTTGACATCACAAATTTCTGGCGACCCCATAGACATTTTTTTTTTCTAGAATTATTTTTTGATCATGTTTGTTATACCGTGTTACAAATACAGAGTAGCCAGATTAGTGCACAAAGTCACATTTTATTTTCCATGGTCACATGTACAGTTAGGCGAGCTTGTCTTTACAAGGCTGAATTGCAATCATTTTATTTGAACTCATTTATATTTTTGTTTATTGATATTTATGAGCGTGAAAGAATACAGTTGTTTAAGATTGTATGTGGTGTTTTAATCATAATTTTTAAAAGAATAATAATTAGTTGAAAAAAAAAAATTTATCAGTAATTTTTTTTTTTTTATCAATTACTAGACATTACTAGACATGAATTCCAGGCAACCCCACGTGGGGTCGCGACCCCAAGATTGAAAAACACTGACATAAGCGCTAAGCACGTGTCCTGAGGTACTCATTAAAAACTTCATCAAAGCAGGCCATTGCTCGTTTGGCTGAGCTTAGACGTGCACATCTGTAATTTCAGCCCTGCAGATGAGTCAGGGTCTGGCCTGGCACCCGCGGATACGGCGATTATAATAAGCACCTACAGTTCGACGGGCGGCGGACACCTTGACGGGATTCAGACCGGAGCGACTCACCTTCCCATTTTGCACGTTACTTATGTTTGCAAATCGGTTTTAAATAATGACCAAAGATGTTTTGTCTCCTGTTACATTTGCATCTACATGGACTCATGGATGCAACTCAGAGCATAAGAATCCAAATTAAAGACTGTTTAAATATGTCGAGTGTTTCGTGACAATATTCGATAAATAAATGTCATTTAAATGTTTATTTAAATTGTAATTTAAACAATCATTTATAAATGCTATTCAAATGACTATTTAAATTATAATTAAATTGTCATGTAAATTATTTATTTAAATAATAATTTAAATTGATATTTAAATGATTGCTTAAATTACCATTTAAATGATACCAGCAACTGTTAAAATTATCTGTCAAAGTCACCCATCAGGCTCAGTGGGCGAGCTCTAAATAATTGATCTCAGCTAGTCGATTGAATTCTCATTTATAACCGCATTTTGTCTGCTCCCTCATGGGACCGTATACATCCTTAACTTCCCACTACACAAATATTTTCAGGCGTGAATGGAAATGTGGCCAGGTAATAAAGCCGAACATAAGACATGCTTCAATGAATTCCAAGCAATTTGTCACTAGCCAGTAAAATAAAACCTGACTCACCCAGAAGAAACTTGCAGTGGGATGGCTGGTGTATTTTTCCATTATATAAACTACAGCACTACACCGCATAAATTATTAAAGGTTCCATGCATATTGACAATGATTCATCCATCCCTGCTTAACACTTTAGTTATCTGATAGCAGTTCAAATGGAAATAAAAAATATAGTTAAATCTTTTGAGTAAATCCTTGGATGGAAGTAGTTCTGGAAATGCAGCGTAGCTTGATACATATGGAGACACAGATGAATACTATTCATACTTTTCCTGTGTTACTCCTGGAACTCACCCATAATGCAACACATGCCCTCACCATTCTAGATTATCACCTTCACAAAGGGGTATAGTGTTGTGATGATGATGTAACATAATTCAAAAAGATTCAAACTTGTGGGTTGACATGGTGGGGCAGTGGTTAGCACTGTTGCCTCACACCTCTGAGACCAGCTTTTGTGTCTCTGCCAAGGGTTTGTGTGTGCAGTCCGTATGTTGTCATGGGGATTCCAGTGGGTACTCTGGTTTCCCCCCACAGTCCAAAAACATGTTGAGTCTAATTGGTGCTACCAAACTGCTGGCATATGTGACTGAATGGTGTGTGTGTGAGCCCTGTGATGGGTTGGTGCGCCATCCTGGGTTGTTCCCTGCCTTGTGCCTTTAGCTGCCAGGAAAGGCTCTGGACCCCCAGCAACCCTGAGTAGGACAAATGGTTTCAGTAAATGGATGGATTCAAAATTACATTTAATCCAACATTTTTTCTGTGAAATTAGTGCTATTGTCTTTTTGGATCGTGTCAGCAATAAGTCTTGAGGCTTCAGCCATATTGGGGATAACCCTCCATGTGCAAGGTCACGGGGGAACCCTGTGTGCTTGTTAGACCGGAGGGCTCTCCTCTCACATTGCATGCCTCTCCATTCCTGCGTCGTTCCTACCCGCCTTGCAATTTTCGCAATAGTGGTGCATCATAAAATGGAGGCCCGCAAAACAGACCTCCCACCTCACTTCTGATTGTTAATTCCGCTGAACCCCCTGATGGAAACATGTTAATCATTAAGCCATATACAGAGGCGGGGCCACAGGGACATTGCCCCAGGTAAAAACTGATTGGCTCCCAGAGTGCCCTGGCCCCTGTCACTCAAAAATTTAAAACATATCATTGGCTAAAGATAAGGTTGACCCTTCTGCAGAAACTAATGCCCCACTTATGCCCCACCCACCTTAAAAGAAAAACTGTAGAATTGCCAATGAACATTAGACAATACCAGACATCCCACCTTTCCTAGTAGTTCCAAGAGTCTCCCGCAAACTGAGAGCAGCTCCCTGACACTCGCAGATGATGCACAACGCCCCGGTAGTCTGTCATTCCGCTTTCAGGGGTAGTAAAATTAGCCAGCAAGAAGTTTTACTGCTGTGACCTCACCCCAAATTTCACCACTACTGTCTTGTCGCACTCAGCATATATATCAAAAATAGCTGACTGGGGTGCAGGTGGGTAGTACATATATATATAGACTCACACACACAAACAAACGCACACACAGACACACACACACACACGTATACAAACACACACAAACAAACGCACACAGGGACACACACAGACACACAAACACACACACAGACACACAAACAAAGGCACACACAGACACACACAAACACACAGACACACAAACAAATGCACACACAGACACACAAACAAACGCACACACAGACACACACAAACAAACACATAGACACACACACATACAGTGTTACGTAACACCACCCAAGCACTGACTAGCAACCCCATCCTCCCAGATGCCCCTCATCTGCCCCCCTCAAGTCCACACCCCTAAGGGGGGGTCTCCCCCCCCCCCCCCCCCCCCCCCCCCCAAAGTCTGCTCACCCTGCTCAATTTTGTCTTTGCTCCATAGCAAGAGGTGGGAAGACCTGCACCTGAAGCTGCTATCTTCTTTCCGCAGTCATGAAGAATGCAGTGACGGCCAGCACTGCAAGACAGCCGCTGGCGAGTTATGCCGTTACAGTGAGCAGTGAGCTGTCTTACTTCAACAGGAGGTGAATGGAGGGGGGCAAAGGTGATGTCATTATTATGACAATGCCAATCCTGACAGGGCTGTTATCTTGATTGCTGAGATGCGTCCCTCTCTGAACATGTGACCAGACATGTCTCATTTCGTTGTTTGTCTTGATCCTTTGATCTCAAAGAGCTTGAGTCCTGAACGTTCTGCAGTTGACCTTGAATTAGCCAACAAGTGAGTAAAAAGCATTTAAATCACTTTACATATTTGCCCTCATGAAAAGTATTGCATATAAAACAATGTCCATACACAATCCCTTATTGTAATGTTCTGTAGTCTGGGTGGAAATTTTTTGTTATATCGGTCTGTTTCTGATGGTGATGATATTTCTTGTTGTTATGACACAAATTACGTTAAACAACTACACAAAGGAAGTTACCCAAAATACGAGCCCAAAAATGGGTACCAGTCATTTCTCGAAGAATTAATGGAGGTGCAAAGGACAGGATGGGAGGGGAGTGTCCAATACCTGCCCAATGTGGCTGTTTACCGTGGTCGCTGAGATGGGCCCAGCAGACAGAGAATTAGATATCGCACAGGGAGATAAATAAAGATACGCATGACTAATGTCTTCCCTCTCCGCTGACAGCAGCTTGTTAAGAAGCATGAAAGGATCCAGCCCAGATCCAGACCCCAGTCTGCAACTCATGGATTCACTGGAGTCACCTTCTCTTTCTTGGCTCAGCACAACCATTTCATTTTAGTTTATTTTACTGCTTTAGCTCACGCATTAATCTACTGTAATTCACACAGTGTATGGTTTCACAAAGCAGTTTGCTCGAGGCTACTAGAGGACATTACCTACTATGATACCAAGGCTAATACACTTACTGAACTGTTAACATTCGCTGCTAGCTTCATATTTTTACCTTTAAATCACTTATTAAAAACCCCACATTGTGGTATTTGTATACTGTACTTTAATATGCAAATGTATATACTTTATGTCCAACTTAACTTATGAAATAAAGACATGTATAAGGATAAAATGAATTTTATTTTACCATAGCATGGTAACAAAACACAGTGCAAACCCTGTTATTTGGTTAAAATGCTCAAGGACGACAGTCATGAAATGTTTTTTTCCCAAGTATTTGCAGGAGCAAAGTCTGTGCCAATTTGTCAAAGCACCAATACACCCCTTTTCCAATAAAAATGCGAAGAATTTTGGCAGCACGCTTAAACATCTCTGATGTTAAAGGTTAACTTGCAGACCGAGATATAAATTGTGCACAGGCAGAGATACGCTGAACTACTGCAGGAAATGCTTTCTCTGTGCGCACATGTGTGTGCGCAAATAAAGGCACAGCATTCACATATTTATACTTGTGGGATCTGGATGTGTTACGTTGTACTGCTTCAGTACACCGTAACCCAGCCTGACATGAATGGTGTAGTAATGCTGTGGACCATGAGCAAGACATTGACGTACCTGATCTTCCTGTGACCGTTCAGGGACATTGGCGAGAGACGGCAGCCAGGAGGACGAACGGAATCGGGCGGCTGCCCTGTCAAGGTGTCCCCTGCCTTCCTGGTGAGGCCACTCGCTCCCTCTCTCGCTCGCTCTTCCGGGGCTCCTCTCACACTGACCAGCAAGGCAAGAGGCGGTGGGCACAGGCCTCAGTGGGGTACAGTGACACCACGCCAGGCTCCTCTATCCCCCTACACACCAACTCGCGTCCCTTGCTCACCCGAGGTACCGCTGCCTGTCCCCGACCGACTCGCCACGACACTGATGTCCTCAGAGACGCGGTAACGAGCCTCTTCCCTGCCACGCCGCACTTCAGCCCTCCTTGATTTCCTTCACACCCTTGTTTTCCTTTGTGCCTTTTTTCCCTTTTTTTTTAATAAATCAATCTCTACCTGGTAACAGGCTGCCACGCAGACTCACGCGCACACAAAGGGCTACTGGCCGTTAGCGGTGAGGCTGGAGGGCGGCCAGACTGTAAAGCGACTGCTCCTTTCACCATGGACTTCGTACTCAGCTCTGTGACAGCCCTTTAAACTCGAGCACTGGACCGGAGCCCGAGCAGAAATACCAGAATGAGTTTTCAGGGCCAATGTGGGGCCTGTGAAGTCACGGATTAGCTCATTCACATCCTATAATTATTATCAGATCATACATTATTATTAGACCATGAGACCACGAAGCTTAATGCGAATATCTGTGTAACGTTGGGCATCTGCCAGACTTTAGTTTCCCACCTACAAGTTTCTTCCATGCATTTTTAAAAATGACCTGCAGTCATTAAGGCATTTCTCAGGCCTTAATGCCAGGTAGCATCTCGCAGTTCAGCCATTCTTTGGAGATGCTGGACTTCTCAAATATTTACATTGAGAACAGGGACCGATCATTCGTGGAGACCCATGGGGACCATACACATACTCCATTTATTTTCACTTTTCATTCATGCATACATTTCTGTGGCTGATCCAGGTTGACCTCTGACCGTATCATGCATGACATCCAGTGATCTGGCTGGAGCCAATCAGCTCTTAAAATAAACACTAATGGAGGCCTTGGCTGCCTGAGGCATGTCAGTCTGTAGAATTGACTCAAACTCTATGAGGCCCGGCGCTGATATAGCTCTCAGGATAGGCGGGGTCATTTCGGGCCCAGTCCGAAGAACCCTAATAAAAGTGAGAACTTTGTTGGGGGGAGGTGTCCAAACATAGTGCTGCAGCACATTTTTCTGGGCAAAGCAAGCGCTTTTTAATTATGGGAGTAAAAAACTAA
Organism: Gnathonemus echidnorhynchus; assembly: GCA_026776725.1. Classification (NCBI taxonomy): domain Eukaryota; kingdom Metazoa; phylum Chordata; class Actinopteri; order Osteoglossiformes; family Mormyridae; genus Gnathonemus; species Gnathonemus echidnorhynchus. The sequence goes on along the minus strand of JAODJU010000035.1, from coordinate 10,243,184 downwards.
GAACAGGGCTATTACTGTGCTGGTTGGCGTTGGAGTCACCTGCCCTGTCTGACCACAGCGGCAGCTGGTGATGCAGCACGGTTTTAGGGGGGTTTTGGGGGCTTTCATCAAGACCTGTGTGCACATCTGTAGGTGTCGTCTACATATTAGGCTACGTTCACACTGCCAAGCTGAAGTGACTCAAATCGGATTTTTTGCCTTAATGTGACACAAATCAGATTTTTTCAGGGCTGTGTGGACACGCAACTCTGATCTTTTCAAATCGGATTTGTGCCACTTTCATATGTTGTACTAAATCTGATACGTATCCGATTCGCGGCCATGTGACCTGAATGTGAATGCTCAGATCGGAATTCATGTGGCTTTTTGCTTATACGCATGCGCTGACATCAGCCTGCACCG
>JAODJU010000035.1:10170299-10235559 GCA_026776725.1 Gnathonemus echidnorhynchus | reverse complement strand
GGGGGGGCTCAATAGTGTTCCTATCTAGAAAAGGGGGGCCCTGCAGAGAAAGTTTGGGAACCACTGCTCTAGAGAACTGGGTGTAAAGTTTAGTAACACTTAAAGTATAATGCAGCACAGAGCATCCTTAATTCTTATACTAACCATTATAAATGCACTATGAAGGTATTTATAGTGCATTATAAATGAGAGCTTCAGAGTGTTCATATTGCATAATAAACATGGCTATAATGTGTTATGGCTTTTTAAAATCTTTACAGTCGTGTTTAAATTACTTTATGAATGCATCATAATGCATTATGAAGGTATGTATAATGCATTTATACAACTGGCTTAAGTGTTACCTAAATTTTGCGAGGCAAAAAATGGATTATTCTAACCATAAATCTGTATGCAACCCATCTTACAACAGACAGAATTGCACATATGCACAACATTACAAACATTACTGTCTCGTCATTATTACATAAAAGTGGATGGATCAAGCGTTGATTTACCCAGGACTTCAAGCTCTGGATTAACAGCTTCATCAGTGTTCAGTGCTTTTTCACAGCACTCTTTATGGTTCATAGGAATCCCAGCTTCCCTGTCAAAATCAAAATGTGAGATGGTTTGGGAAGGGGGTATGGTGGTAACATGGTAAGCCGAAAACCCAAAAGGCATTCCCACAGAACATTTTATTGAATTGATTAAATTTATTTAAACAAAAAAATATTTATTTTTTAGTAACTATGTAACGCCCCAATGCCCTCACGGCGGAAATCCCAGAAGTCCTTCTCAATATTTCGTACTTGCCATCTGAGGACGGCCCCCCGGGCCCATTCTGCGTCGTCCCTTCCAGTGGGCTGGAGCCCTGCATCTCGATATACATGGTATCAGGAGTGGATTTCGCCCCGACATCGGCCGACTCCTCGGGGCTGTGGTCACCGTTGTGGGTCTCGCCGTCGACGCCGGGACTGGCGGAGGACACGCGGGCAGAGGGCTGGGGGGTGACCACTCCTGCCGAGCCAGTGGCAGAAATCAGAAGCAAAAAAAAAAACCACAAACCGTCCAATTTCCCCAAATGAAAAGGACTTCATCTCAGTAAAAGGGGAAGGAACATTTTAGAAAGCCTAAGAAAATCCAAAGGAATCAAAAACTACCATTACTGCCACCAGTCACAGAATTCATCAGAGACCACATCTTACAAACGCTCAGAGAGCACGTTGGATCCTGCCATGTTCTTACAGTACCAGTTAAAAATCTGGGCACACCTACTCACAGAAAGGATTCTTAGTGTTTTTTTCCCCTACATTTTAGTAAAATTATAAAGACATCAATACTATGAAATAACAAATGGAATTATGCACTAAGCAAAGGAAGTGTTAAATGAAGAATAAAAAAATTGCTGGGGGGGGATGTGGTGGCTCTGTGGGTCGGTAGAGTGATCCTGCCATTGGACCCTTCAACACGGATCCCATCCCAGTTGTCCACATATATGCTGAGCTCTCATTGGCTGCTTTTCTTTCACTCTGGTCAAACTCCTCCCAAACCATCACTGCTGGGTTTAGGTCACCCCATCACGACACCCCACCACTATCCCTCTTAGGCGGCTTGGCGCATCTTTTGAATGGCCATAATAAATGATAATAAATAAGTGCAGATACATCCTGCTCTCAGTAGCTCGGGGGATCTAGCGCAGAGTCAGCCAGTGTGAGACCTACTGCACCGAACACTTAAGTGCATAAGACGACATGCTTCAAAAAGCAAAGCTTTACTCCTGTTGTCAGTGTAAAAGGGACAGCTGTGATTTTGTTACGCAGAGAGAGAGACCCCTAGCAGCCTCGCCTCCTTCGCTCTCCTCTGCAGCGGAGAGATAAAACTCAGCTCCACAGCCAGAGCAAAGCAGCACCATTAGGGAAGGCAAATGTGCGAAGCGAGCACATCAACAACCAGTAAGTTAGCTGCCTTTCAGGGCCAAAGAGGGCTGAATATTCATATGGAAAGACGCAAGCAGACAGAAACCAGGGTTTATAGGTCACCATTTAATTATTAAAATGCTGGAGAAACCCATTTGCTACAGAGACTAACCTCAATAAAAAGGTTTTATAAAAGGTTTTATAAATCTAAAAAGTTAAAACCATCAACATGGAAAATAGAAAGCTTCAACAGAAGAAAAAAAGTCGAAAACATGCAGAATTTGAAACAGGAGAGAAAGAGAAACGGAAGAAAAAAGATTTTTTCTGAACTTGAAAAGAAAAGCAGATAATCTCTATAAAAGACGCACAGTGCAGGGCTGCTTATCGCACATGCATAATCAGGACTATGAGTCTCTAATGTAAGCTAGTCACACCACACCTGGCCTTAGCACATGGATTCTGAGGACAGAAAGCAAATTCTATGCATGCAGACGACCAGATCAGCACCAAAGCTGTGGGTATTACTACAAGGTGCCGAAATTCGCCTCTTCTGTAAGAACTAATCCTGGTGCAACACATCCTCGCTCTATCCAGTTTGCTTTTTCACGCTGTTCTGAGTGTGAATGCTGGCCTTGTGATCAAACACACACTTGTTCCTGACAGGGTTTGTTATGCAAGCCCAAATTCAACACAATGCACTCAAATGCTCCAAGTTAAAGGTATAAGGACATAAAGCAGGAACCCCATTTAGGATGAGCAATCGAAAGATGGATGGATCTGTGAACGGATATAGAAACCTACCCATTCATCATCAACTTATCTAATATAGAGTGACAGTTTGAAGAGTTCCCTGAAGGTTACTTTTTTCCAGTTAAAGATGTAATATAAGGGCTAAAACAACACAGTAATTTCTGTTTCCTCCTTAAATAAATATGCGTAACCCTACTGATTAAGACATAATTGATGGCTTCCGGATACAAACACACACTTGGGTTCAGGGAATGACACAGAAAGTATGACAGAAACATTAGCAGCTGATCGAAAAGAAAACAAGCTAATATCACAAAGAAAGGGAATAGGGCACATCAAGGGGGGGGGGGGGTCTTAAAGGAGACAGAGCACCAAGAAGGGGAAGGGCAGCAGGTGTAGAGGGGAAGCCTTTGGAGAGGGGGGGCAGAGACGCAGAGCAGGGGACAGAAGGCCTTTGGGGACAGTCAGGCACCTTGGTCCAGCGAATCTGCAGACAGGGAGGGAAGCATGATGAATAAGGACGATGGCACAGGTGTGACAAGCCACTGCTCAACTGGAGGCTCTCAACCCAAAAGTGGGTCCCAGGACTTTAGAAATAATGTTCAGTTTTTCCCAATGTTGGATTTTGCAGTGCATGTAGAATTGTGTTACTATTCCTGCACTATGATCTATTAACCGTTACTGCATTATTTTTTGTGAAATAAATTTGGCCCAAAATTTTTTAAATTTGGGCCGTGCCTTAATGACCGAGGTGACACGTGGCCCCTGAGGATGTGGCGGCTGAGAGCCAGTGCCGCAGGCAGAGCCGACTAGCCGCTTCCCGGGTTTCACACTCTGCTCATGCCGGCGGCAAACAGGTGCTACCAGTCACATAACAGGCAGTCATTTCCTGAGTAGATGATGATGATGATGAGCGGGCAGAGCAGCTGTAGAAATAGGCAGCCTTTATGGGGACACTGACTGAAACCTCACACCACACACCTGCAGTCATCCAGGAGAATTTTTTTGATTTCGTATTAAAGCAGAGACACAGACGCTATTAATTTAGCACTAGCTCTTAGTACTACAGCTTTTAGGCTGGTAGCAGAGTAGCTGAGGCTGCCTGGAAGAGGAAAAAAAGTACTAAATCAAACCCAAACGGTGGATCACCAGGAAACCCACTCGTGTGGGAGAATTCATTTATTTTAATAAAAACAGAAAAAGCAGAAATGGACACAAAAATCCGGGGGAAGAACTGCTTTCTCAGCAAAAACTGCTGAACACTGTTTCATAGCAACCACTAGAGGGCAAAACAAACTGTTAAACTAGCTTCCCTAAAGAAAGAACAGAATGCCAGACATGGGATATCCTGGCCACATCCGCATGCTGGTTACCTAGCAACGGTGATACATGGAAGTCCATTCATTGCTCAGGGAAACCAGTTCAGGGCAGTAAAGCAATCCTTCCTACTTGGTGAAAATGACTGCCTGATGGGACTGCAGCAGACAGGGACACTAATATTAGCTTAGGCTGGGGGAGGGTGAACTGCAACTCCTGGAGTCCAGAAGCCACCAGAAGACCACCTTTGACAGGAGCCGTGGAGGAACCTCTGGCAAAGAAAGCACAATTCCTCCACATGACTCAAAGACCACAGGACCCTGAATAGGACAAGCAGTTACAGAACATGGACGATGGGCAAGATTAACTTAGAGGAATGTCAGCCTTCCTAAAATGAGCCAATCCATGTGGTATGGAAATGTATAAGGGTTCCCCCTACTGGCAGGCACTGCAACTCAGCCAGTGGGTTCATGGGGAGCCATTTGACATGAGGCTGCCCCTTCTGGCAGAGAGAGGAGCTGCACTGAACTCTCCAGTATGGAAGTGTGCTCAGGCCTCTCTGGAGCAAGCAGCAGACCAGTGGGGCCAGACTGTAATTGGGCCCCCATGACAAATTTTGCCAACCAGGAGGGAGGTGGTTCCCAACAATGAATTTTGCTGAGTGTACCCCCCATGATAACTTTGGACAAGCGGTAAATTTAGCTGACTTGGGGGATCCCCCCCCCGGAAATGTTTGCTGGTCCACATACGCAGTCTACAGCAAGTCCAGCCCTGCTGTTTGATCTCTTCCAGACTGTACACGGTAATTATGAAAGAATGACTTAAGGGGGCGTTCTTTCAGATCACCAGTCCGATGAGGCCATGACGATCCCCCCGTCCTTCAGGCCAGGCAACAGCGGAGCAGGCTAACCAGAACCCAGGCAGATTAAATACACGACCCACTGGGATGCTGCTCAGTTCCTGTCACACACACTCTCTCGCCATGGGAGAAGTCTGAGTCCTTCTCTGATCCTCTGCTCCACTGACCTCTGCTCCGTCTGAGCCCCAGGACATCTGAGCGCTATACGGTTAAGCCCATAACCAGAACGAAGGCCCACTGAGAGACTCTCCCCTGTGCTCATAGACACGGCAAATCAGCACGAGCTTCTGAAAAACCCCACAAGGCAAATCAGGACAGACGCCAGACCTCTGGCCTTGGAGAATGTTCTTAATGTGGCTCCACCTCAGGGATCATGTGACAGCCACTGCCCAGCAGCCTAGTTACAAACGCTGCATTATATCACCACCGATACACCAAGAGAAATAAAGGTTCTAGAACCCATATTCAACCATTTCGGCAGAGTACAGAGCAGAGCGCTATGGAAAGTTCTAAGCTAAATTAAATGACTAGCGATTTCTTTTAAAAAAAAATATGAATGTTTAACAGGCACCACATGAGAAGACGTCACCAACCACACACATGGTGTTTACGCAGAGAGAGACGACGCACACCCATGCAATTTAGGCAAGCCTCAACAGACCTTTAATACTCTCGTCCAGTGACGTTTCATCTACAGTGACGGCACGGGGGGGTAGGGGCGCCTTCCTCTTGGTGCTTCTCAGGGAAATCTCGGAGAGTCCCCGCATGAGTCGGCCTCTTTCCTAAACGTGAAACAAACAATATCCCTGAGTTAAGCTTTATTACAAAAACAGCGGTTAATCAACTATGCCATGGTTTCAGCAAATTGATATTTAGGTTTTACACCCAGTGAGCCACTGGGGCATCTTAGAGCTATTATGAGTATTAATAGTCAAACAATAAATACTGATTAAACCACTTTCTCAACTGGTAGGTCGCAACACAAAAATGGGTCTTGGGACCATTTTCTTTGGGTTGCAGAGTGGGTGGGAAAATAAAATAAAATTTGGCTTTCAGTAACTGAGCATAAAAACTTAATGACCAAGGGAAAATGTGGGTCCTGAGGCTATGGCAGGCTGAGAAGCAGCTTAAGTGCAACCCTTTACTCAATGGACACAAGTGTTCCCCAAAAGTCACATGACCAAAGCTTGACCATCCCCGTGCCGTGATGTCATCAGAGCTGAGGGAGCGACGTCCAGCAGACCTGATGGTCTTCGGGTGGGAGCCCGAGGTTGGCGGGGGTCTCCTGCTGGCTGAGGTCTGATGGGGGAAGGTGGGCAGGTGAGACAGGAGGCGCTGGAGCACGCCTCTTCTTGGACACGTTGGTGCTGGAGCTGTATGAAGGGGCTATGGCTATGCTCTCCGGCCTCTTCCTGGCCAGGACGGGGGAGGTCGCGGCACTCGTGGGTACAGCCTTAAAAATGATTCAAAACAGAAACACACTCTGCTAAGAAGCTTAGAGAGATGCGAACGTTCCAACCGCACGCGAGTAGAAAGTCCTTACCTACCTGCTCGGTCTTTTTTTTACTTTTCCTGAACAAGCTGCCGAATAGCCCTCGGTTCTCTCTTTCCTTCAGAACCCCCCCCTTTACAGGCGGATTCCTCTCTTCTGCAGAGCAGATATAGAGATAATCAGAGCACAGCTCATCCGCACTGTTCACATTGCGACGTTTACAGTGAATGCAAAAAGCATGCAAACCACATTTCAAACCTTACCCTGATGGAGAGAGGAAGCTGGGAAATATGCATTCACCCCACCTGCTTAGAGAGGGAGCATTACTTAACACGGCACCTTAAAATATCAGCAACAGTACTTGTGTGGTACCTTCAGATTATTAGTGCCATGAGCAGAGGTGGAACTCCCAACTTTGGAGGTGCAAGGCAACAGTGTTCCCAACTGTGTCACCCCCATTTCATATCAGGATTAACAAATAATCAATCGCACCATTACAGACAAACACTCAGCAAATACATACATAAGAGACACAGAGGGAGAATCTGGGAATAAAGAGTCAAAGTAATTGTTGGAAAAATCTTGTAACTTGGAAAGACGTTTGTAATGGTGACACAAAAACCATCAACCCTGCTGTTAAAAATTTCCCCCCTCCATAAACCATATGGTTTTATTATAATACTTACATTTTCAGACTTCATTCAGTTTCAGATAATACCCTCTACTCCACATCAATAAAAAAGGACACACGTGTACTGTACGCACCCCTTTCATTTTAAAATAGTGATACATTTTTTTGCTTTTGTTTAGTACCACCCACTTCATGTGCAGTTGATCGGGCTGAATGAAATCGTTAGGGCAGATGACAACAGCGCACGCCTGGTTTCAAAACAGGGGTGTGAAGACTTTTTTAATTCTTCTGTCACCATTTATTGTGGTTGCTAGGTGCGTATGCATTACATTTGTGTATAGGCTTTGTAGATTATAGCCAGCTTCCGCGCACAAGAGCAAAGCACATTCAGCACGTTTCCTCTTACCTTTAGCGTCCCTGGCATAAAGTTCCCGCAAGCCATAGTCATTTAGAGACCTTGTCAGGTCCAGAGGCTCCTCGGAATTCACGTCTCTCAATAAAAGCGTGGTCTTCGGGTTAAATTCACATTTTTCACAAATGGCTGGTACGAGGCTCTCTAGAGGAGCTTGGGGACTGACCCTCAGAATGGTCTTCTGTGTCTTCTTGTGGTTTATTATCAGGCGGACGGTAGCCTAGTGGGACATTAAACACAAAGTCAGAAAAGCAAAGCTGAAAGGGTACTTGGGAACAGTATATGAGCTAAGCTCCAACAAGGCAGCAAACAGTATACGAGCTAAGCTCAAACAAGACTGCACTTTAGTCTGCACATATAATTCTATCGCAAACTTTGAATGAAGGTGTGTTAAAGCCACTGGAATTTCAGAGATGTGAACTGGAACAGTAAGTTTGGGTGTTGACTTAAAAACATGTCAACAAAAAGGAAGAGGAAAAAAGAATATTAATTTTACCTCTGGCAAATGAGGGCCTGTCTTTTTGTTCCTGTCTTCCGCACCTTTAGGTTTTATTAGGATCTTCTCCGCCTCCAAGGAGCCTATCAGAGAGTTGGGCTTGAACTTGATGTCGTTCCTGTTAGCAGAGATGAGCTCGATGGTGTGGCTGGAGGGGTTCAGGCGGTACTGTGCGCACAGTGTGACCAACAGGTCCATCACAGGCTCGCTGGAAAACACACACAGAAGGTCACAGAGGTTCTTAATGCAAAACAAAACAAGTCAATAACCCACATCATGAAATGAAAACCACTTTTTGCCATATGTTTTTGTTTCACATCCTGTATCACCCCATTGAAACTTCATGGAGGTTTCCAAAATTAACAAGCTAAACAATTATAATAACAGAAACCAGAGATCAGTATTAAATTCAACGAAAAAACATATATTCTGCAAACAAGAGTATTTGTTACTGAATCAAATTTTCAACATCAATGTTTAGTACTGGTAGCAAAATAATGACTTTGTTCTCCCTGCATTTGGACCAGTGAATAAAGCACCAAGTTACTGGTTAGCTAGCTTAGTGAGTCATTTGTCATATTCTGGAAAGTCGAAAAGGCGGCTCTGAGAAATGTTGTCCGACTGGGTTGATTTCAGCGACTTTACAGAACGAAATGTACGTCCGCTGCTCAGGTCTGTCTCAGGACAGCAGCTTTTAAAGCGGCTGAAAAGATCACAGAGGGCCTGACATCATGGGAAAGGATGATGGGCTAATCGAAACGTCACAACAACCAAAAATGGAAGCAACACATGCCAGAGTATAGGCACTAAACTAAACATTTGCTCAGAACAGTGTTCTAGATCAATTTAAGTTTTGTTATCAGCACTTGGGCAATACAAAAGATCCCCATCCAGTCTACACACTATTACACAACTTAGAAACTGATTTAACAAATACTTAATTCTTGAAATACATTTCTACGGATGCAGAAGTAATGAATGCATTTCACCATTTCACTCTGAGGGTATGAAATATGCAGCCTGAAAGTTATAGAATTATGAGAACAGAAGATAAAGAAAATCCACAATAAACTGCTTTGGACTCCATTATGGGATGTCAGCACACAGGTCCCAAGGGGCACTATGAACCAGGTTTTATGCAACAGACTTTCAACATATGAAACGGTGAGTGGATCCCTGTTTTTACTGTGCACTTAAGATCTGTGGTGCTCCAGCAAGAAAAATGGAGCCAAGGTAGAAAATTTCACCAAGGAGTATTTCCAATTTTAGTTTCAGGTAGGCTAGATCGGCTTTTTCCAATCCGGTCCTCGGGGACCCACAAAACAATTCACATTTTTGCACCCTGGGAGGGAGCAAAAATGTGGACTGCCTGGCAGGAAGCTCGGAGGAAGCAAAAACATAGACTGTCTGTGGGTCCCCGAGGACTGTATTGGGGAACACTGGGCTAGATTGTGGCGTGTTTAAGCGCCGCCATGATCCTGTGATTCACAATTTTAATGGTGCAAAAGCGGGCAAGGGGAGTTACATAGGATCACACTGCATCACTATATTGCCAGAAAACATGAGTAAAACTTCATAGGCACCTTAAACATAGAGAAAGACAAGGGTGTATACAACTATTTCAAGGAAAGGAACTCAACCTCCCTAAACTTCAGTAAATTATTGCACACGACTTTACATGCATAAAGAACTCATAAAAACCAGTATGAAATTAAAACATATTTAAACATATACTTAAAGCGTGAGAACTATACAATGACCTATGTCCCAGTTAGAACAAGTGTCACTGTCAGTCTTTCTTAAGCCAGATGCAGGTCTGGGCAACAGGAACTAATAAGACTGCCTTAAGCACTGCAGCAATACAGCAACAATGATTTGCATAGCCAATCTGCCAGTAGCAGAAAAAGACACGAGAAAAATCCACAGCAGCTAAAAACTGGCAGTGAATTACTGAGTCCACAAATAAAGCTCTTTGTGATGACCTCAAAGGCCCATTATGACTTTACTTCTCCAGCAGTTATAAATACAAAGAGCTAGGTAATTGTTATGTATTTTCAGTACACCGAGTACATTTCCCTCCAACATCCAGCCCGGAACGGCACCCCCAGCACACGCATCACTTCCTGTACGCTTTAAGACACAAATGGAGGAAATGTCCCTCACCTCCCATTGATGATGGCCGTCTTCTCCGCCCCTCCTGGCAGAACCACAGCCAGCTTCAGCTCTCTGTTGGCCAGGTTCTCCTTCTGGTCCATGGCTGCTTGCGGAAACCCTAGCGATCCCTGTGGGGGCTGCTGACCATCCGAGCTCTTGGCCGCAGGTGGCACGGGGGGGGCTCTCCTTTTGGACGATCTTCAGAAAGGGGAGAGGAAGGAGTGGGGGGAGGGGCAGAGGCCATTGAAATATATGTGTAAGTCTTGGAGCTGCAGGGCATTCTTCTTGAGGTTATTAATTCGGTAAGTGACTGTCTCAGCACACACGTCATTCAGACACACACCTCAGTGACAGAGCATTAATCTGCACCATCAGGGATTTCTGTCACGCAACAATGTCCTATGGGAGGGAGAAGGTGGAGCCACAACATAGGGAAACCGTACTACAGGGGCACTGTTTCAGCCTTAAGAGCCTGACGACTGTGATCAGAGGCATAGGACATGCTAATCATGCTAATGCTAATCTACAAAAACGGAATTCACCTGACAGCTAGCCAGGGGAGTGCTGGATTTGAGAAAAAAAAAAATGTAGGTTGAATACTCAATCTTATTCATAGTCACTGTTTACTGTGTTTGATATTTGCATTGTACTGCAAGTCGTTGTAGGGTAGACAAGCAAAAGAAGTTTCTTTGAAAGCAGTCTCCCTCACAAACTACCACTAGTGTAATTTCCTCAACGCAGATGATTATTGATAAGAAAAGTCTAAACAGCTCATGATTAGTTTTCTGTAAATTATGTTTTTAAAGCATGCCTTGCAGCCAATACTTAAACGCCTTCAGCTTGCAGTTGGAGATGCCTCTGAAATCCTTCTCTCGAGATTTTTAGCACCTCAGAAAACACCTTAAATAAAAGAGGAATTATATCATTTCAATTTAAGAGACGGCAGGTATTAAGTGGGAACGCCCTGGGTGACTTTATAACAGTCACAGGACACAGCAATGGGCACAATCACTTGTTTATTTAACAGGGAAGAGACTAAACAACCCTTAAACAACGAGGAGATTAGATCCTTCATGCCCTGGTGTAAAGAGATCAGAATGCAGTAAGAAGTATGGGTGTGCGATTCAACGATATTAGATCAGGAACGATTAAAATGTCCCCATGTTCTGCGTTTACAGAGAGATCATTAGTATCGCACTACAGTGCAAATACTGTCTGTTGAGTTCTATGGCTCATACACGCATCTAAAGTTGTTTTGTCGGCCAAATCTGATTCGAAACACCAATAAACTGGCAGTAGCAAACAGTAGGTAGTGCCTTGGATTTCTTCCTCTCTCCCTTTCATGGCCTCGTCCCAGCGTGCAGCACGTTCCCTGTTCTGCAAGGTAGAGCTAAGACAATATGGAGTTGGTACATAAAAATTCGATATCAGTAATATGGAACTTGTTTGGATTTTCCAAAACCGACATGCCACAAACAAGTTAGTTGCACAATTTGCAAAAATAAGGTTGGCAAGTTGGATGGCAGCACGAAGAACCTTATTCACCACACCAAAACCCCAAAGGAAAACACCTGAATGAGTGTGCAGAATGTCTTTTAGGTTTTGTTACATTATAGGGCTATATTTTTTTAAAAATAGGGGAATCAGCTTAGTTGTACTGTTCAGTAACTTGCAAATTAGTCATGAAAAAAAATCATAATATCCTTGATCGTGATCCTGCTTGAAAAAAAAAATCATATGATATGATTATTCTTGCCATATCAGCCACCCCTACTCAGAAAATTGTCCTTTTGAATGATTTCCCTACCGAGTGATATGGAAAAGCTGGGCTGGGGCAGTGAGAATGTTTATCAATGTCTATAGCATGAAAAAAAATAAGTAACAGCCCCCCCCCCCCCCCCCAACACCATGTTAGGCTTAAATTTTGCTTACAAGGCTGTAAGGGGTCTAAAACATTCACAGAATGATTGTCAGTCAGATTTTACCTACGAGTCCAGGAGCCTCCATGCAAATACAACAATGAAAAAATGCTAATATAGGCAATTGTTTATTACAAAAATTTAACCTGGCTAAGTAACAAACAACATAAATGTAACGTTTTTACATCCAAGAGCTCCAGTAGCAGATTAAGCCAAAATTCCAAAATGAAGAAAGTAACTACTGAAGCTACAGCCCTGAAGTGCATAACCGAATATACAGCTGGTTAGCAGGGTGTATGATGACAGTGCTTCACATGCGATACGCTACATGGCTGTGGGTAATAGATATTACTTATAATACTCTAACAGGATGATATGTTTACTAGATATTACGAAACACAAATGTGAAAAATACTCTGATGCCCAATGTTTAACACAGCAAATAAAATACCACTTCTTGGAAAAGCTAGAGAGCGCTGAAATGGAAATTATGAATGTCCACCATAAATTTTTGCTTTTAATCATTTATGAGCTTAAGATTATGCCCAAAAGTTTATGCCTAGATATAAAGTAACGCGTGCATTTCAGAAGGGATTCTGCTCACTGATGGGTCTGTTTAAGTTTGACTACAAACAGCTGTTAAAATTGGTGCTTCCTGGGGACGAGCTCAACAATTTCTCTTTATTAACTACAGAAATTTCTGGCAATGGCATTTTATCTTCCTCTTAAATGTTGAAAATTTAAAGTCAGGTTTAAGAGATAAAGCTAGCTTTCGTTATAACATATGGCTAGATGACTTAAAGCTAAAGACATTTTAGTGTGTAATTTAACATGAAATCATGAAGTGAGAACTTCACAGTGGAATTTGAGAAATTCACCCACTGGATAAGCTCCTTGACACCACAGGGTTGGAAGGATTAAAACCAAATTGCCTCTGAAGCTGGGCTCCTCAAAATTGGGACAGCCAATAAAACATACCTTTTAAGAATTTAACACAGTCATATTGCATCTTATTTTAGAAAAAATAAATAAACTTGCTGCAATGCAATAGCCAGCCAGCCCCTGCGGTCCACTGCCAGGGCCTCATGGGGGCCACCTGAGCTTCTTTTTTTAGCCAATCCAAGAGAGATTTTTTTAAAAAGTGATGAAACCATAAGATTTCAGCTGCACGGCTTCTGAAATTCCAGTGAACTGTATGTTCTCCCCTGAAGTACAGGCACTTGAGGGAAAGGAAATCGCCTCACCTGACACAAACAGTAAATTACTGCCACTCACATATGCTTTCACCCCAAAGTCTGGCCCCAAGACAGAAACCAAGACAAAACACGGCCCCTTAAGCCATACTATTGAGCTTCCGTGTATTTCAGCTGCAGACATCCAGCAAACAAACATTTGCAAATATCTAAAGACAACACACTGCAGACACCATGTTACCAGCACATGGGTGTAAAGTCCAATATTCAAGGTTGTGCAAGTTTACATAAAGTTCTCCAGTTTAAATACTGACATTACTTCTATCTTCTCTCTAAAGCACATCAACCATACAGACCAATACAGTTAGTGAACGTTTATTTAAGAATAGTGAAAGCATTTTTGTTGCCGTCTCAGCTCTATGCATGGGTCATACACTGAACTGGAACGTCTTCCCTCACTGGTCATAATGCAAAAGCAATGCATGGGACATAATCATTGCAAGCAAGTACCAAAAAATTAGTGAATGCATAGATGCTTGGATCCCTAAGCAATATAAACAAAATCTATGAGAACGGGAGATCAGATCGACTGCACACATACTTATGTACGTGTGTGTAGATATATGTATGCGTGTGTGTGGTTGTTATCTCAGTCTCCGGAGGCAATGACTCTTTTTCCGTGTTTTTCTGGGATCACCCGTCGCAGCGGTGCTGCGCTGGCGGGAGCGGGAGCGGGTCCGGACAGGCCCGACTACGCAGATTCCTACCGGCAAAGGCGCTCTCATTGGACTCCCTGGCAAGCGCCCCGCAACTGCTTTTCCACACCCACAAACTGATGATCGTAAATCTACGGATCGGCGGTGCTGGAAATAAGACGAAGGGGTTGCTATCTGCCGCATGCCCGAATACACAGCACTTACTTTCCCGTGTCTTTCACCCCCCAAAGGGCCAACACCCGCAAAGGTATGCCGAAATCCTAACCGTAATTTACCCTCCAGAGACGGCAAAGAGCAAAACATATACTTCTATGCAGAGAGGATCGTCTGAAGTGATGCTGTTGTCAAATAGCACATACGTTTGACCCCCAGATGTATTCACAGCCTAAACATATGAAATATGAAATATAGGCCTGCTCTCTTCCAATTAGAAAACCACTAATATATGCTCGGAAGTAGGCTAACATAAAATATACACTGAAAATGCAGCCATACCGATAAAACATCAGAGTAAGCCTATTAAAATACATTTTAGCATATAAACGTGTTTATCTAAATTTAAGAGGAGATGGACTGTGATAATGTCACACAATCTGCTGTCCTCATTACTCTCCCTGGTTTGTTATTCAGAGTTTCTTAAAAAGATGTATCAGTTGCACCTGCTTCACAGGACAAATGCTGCGATCAGTGTAACGCGGACCATCCACAAGGGACTGTCTGGGTTTTGTTCAAAGCATCGAAGTGAAACTTAACTGATTTGTGCTGCATGGTGTGTTTGTGTGTGCGTTTAATTTGAGATCAACTTTACGGATCCAAGAACAAGACCAAACTATCAGGCCCGAAAACATAAGGGGTTATGACACATTTTCCGGACATCCCCTCGATCGCGTCTTTTTCCGACAGTTTAAAACTATTACACCGCTACCCCAGCGTCCAAAGTTGTAGTATCATCGTATAAAAGTGTAAAAAATGTACATATACCTTTAAGTAAACACAACAACACATCGATAAGGTAACAGCAATATTAAACTTAAAAATAAACCCCATAAGTAAATCCGAACAGCCCCACCAAAAAAGAAAAACCACAACCTTCGACAGTCTTACCTCGCCGGACCAACTTTCCTTCTCCGACACTTAGAGTACTGAGACTGCGAACCTGCGGTAAATCAATCAAGCAAAAACTGCACCGCCCTTCCTCCGCGAGAGCGTTCGCAGGACAGCCCCTGAAATCTGGAAGGTAGCAATGGAAACCGTGTAATTGCTGGAGTAGATATACAGGTAATTACATGTTCAGTTTTATTTGCCCATATAATGACTAACGTCGATGAACCGCACAGAATAACGCTTATGTATAGATATAGGACTTTTAAAAAGAATCATTGTATTCTGGCGCTTTTGCGTACTGTGACACACGTAGTTTAGTGCGTATCTTTTTTTTAAAAAAATAACTTATTAAGCTTGAAGCATTTCACCAAATAATGTTAAATCGACATTACGGCAGTAATTGGGCTTTTCGTTTTCTACGCTGCAGCGTAACGGGATGCATTATCAAAACGAATAAAGAACCAAATTTGAAACACTCACACTACGATCGAGTTGAATTAGTAAGTTTCGCCGAGAATGCACATTTGGAAGTATCCAGGCGTAGTAAGACGCTGCCGCCCTGCAGTCCTTGGGGAAATGGTGAGGGGAGGATCAGAAGTCCGAAAAATATGCAAAGACACCTTCCTTTACGAAAAGGCAACACCCTGTGTATTTTAGGCAGGGATCGGTCAGGCATACCCCAGCAGCTGTATGTCACACCATGAGCCGTTGGGGCCGGTGCTCAGTCCGTCACGCCTTATAGGGATCATACACGTGCTGAGACGCATCTGCCTGGGCGGACGCTTATACAGCCAAAGAAAAGTAACCCCACAGGGGTCCCCTGGGCCCTCTGTGATAGAAAACACACGCATTTGTATTTTAAAATGCTATTTTACACCTTGAATCGGTACATCTACTGAAACACTATTAAAAAGTCGCATAAAGTCTGTCGTAATAACAGTTAATTATAATGAGTTATTTTCCGTATGACAGCAAAACATACTAAGGAAATGTTTCCATTTAGCGGTTAAATATGAAGACATAGTTATATATCATTTAAAACTGTCCGATGCACTCAGTCTGATTCAGTAAAAAGATTCAATAAAACGCTTTGGGTAAAAAAAAAAAAAACATACCTTGTGACACATTGTCACAAACCCTGAAGTTATTAACGCACTGACAAGTCACATTACTAAGTGACGTTAAGCCTATAGTAAGCTTGTAAACTGGCAGCACAGGGGGATTAGCTTCCAGTGGAAGCAAGCCGGACACATACGATGAGCAGATGATTTCAGCAACAAGTCGGATACTGCTGTAGTGGTGTTACTTCCGGTTCTTGCCTCTTCTGTGGAAATGTTACCTAAATGTTTGTCTCCTGAGTTTTCAGAATAAGGGGTAGTCTCTGTTTTACACAGTCTCTGTTTTTTGTTGGCTCACCCCGCCTTGTGACATGATCAAATTTGACCACCTATCCGTATTTATACCACAGTCAGAACCCCTGATTCTATCTGCAGAAGTTCTTCGGCACAGTGCTAAGAGGGTCCCTGAGGAGGTGTCCAGGCAGACTTCTGATCGTGGACCGCTAATCAGCTTTGCCCCATGATGCAACCTGAGCTTCAGATTTTTCCCTGCCTGACACTCCCTTTTGCACTGTGAGTGCGATCAGGTACCTATTCCTCATTTCATATTTGATATTACTTTGAATTCTTGCTAAATTCCACGGTATTCTTTGGCAAGCAGTAACTGAGAACGTTTGATCAATTCGCATGTATACATTTGCTTCTTATCAGATGGTGGGTGTAATCGTCATAATGCCTGTTAAAGGATGATTCACGGATATACTTCTGGGAGATCACTATGTTGTGAATTGTGTGTAACAAACAATGAAGCATGTCATAACAAAGACTGGTTTGTGCATGCATGCCTCAGCAAGATTGTTTTCACTTCAATTAGGCCCTTCTAGGGGTGAGGCTGCAACATTCTGTGTGGTTTCTAATCTTAGCATTTCAGCCTTTGGTTGATGATGGTGTTACTTGTTCTTGCCGTGCAAGGTAAACATGTTATCAGTGGCAAAGTCACACTCAACGTGTCTCCCGGTCTGATGTGTACTCTGACACCTTTCTGCACCTTTTGTAGGAGTGATTCGCTTGGCATCACAGTCTGATAGAGGCTACAGATGGTGTCCTGCTCCATCTCCCAAATCAAAGCCTTGCGCTCTGAATGGATGTGGAGGAGCAGGTCTGTACGGGGGGCACCAGCATGGGATGATGGGATGCTCCAGAGAATCTTCATCTGGTGAAACTTTGTGATCTCGTCATGTTAAACATTGATGGGTGGAGGGTGGATGTGACATCATCTGTTATTAGTAAATGGCATTCATTGACATGCATTGAAACTATTGAATTTATGCTGTCAAATCAGGGAGGATGTTTCATTCAAATCATGAGTCAAGATTTAGTGTTGCCCACAATTTACAAAGATGTTTTTTAGGACACACCCCCACAAACTGCCCATTTAAGGCCACAAGGATGATATTAATCAGTATGTATTCAGTGAGACAAAATGATACATGCACCCATCTCTGCTTCACAATTAATGAACTGAACACAATTAATTTTCTGCAAAGCACCAGTGTGTTTTGGTAGGTTATTTCAAAGTACACCTACGTCTTTCTTCAAAATCAGACTGGTTCCACTTTTTTGTGTCTCCTATACTGTGTTAATCACTCCCCTTTAAACAGAGTATTACTGGAGTGAATAGGTTGACCAATACATATGTAAACATTGGTAAGTCTTCTACAGTGTTAGCGTCATTTTCTATAAGGAGGCTAATTAGGAAAAAAATCCACCTCTGTGTCCTTCCTGTCCTGTATGGGTTTTAGCAGAGCTCACTTGTTTCCTCCTGGAGTTAAAAGACATGCAGTTAGGCTTCTCTAAGTTTCCCGTAGTGTGAAGATGCATGTTTGCGTCCTGCAATGGACTGACATCCTGTCCGGGGAGTAACCCTAACCCTAACCCATGTGCCCTGACTTTCCTGGGGTCGGCTCCAGGCTCGCTGCAAATCTGTACGGGATAAGAGGTCAGCAGATGGATGGAAGTTAGGAGAGATCCTGAAGGTTCATGATGCGTTCGCTGACTGATAGCAGGAAGGACAAGCAATGCAAATGCACTCTGCGTCACAAGCCTGGCCTCAGGGCCACAAGCCTTCTTGATTGGTGTACTGCATTTGTCCCTCCGTGTTTAGGTGAGTAAACTCATTTTTCACGGTTCACAATGCAAAGGGGGCTCACACTTCAGCGGGCGAGGAGTCCGTGTGCCCGCCAAACTGCGCAGGCCTGCGGCGTTTCCCACTCGCTCTGTAAACAGCATTCGCACTTCCTTCTAAATATTATGGCTTTTGTGTTGCCGTGCGTCACATGTGGGTCTGGGCCTGTCAGTGGAAACCGGTGAGCTATGGTTTGATAGGAATGTGTTGTCAAGCCGGTTTATGCTCTGAACAGGTGGCCCACTCTATACTCTGCCTCCCCCTCCCCTTTTTGTGAAAATTGCTGCCACTCCAGTCTAGAATGTCCGGATGTTCAGCAAGTCCAAGAGCTTCTCGAAACATCAATGGGAACATCTCCTTTAGCCTAACTAGTAGAACATTGCGCTACCGTGATAAGGTCATGGGCTCAAATGAGCTCACAAATTGTAATACTTTCCTTTAGTGTAAGTTATTTTGGATAAAAGTGTCAGAAAAATAAATGAATTGTGATTGGGTTGGTCTGAGACTCAAGTAAGCCCCCAAGTAAATCTCCTGCAGCCTGCCCCCTTTCTAATGAAACATTTTCATTATTAAACAAAGTTGAATTCTACCTATAGTTCATATTCTCCTAATAGTCATTATGCAGCTGAATATTTAACCATTACATTACCTGAAGTACAGTGGTAATGTAATATAACCAAATAACCAAATCCTTTTTCAATCACAGGCATCTATTATTGATTAATTCAAACTGGAGTTAAATAAATGAGACAGCAGTGACTGCGCTCATTAATATAAAATCTCCCAGCAGAACCCATTTGATGAAGCCAGTTCAGACATGCTGCAGATTGCATAACATCCCCCCCAATCACATAATCCGCTCGATGACTGACAAGACACTTCTTTGAAAACGCAGTGAACATGTCACTCTTGAGTGCAAGCGGGAGTTTTTGTTTGCTTCCACGGACATGTTAAGAACCCCTCGTACGTGTGAAAGTGCCTCTCCCCAGATTATGGAACCTCTTAGAACAGAACCCTAAGGGTCCCCCATGGGAGGTACCAAATATTTTTTGTTAGTCTGAATTCAGTGGGTAACAAAAGAACAATTCCTTTTCATTACCAAATGAAATTGTGTATTTGTCTTGTGATGGACTGCCATCCCATCCAGGATTTCCCCTGCCTTGGGCTGTATACAGGGCGGGGGCACGGGGGCACTGACCCCAGCTGAAAGCTGATTGGCCCCCTCATCAATTCAAAACATTTCACTGGCTAATAAGGTTGGTCCTTCTGAATGAATCATGACCCCTCTTATGCGCTTCTGTCCCTGTATCCTGTGCTTCTGAGTTCCAGCTTCAGCCTTTCAATGACCTTATACTGCATAAGCTATTTAGTAAGAGGTATGGATACCCTGTATTATATTGTATGATTACTTTTGTTTTCCAATATATTAATTTATTTTACAAAGTCTTGATCTTCTCTTGACCAGTCATTCATAAAAATATAGTTTTATGCAGAATGACACTTACAAAACGCTTACGCTGTAATCTTATTTTGCCCTGCTTTCCTGTATTTAAACCATTATTTATCCTGCATCGTTCACACAAAAGGTCAGTTTGATACCTGAGACAGTGACCTTTAGACAATGACTCATTCGAGTTTCCTTTGCCTGGCAGGTCCTGCAAGCAGGCTGCGGCCCGACAAAGCTTTGATATCACCAGGCCCCTCAGCCCCCCCCACCTCGTGCTCAGTGAGTGTGATTTCACCTGGGAACAGCTCACTGGTAGTTTGGCCAAACAGTAAGTTCCACATAAAACACCTCAGAATATCTCATGTTCAATATCTTGTATGTGAAAAGATGAAAAGTTCTCACATATAATTACATTAACTGAAGTGTTTGTATGTGTGTGTGTGTGTGTGTGTGTGTGTGTGTGTGTGTGGTATACAATCATCAGTATGTCTCCATTATGAGTACAGAGGTGGGTGCCTCATTGGGTAGCACTGCTACATTACACATCCTGGGCTGGGCTGCTTGAAACTGTGTGTGGATTTTGGATGTTCTCCCTCCTCCAGGTCTTCTGGTTTCCTCTCTCAGTCCAACGACATAGGAGTGGCTGAAATTTCATCTTTGAATTGCCCATGGAGTGAGTGTGTGTGTGTGTGTGTGTGTGTGTGTGTGTGTGTGTGTGCGCCCAGCGATGGAGTTGTGTCCCATGCAGACTCCCCCCTACCCTGTGCCCAATGGTTACTGGGGTAGGCCCCATTCTCGTGACTCTCTCCGGGATAAGCAGTTGGAAAATGGGTGGATAGTGTATATTTCCCTAGTCATATTCCTAGTGTGTATGCAGATTATTTTTTTTCCACCCAAGCTCTTAATTAGGGTGGATCAAGTCCATAGAGTACCCTGACCTAACAGATTACAAGGTGAAAATGATAGTCACCTTTGTGCTAGCTAAAATGTAAAACTTGGTCACTCAACTCAATGTACTTGAATTACAATGATAAAGCAAAACCGCTAAAGAGCTCCCAGTATAAAATAAATATCTCCTTCTGTGTGGATTCAGTGAACACCCAGATCAGGCCCATTAAATGCAAGCTGAGCTGGTAGAAAAACCAGCATGCATAAAGTGTTCCCTCAGGACCTTCCATTAGTATGAGTTCTTCTTCATCTGCAATTTAAGGTGCCACATGATTCAGGGCTGGATTGTGATTGGATGTTGCTAGGGGTGGAGTTTTACATTTTGGGAGTGCTAGGGGAGGGTGAGAGCAAATGCAGAGCAGCCATCCCAGCTGGGAATTAGGTCCATATCAGTAATAGTCAGAGTAAGATGGTTTGCAATGGGCAGAATATTATCTGGATCAACAGAGTATGTTGATAACCTTAGGATACAGATACAGGCAGACATGAGTATCCCATCAAGTTCTGCCAAAATTTCCTAAAAGAGAAAAGGAAAATAGTGCAGCAATAGATATCTGCAACATCTACTAATATATGGGCTACATGCATTGGTAGTAATAGACATCTGGTTGCAGTCTCTGGTTTTGAACTTGCATAGAACCTAAGAAGCAGGTACCCACCCGCAAGAGCAAGGAATTCCCTTGGGGTGATTACAGCCTGACCTCTACGCAGCCCCACATAAAACATGTTACAGCCGCGGTAAACGCTGCCTGCGGCAGGAATACAGTGTACTTCACCTCTGCATCCCCAAGGTCATGCCTCTGACCAACAGAGTAGAGTCTAAGCTGGTTCCTCTTCACTGTAAATGCTGGGGCTATGCCTTGTGCAGCAGGCATGATGAAATGCACGACACCAGCAGTAAAGAATGGAGGTTTACTGTTGCAGAAACACTGCGGGTGTAACATGCTATCAGAGGCCCACCCTAAACTGACTGTTTAAGGTTGTGGATGGACAGCTACAGTATAACTGTGTTTCCAGGGTCTAGACTAGCAAAGGGGCATTAGGGCCTTGCAGAGGATTCTGAACGTGTGGAAAGCAAACACACAGCATACATTAAGGGCTACAGTGAAACGACTGTTGAAGGATTTCCCCTTGAGTCATAATTAAGCTGATTGCTCCGGATCCCCTACACACAAAGGCACTTTGTCAGATTTCAGGTTCCAGACAATGCTACAAACATCTCTTCGACTCCCTGACAGGTAACACTTCACATCCCAGACAGCAGGGGTCATGCTGGTTAAACACATGGCCTCCTAACTAGAACTTTCTGCTGTAACACCAAGGTGTGACATTCTTGAACAGAACAATTCTCACTATCTCCAGGACAGGGACATCTATAGAGATTTTGGGCCCCATAAAAGCATATCATATTGGGCCCCCAAGGCAGAGCAATACAATAACGTTCCAAATTTTGGAGTCATCCTAACCCCTTGCCCCTTCACAGTGTCCCTGCTCATCAACCAAGCACTACAAACATTTCTCTAAGATGCACAGTATATATTGCACAAAAAGTGTACATTAGATTGCATCAATAATTCCATTCTTGTTTTCTACTTTTGGAGCATTTGCATGTGTTTCAGGTTACGCACAGCACAGTATACACGAGATCACAGTCTGATATAGTACCTATATATAAATCTTAACAATAAACAAATATTTCTGCATGGTCTAGGAAGGTGAATGTTAAATACAGAAACCTGTTTGGCTACTACCTGGTATTAGCCAATACAAACTGTGGAAATGTCTCTCTCTCTCTCAGGGTTTTGGAGTACTGTTGTGCAGGTTTTTAAACCACCTTCCATGCAGTTTAGTTGTCTTTGTCTTCTCATAGGTTTAAGATCACAGTCAAATCTGCCCTAAGTCCTTGAACACGGTGGTTTCCGAGAGCTTCCTCCTCCACTCCAAGGCATGTCTTGCGTGGCCAATCTGCTGCTATTTCTCCTGAGTCCTGACGCATGCTAACATGTCTGCTTTTCTGACATACAGTGCCTCAATCCCCAGATTGCCTAAGTGCTGTCTTCATACACCCCCCGCACCCCCCAAACTGGATTACACAGAGATATATAATGGACCAGTAATTCAAGATATAAACTGACAGATGCTGGTAAAAGCAGAAATCGATGTACTTGGCTGTTTTGTGTATAAATAGCATTTTAGCTAATGGTACTTAGAAAGAGATACTACACACATACGGCTAAATGGATTTCAGGGAACTGGATTATGCATGTGAAATTCCAGTTAAATTTCAGTAAACAGCCCCATGGCTGGCACCAAGATAAATGAAAATGATCACTTCCTAGTCATGTAATTAAGTGCTGTTTCTGTGGAGGCTTCCTGTATCACAGCTTTGTAGTCTGACACTGTTCTCAGTTTACTGCTGTGAACCACGAGCTTTTTTTTTGAACCATGTGATCCATTGCTCTGCTACTCCGGGGCATTAACTGCAGTAGAAGCGTCATGATGAAGACATCCTTCACTTCGCCTGACAGAGGGCACCATGTGAAGCTGGTCGGGACAGGCAGATGTTGGCAAACTGCCACACTTCAATAAATGCCAGCCCCCACTAGACATACGGTATAGGGGTTGGACAATAAAACTGAAACACCCTTTGTGGCCTATACAGTGTAAGTTTGTCTTGGGGATGGCAGATAGAAGTCCTGCACAGTGGCCAGAGGGATTTTGACCCATTCCCCTTCAGAACAGTGCCCAGGTCACTATGTGATGTTGGTGGAGGAAAACGTTTCCTGACTCGCAATGGGCAATCAGGCCCCCATCTAGAACAAGTAGTGAGCCTAGGGAATGTCATGATATTGCAGCCCAAACTATCACTGATCCACCCCCGTGCTGCATTCTGGGTACGCAACAGTCCATGTGGTAAGCCTCTTTGGGGCTTCTCCACACCGTAACTCTCCCAGACGTGGGAAAGACAGTGAAGGTGGACTCACCAGAGAACAATACATCTTTCACATTGTCTAAGGCCAAGATACACGCTGCATGCACCATTGAAACTGACTAGCAGCCCAACCATGAATATTAACCCTATGGAGCTCCTAATGATTGGTAGAATCAGGAGAGGTCTGCATTGAATTCTGCAGTGAATTGGGCAGCTGTGGTTTTATGTTTTTTAGATACAATCCATGTTAGTACCTGGGAACCCCTTTCAGACAGCTTCCTCTCTCATCCTCTTAACCCCACAGTTACTCCTGTTGGATGTGGCCCATCCTTCACGATAATATGCCAACATTACCCTCTATACCGTGGCTCTTGATACACGACAAAGATTCACTGTCCTGGTCACAGATACACCAGCGAGATGTGCACCAACAATTTGTCCTCTTTTAGACTCTGACATGTCTCCCATTAAGTTATGTAGATTGCAATATTTTATGTACAGCTGTGCTATTGCTCTGCTAATTCAACCTTCACACTCTGTTCTTAGTGATGGAATGTGCAATCAGTGAAGACTGGCCACCAGGTCACGCATAATTAAGCATGAAACCTTATGCAATACTGTCTAGTTGCTTGTTTCATTGTCCAACCCCTGTACATTACTGAGAACCAAGGGAGGTGATACGGCAGAAGGAGACTCTTCCAACGGGCCTGGGATATCTTCCGTGCATCCATCTTCCTAGTCTCTCCAGTGAAGCATTAGGCAGTGGAACACCCTGAATATGGCACCATTCCATCACAAGCTAATGACAGATCTTGCTGAGTAGATAATTACAAGGGTGGACCAACAGAATCATCTAATAATGCATTATTATCATTGACCTAACAAGCAGTATTACCCTTTGCCTTTAGAACAGCTTCAGTTATTCTAGGAATGCGTCATAGAGGTCATGAACTGTGTGCACTGTGAACCACCAAAGCCTCCAGTTTTCTGAGAGATGAAAGAGGTACAGATCTCTGCACTCCATATCTTCCCAAATGGGTTTCATGATGTTTAGATGTGGTGACTGGGAAAGTCATGGAGGTCTCCTTACTAAATACACTTGACCCTATTACAGAACTCCAGTAAGATGGCTATATATTCATTAGCCCTGTTGTGACCAAACAGAGCCAGTAGCACTGGAAGTAGGGTTGCTGAGGTTGCTGTAGCATCCCCCCTGGTTGTTGGTGGAAATGCAGTATCAGAATACTGTAGGGCAACATGCCAAAGCCTATAGTTTTCATCAAAGAAAAACAAAGCATTATATTAATTATCTCGCAATGGCTCCGAGGTAACTTTATGATTATGTCTCCAAAAATACTACTGTTGTTACCTGTCAATACTGTAGCTACCGATGATACAAAAGAACTTCAGTATAGTCAATCGGTCATTCTGTTATCTTCCCACGTCTATGTACAGAGCGATCACTGGGCATAATTCCTTACATGAAACGGCTGCACAAACCAACAGACATTGTGCGTTGATGGGAACTGTCCCATTAAGTGTTTATCAATGCCTCTCTCCCACTTGTGGCCACTGTTTGTTTTCGATACAGTTTGTCTATGTTTGGCATATGCTGTCATAATTTTTGAAACAGTTTCCCTTGACACATGAAGCATTTTTGCAGTGTCTGTGCCCATTGCACCTGCAGGTTATTTAGCCTCTTTGGAATTCTGCTAGTTGCCTCTCACATATCGAAGTGCTGACTGCCACATCGCTTTAATGACTGACACTAACTGTTTCGTGACATTCAACTTAACATACATCACTTTCGTAGCAAAATTGTTGTATAATTACATCAAAGATATAATGCTTCCTTCGTGCCAAGTTCCCGTAATTTGACCCTTGTCGTTTTAATCCACAATCCAGCGCACACCATTAATACATTGAAGTTCTCTCTGCAGGAAAATAAGCTACACCTCTGTTGCTATTTGAAGGAAAATAAACTTGTAATTGCTAAATACTGGAATAGTGTGTCACCACGGGCGCAGTGAGGATCAGACAGAGAAGCCACGTGCCAGCTGTGTGCCTTCACAGTCGATCTGATTGGTGATGAACTGTGGGTGTCTTTTTGGTGGTCCCTCACGTACAAACAGTTTAATAACAGCTCATAAAACACCATGCTAATCTGTACATACTCTTGCTAGAGTCACAATAAGCATTCGCCACATGCTATGTGCTGCTATAGTCTCTGGAATAAGCTTGAAAGGCACAACAAAGCATGTCCATTATTCATATTTTTGAAGGAAAGTGACTATTACACCATGCCGGTGCCTAAAGTGGACTTTCCATGAAATATAAAAGGCCCAGTATTCAGAATTCGACATTTTTTTTTGTAGAGGCCAGTCATGAGTTTCAATGATATTTTTGTTCCTGTGAAATGTCGCTCTCCCCCGACCTCGACAGCCATCAGCCGCCCCATTTAAAGGGAGGGCGGATCTTGGAATGCCTTCCTGCTTTTCCACCAGAACAAATATTTATTGCAATGTACAACGAGTGCCGGATGATAACCCAAAGACTCAACCTGAGCGTGGCATGTGGTTAGGGTCTGCATTTCAACGGGCTAATCTGTCATGCTTCACAAACACGGTAGAATTGATCTAAATGCTCAACATGAAAGAGGCATTCTTACAGGCTTGTATATTTACCACTTCTTTGTTTAGCAGATGCCTTTATCCAAAGGGATGTGCTACTGAAGCTGAGGTCAGACTATCCTTGGAGAAACAAGGGGTTAAGGGCCTTATTCAGGGACCCAATGGTGAAATCATTCTGCTGCTCTGGGCCTTGAACCAGTGACCATCTAATCACAGACACAGGATCCTAACCCACTGAGACATACACTGTATTCCATATGGTTTAACTATTAAACAACTTCTGCCAAAGCTAGACAGCTAACAGCTGGTGCTGTGTGTCAGACCAATGGAAACCCTCTGGCGGGCATTCTCTGTGCCATTCACCCATAAATGCTATTTTCTTTCCCTCCCATCTATGTCCTTCACGTCAGTATGCTCAACTCAGTCATAATTAACTTTCCCTTGTAGAACAGAGCCCAACACACACACACAGACACGGGGATCTTTGAAGTGAGTTTCCACAGCTCTGCCGCGCTCGGAGTCGGGGTCCCGAGGACAGAGTGTTGGCAGACTCTGTTTTCTCCACTGGGGTGGTGTGAGACTGCCAAAACGAGAGCGCTGAGTCAGCAGACGGGAACATACATCCCCCCGTATGCATGTGCAGTTTTCTTTTTAGTGCCCCCCCGTCCCCCATCTTGCCTCGTGTGCTTCGTTATATGTCGAGAGATCGCCACCAAGACGGCCAGCAACGACTTTCTGCCGACGCCACGAGTTTCCAACACACAAATACGCGCACCGCTTCGCTTTCGGCACTGCGTCTCCCGCTGACTGACATGATTCGCTCGTGAAGGAGAGTGAGGTTGAGGAGTCTCACTCCCTGGGTAAGGAGCGTGCTGGGAGAACACAGTGCGCAGTTCTTCCCCAACGGCACAATGTCCCACACACAGATGACGGTGGTGGGCAGTGTCAATCAAAGCCATGCAGAGCTACGGGATAGCTTCACGCCCCGCCCCCAGGGTCAGGGCCATGTACAGCGCACCACCTGAGACAAAGTGAAATTGCCTTGCTAAGTCATTGCCCTCTCAGGTGTTAGCGCCATAGCGCCTCCTATGTTGCATAATGGCTTGACCAGCATTGGTGATGGAACAGAGGGACATGCAGACAGAAAATGCCCTGTCACATTCACAACCCAGAATTTCCCCAACCTGATCAACAAAATTCATTGTGCCCCCCCCCCACTCCCCATTGTAGTTATGACAACTAAACTCTGTTTTGAAAGGCGCTATAAAAATTAATTGAACTAGATTTAGTTAAATATGTGTGGTGAGTCTATATGAGCATAAGTCCAGGGCTGATTTTGAATCCCACTGCAGCCCGGCTTGTGGCCCAGCGTATGCATGAAGCCCCATTTCTGCATATCTGCGGCCCTATCCCACTACAGGGGTGCCTGATCCTGTTATATGTCACTGCACTCGTTTAAAACACCCACGTAAGTCACATGTAATGTGACGGTAACCACTGCACCGGATGCAGTAGGCAAGCACCAGCCCCAGTGCTGCGATGCCTGGATGTTAATGGAGAAATGATGACAGTTAGTACAACTGAACAAAATCCATATTCTACAAGCTGACAGCTATCCCAGGACATCCCAGGAAATGAGGACAGGGACTCCCTGAATGAGATTCCAGGCAATCATAGGTCACACACATAAACAGACACTATGAGCAGCTGGGAACCACCAATACAGCTGAACAGCAAGGACCTGCATTATAGAAGGAGACTGTATACCTGGGGAAGCCCACACAACCCGGGGGAGATCAGGCAAACCTCCACACAGGCAGGTGGGGGCAGGATTTGAGCTCTCAGCCCTGGGGGTGTGACCGAAAGCGACGGACGGCTGCATTTTAGATCAAAACAATAAGACCCACAACCATCAGGAAATACTCTGTTAAAGTGCCTTAGCAAGACAACAGCATGGAAATCGAACTGCTAATGCCGACCGTCAGAAATCAATACTGGTGACAAAATTACGAAACGGTGCATTTTTCACCCGTTTTCTTTAGCTGCATGAAAATTAAATTTAGTTACACCCATATCTGCACACTTGCAGAATCATGTCATTATGCCTTTTCCCAATACAACATAGTACGTCTTCAATAAAGTGTTTTTGGTACAGCAAAAAAAATTAAAAACAATAAAACGCTACTCAAATCAACAGCCTAGCCATATCAGTGAGCCACAGTGGCAAAAACACAATACTGTACAACCAAATTTACATTCCAGCTGCTTAGACAATACGGGAATCCAAAAGAACTCGGGATCTACATTATTAAATCCTCTATATTGTTGAATATGCATATTTTACAGATGTGATTCCGGTTTGCCGTATAAGGACTAGCCTACTACAACTCAGCTCCGAGGATTTCAGAGAACTATGCGTCCATAAACCTGCGGTCGGGGTTCCCCTTTTCCTTTCTCTGTATTTATTTACTAACAGTGACATAGCAACACTGATTTTTTTTTTCCAAGATCAAATTTGTGTCTGCTGACTATATAAGACACAATGCCGACACTGTTAACTGCAAATACACCTACATTAATTTTTTGGGAGATGTATTGCACCCAAGTAGCTAATATTTAGTTTTATTCATTAGTTATTTTCCACACGCGCATAATATCTCGTTCTGCCAAACCCTCTCACGCGTATGCTCTCTATTCACTGAAAGGTGTCGTATAAATCCGACGCAGGATATCCCAGCATGTCATCTAAGCGCACACAAACTTGGAGAGTCATACTGTTTTCACCAGGACCTCCAGATCAAGAGACGTACCTGAGGCTGGAGAGGGGGCGAGGTGTGCTTCTAGACGGATGCTCATCCATTGCTGTGACTTTCCGAATTTAAAAGAGGAAGAAAATCCTTCTATCTATTTAAAGAAAAAAAAGCAAAACGATGAATGCATAATTAATCTGAATATATTTAATGGGAATAGGTGGATCTACAGTATATAAGGGTTTTCATATATGAACTATAGTACCAAAGTTTTTTTTTTTTTTTTAACCATACCTTTTGTTCCAGTCTTCTGTAAATCCTCATGTGATCAAATCGGTTGACCAGTCACCAAATTTAAGTTAAACAGAGCACTATATAGCTGTTGGTATAAATCTAAATTTTACAGATAATTTAAAGTGATAATTAAAACATTCGCCTCTACCTTATTCATTGAAGTCGCACTGAAGTGCCCCACTGTCCTCTTCAGAGCATATGAACTTATTTCCTACTCACATGAGTTTCTCTTTGATTTGCTAAGAATTTATTTTCAGTTTGACAGCGAAACGCCGAAGGTCCCGCCTCGCTTTCCGCAGACCGGCTCCACAACACACTCGTTCCTCTGTTTCGGCGGTTTGGTCTGTTTTTACTAAACTGATACATTTTCAAGTTATGACATGATTCACCCCTGTGCCAGATCGCTTTTTTCCATTTTACTTTTAGCAGTTAATATCCCAAAAGGGGTGGGGGGTTCTGGCATTGGAAATACGGCATTCCGTGGAAAACTGGCAGAAAATTACTCATGATCATATGGCTACCACCGATACTGTCGCAATAACGCGGCACGTGTCTTTCACCTCTGCTGATATATGCAAATATTTTCGGTTCTGAAAAATTATTTGGCTAAAATGTTTTGATACTGTTAAACAGATAAACTTAATCAAAGTGTTTGATATAAATATATATAATGGCCTATCTAAACCGACTAGGCTAATAAACATTGATGTGTTTTTCTTGTCTATTTAACCCTTAGAGTAGAAGTCGTACGCCTGTGAACGTGTACTTCTAGTGAGTTCCTGCACTAACCCAAGTATACATTATTTAAAATAGACGCGCCACCCTGTGGCAGAAATTATACACGTTTTTGCATGATGTATCGCTTCACGGGAGCTGTGCCGCGCTGTGGAAATGTGCGGGGCATGTTTGTTACCGTATTAAATTTGATATGTCCAGGAAACAATGAATGGGGTTTTGATTGTATTGCTGACTAACTATTTCTCTTGTGAGCTTTTTTTTTTAAGATAAACTATTGATTCATTTACCAGCAGTTTTGGTCTATAGTAAGGATTATCAGTGAGCCTACAGCTTGTTTCAGGATACACACGAGACAGGGGTGTCAGCCCGTCCGAGTAAGATCACAGACGAGTCTTAATTACCTGATTATCAGTCAGAAACAGGTGTGACACTCTCAAGCTAAAGAAGACGAGGGACCAAAAACGTGTCGTGTCTCCAAATTGCCCCTAATGTAGTCATATGTGTGATTGTTATGCAACGGACTTGCATCTCATCCAAGGTGCTCCCCTAGCACTCTAACCCTGTACATCCTGCAATAAGCTGTGAATGAAGCTTTATTTGCCATTTTTGCACAAACAGGTAGAATGGAGTGTGTTATTTTTCACATGTCCCATCTTTCTCTCTTTAGACACATGCAGAAATGACGGTGAAACCTGATGTCTGAGCACATGGGTCAGCCATCCATCTGGCTTTTCAGGAGTTAAACACCTTACTGAAGACCCCAACAGAGATTTGGCTAATCTGGCTAGTGTGGGATTCAAACCAATAACCTTCCGACTACATAGGTCTAACTTGTTGAACCACACACCGCCCCTTCCCCCCATTAGATAAACACTTATGGAGTTATACAGATGCCCAGAAACCACAAAATATCCAATATGATGAAAAGAACCTCTGTTGTCTTCGTGTTTTAATAATGAAGAATCACTGATGTTTGACTATCTTTGCAATGTGATCAGGTGATGGTCAAACTAGTATCAGAATGAAAGTGAAGTGTTAAAAAAAATGGCTATTTTTAACTGCAACCTCACAGACGTAGGAGATGGGGGAGGGTGGACAAAAGAGGCCACAATTCACCCTCCAATCAAACAGATTGGCTTCTAAAGAAATACCCTACCACCCCCCACCCCCCGTGCTTCCGTTTTCCATGACATTTTGACTTGACAAGTACAGAACTCCCAATTTTAGCAACTGCCTGTTCACATTGGCGTTTAAACATGTCCATTTAAAAAAAAGAAAGCACTTCTTTTCCAGGACACTTAAAGAGCCAAAAGGATGGTAGGTTGAACGTGGTGTGAAGAGTGAAAACCAATGAACCCCAGGCTAGAAATGATCAATACATGGCAGCTTAGTGGAAAATGACAGTAGTGTCTGAGGTCACTCTGAGGTCATGTGACTACATGTCCAATGAAATAAGAGCCTCTCTGACTCACATTGATTTCTCTCCTTTGACTGACAGAAACACATAACTTTGCATGTCCTCATTCCTTTGACCCAGAACTCACATACATGTGCATTTCAGAATGCAATTAGAAATGCTATGTACCTCCATCATGAGTCAAATTCATTTTCTCTTATTTTTTTAATTATTAATTGGGCAAAATGTATCAATAGACTTTTGAACAAAAACATTCTTAACATGAATGCATTAAGGAACTGGCATATTTGTATTAGAAAAGATTTTTCCTATATTATAAATAGGTAAGGGCTATTTTCCTCATGCCAGCTCAAATCAGGGAGAAAATGTGCAATAAACTAAAAGCGAAGTCAGCCAGTCCGACATATTGAAGCAACCCAGGAGTGCAGGCTCACTTATACAGTGGAGATTGTTACTGCTGCAAACCCACAATGTGCTTTGCCTTGTCCTAGAAACCACAAGAGGGGTTACTCTCAGAGAAGTGGGTCAGAACAAATACCAGCCAAATGGACATCTGGGACACAACCGGATCATGTGCTCCGAAAAGAGGCGATACTGGGGAAACTGTTTAATGAGAAGCCCTGGAAATGTCAGCTAGGGTCTGGCCTGTGTATGTCTGATCTGGTGTTTGGGAAAAAGAACACATACAACAGAATGGTCTTCATAGAAGGGTTCCTTCATTCCATTTAAACAGATGGATGGAAATTTAAATATTTATGATGACAATCATTTGGTCCTGTTGCAAGCTATCAGAGCTATGTTAAAAAATAATTGATAAAATAAAAATGGCAATTTAAAGATTTTAGCTGTAATTTTAATAAATTATTAATTTTGATGACATCATTACATAAACAGCTCATTGCAGTACACCCAGAGCTTTTGACAGATTTACCAGACATTTATGAGAAATTCATCACAGGGATAGCACACATGGCACAGCGAAAATGTGTCACTCACTGAGGGTGGCTTTTGGTGACCAATCAATATACATAATCACGGGAACCATTATTTATTTAATAAAAATTGTAGTCCCCGTGCATCGTTCGGGAAGATCTCATCGGAAGTAAAATATTCTATGTATATTTGTCGGACAATCCCTTTAAGACCTGCGTGTTCTTACTGACAGTGTGGCACGTCGTGCCGGCAGGATTCCTGTACTTATTGTGTTTTCATATAACTTATAAGGCCGTTTCTGATATCTACAGGTCGAGCACTTTTTCTCCGCTGTTCCTCTAAATAGAATACCTGTCACTAGGTGGCATTACTTCCCTAATTTTTCACTCCGATCGATACATTTCGGCCTGATTTGAAACCTAGATATCAATGTCGCTCTTCATGTCCTTCATGAAAACACATAAACTTACAACAGAGGACAGATACGATGAGCATACGTATAGGTGTGAGCGTCGGTGTACGTGTGTTTGCACGACCCCGCATGAACGACAATTTTTTAAAATAAAATATTCACGAAACAAATCCGATTTATCGGTGCTGGATTTAACGCAATCGTTATTCCTAAGAAGTATCTGTAAAAGGTATGAGCGCATAATAAAATGCAAAACCTATCAATGATCATTTTCCCGCAATATAAACGTCTGATCAGTGCTCCATATAAATGCATAGTGAATCGGGTTCCTCCTGCCGGCTTTTGCATTGGGCGACCTTGGCATCCTATCGATTGTTCGCGCACTGAGCACTGAGGAAAAGCTGGTGGAAAACACTGCGTGTCTGAGCTAAACACAGTTAGTTCATTTTTTCCGGGATCCACCTTTCCAAATGTTCACGGTTTCTGATTGCAGTTTATAGGTGCATCACGCAGCATCACCTTCTTGCATTTTCCAGCTGAGACGTGAATCCCTCGGAGCGGCTTTGGCGTCATTCCCATCCCTATAATGAATGACCGGAAGCGTCGATCGGCGGTGCAAGGCGACACTGGCTGCGATTGATAATTCTCATACGTGATTGTTTATTCTCCGCTACCTGGGAATTATTCACCCAAAGGATAACTATCGTTTTATTTACTCTTAAGAAGGCATCAACGATATTTGGCTGCGGGAGAAAAACAACAAACTAAAAAAAAAAAAGAAGTCAAGCAGACATGACGGGATCTGCCAGGCGTTCTTAGATTTACTTGCCTTGGACCATAATGGTGAGTATTTAAAGGAAAAACCTGCATTTCGACATCATTAGACGTGCAGAACAATATGCACGAATGCTTTTTAGATATGCTGCACCCAAAATACAATTATAAACTGGAAACTGTTGTAGCCCTTTGGTAAAATAATCACGACTGTTTCCTTTTTTTTACAAGATGGTTTTAATGTATGGAAAATATTGACAAATAACTTGTATTTGGGTGTTGGTGTTATCATTAGACATCTTAAAACGTCTAAAAGCTTACATTAGCGCCTATTCAAACAGTCATCATAAAGATTATGTGTAATCGTTGGTATTTCGAAAAGATTTACAAAATAAGACATTTAAATGGAACATAAAACACACAAAAATAATCTCAAGGCGTATTGCAAGCCGTTTACAAGTGAAATCGATGGCCTCGTGTATAATAATTTTTATCCTGAGCGACAGTGAAAGGCGTCACCTATTGCCTCTGTGATCGCCAATGCCGTTTTGGCGTGGTAAGCCGCAAATAAATGTACCAGGCTTTGGGTCGTGTTCGTACGTCGTGCTTTTAACAGTGTAGTAGCCTATTTAATTTACTAATAAATCGTTTATTTGAGGTCGGTTGAATTTGTTCGCTGAGGTTGTTTGTGATCGTTCATTAGGTCCATCATTTTGTCAGTCCATGCAGAACAGAGACCGAGCATAGTACAAAAAAAGATATTAATGCCAGAATCAGTATCAATCTGCAACATACATTCAGTTATTACGCCTTTGGAACCATGTATGTGCGTATAGACGCGCCTTTGGCGCTGTCTGTGCATGGAGACGACCTTCCCTGCCTGTTGGCTGGACATTTCTCATTTGTAGGAAGCTGACATCTTGGGCTGAATTTTTCACTTCAGCTCAGAATAACCGGTAGCTTCTGGGGTTAATGAGCTTTCACGACCAAGGAAATTATGCAATTATTTCAAGCATGTTGACTGCCAATCGTACAAATATTATATCTGCTATAAATATAACAGGCAGTCCACTATGCATGGTAGTTGGTAGGCTAACCTACAGTCGGTTTATGGTTGCAAAAAAAATCACTTTGCATTTCATAAAACGCTCATGGCATCAACAGGTAAAGCACTCTCGCATTAAATCTGGTTTAAGGGCTAAAAAAGCCACCGCAACCCAAAGGAAAATCCAATTGCTTTGTGAAACACGGGGTATTTTGCTCAATGTTTTCCTGGCCCTCAAAAATATCAGCATGAAACTGACGTAGACCTTTACCAAAACACACCCTATCATTTATTCGCAAATATACCCTGTAATTTAATGCATGCCTAATTCTCACACCCAAAAGCATGTAGACACTTACATAGATACACAAATGCAGAAGATTGTCAACAAAAAAGGCAGTTATTCTGCATTTTAAGATTCGTTCTCCTTGTGAAAGTAGCTTGGTATTCCAGAAACGATCTGTTAAATAAAACGGGAATGGCGTTTGATTGCTGTTGTTGTTATTATTATTTAGATAATTTTTCTCGACATAGCCTTGACATATTCTCGAAATAGACGTGGAATAAGGAGTGGCTTTGAGCGGCCGCTTTATGAAGTGTGAATGGGCAGGGCGTTTGGGGGTCTGGTTATCCTCCGGACTCTCCAAAGGCAGGGTGGAGATGTTGCAGCTGAAGAGGCGTTGGAAGCTTCTCTATGGAAATAAATGAGACCTTCAATATGGCGACAGCTACTGCTTGCTCTCCTAGTCGAAAATCTTCCACAGCCAAGGTACCGTTTTCAATCACATATCTTCTGTTAGGATTAATTATCGTATAAAGTTTGATTTCATTAAAAAAAAAAAAAAAAAAACAATAGGGCATTCATTCTTAGTTGTGCGTCGTGTCTGATTGTTTATGCAATTCTTTCGCTTTTTGCCTTTTTGGTTCGTTTCGATTAATCGTGTAGCACAGATGAAGAAATACTTGTCGACGGATATTGGAGTAGATAGAAATCATTAATTTTAGAACTGTAGGAATTATTATTATGCGGGTGTGCGGAGAAAATATTCAGGGTAATTCCAAGATAATTATTTGCCATCATAATGCCATTTTGACTGTAATATATAATATTTCAAACACTATTTGGACGTTTATTTTGTGACAGGAGCTGTATTTGCTGTTTGGGGGAAAAGGTCTACGCATGACGTGATCTTGATTGCAACTGGTTTGGAGTAAGCTTTGACAGATCTATGTGTCTGTGGTAGCATATACAATCGTTAGGATTTACAACTCATGCAATCATGAAAATGCGCTAATTTTACTTGTATTTCGGCTCCTCATAGTAAAGCGGTCCATTTTCTGCTCACAATGTTCAACAATTGCATTCGCCTATAAAAAGATTGTGCTACCTTCCAGTTACATTTGCGTCGTCTATGTTCTAGACTTCGATACTCCCGATAATTTGTCAGTTACACCTAAAAGTCTCTTTGAAAAATAATTTTTCTACTAATATCAGGAGAAACTGACGGACCGCACCTCGAAGTTTCTAGTCCTACCACCCATAGCTCTGTTGTGCTGCAATATGGGATTGCTATTGGATGTAATGTAGAATGGCTAGGCGATTTCTTGGTCATATATGTTTTCTTGCATCATGTTACCTTGCATACACTTTTATAACGCCTTTGGGTTGCATGGAAATATCAAAACAGCATTAGAAATTGGCGATCGCAGTGAGGTTATGGCATTCGAATACAGCATATGAATATGGACATCATATGTATCCTTTAAGAAAAGTCTTGGGCGACATTTGGTAGCCTACTGCTGGACTGCAGCGATCAAACTTTGTAACCTTAGGATAATTCTGAGATTAACATATACATACTTAGATTTACAATAGCTTTGAGATCGTTGCATGGTGCCGAAGCTTTGATTGCATTCATGTTGTTATGTTGCACATTTTTGTCGACTTAAAAATAGGCTATTCGTGATAAAACACAATACATTTAAGAAAACAAACCGAAAACGTCTTTCAGCACCGTGGACAGCAGCAGTCGCCTACGCCCCAGTTTTATACCTTAAAATACAAAACATGATAAACCATGACCAATGGCAGAGACTTGCAGATAGTCATTTTATATGTAATAAGCATTGTTATGTGTACATCTGTTTAAAGCGTTATTCACCTCTGGTCACTTCATGGTGTCATCCGAAGTTTGTCAAAAAGCATGATTATATTATTATAAATACTAATATTATGAATTTCTCACAGTCAGAAGCCTTGCCTCATCTGTTTCAGGCAAGTGCCTTGTATTATTTATATTGTAATAACTTTTTATACCTGCCGGATATTCAGTCTGAAAATACCATCATTTGAAATCACGTGACAGTAGAGGGAAAAGCTGGCCGTTTGGCTGACGTGCACTATAAGCCCAGTATGACTTCTTATAGGGCCTCAAGATTACTGAAATGTAAACTTTACCCTTGGTATTGTTATTAAAATTTAGTAGAGCACTTAATTTCTCACTGTGTAATAGGGTACAGATGTATTTATTTCTTGGAATGACTGTGATGTCATAGGGGATATGTGCTCTTTCCTGTGGGATGTGAGCTTATTCAAGGGCCCGGCAAGGAGGACAATGGGGGTTAGAGTGAACGGCACACCTGGCATTTCAGGAGGGGCTTGTTTGCGCTGCTCTTCCAGCCTCTAGAGGGAACAAAGTGGGTCTTTGGGATGGATTTAGGGAACAAAGCAAAAAGTGGGGGAGGCAGGTGAGCTAAGCGCTAAGCAAACATGCAAAAACGCCAGCAGGTGGCCCATCCAGGAGTCTCTCTGTCCATTCGGACATCTTCTCTCTGTCCATTCGGACATCTTCTCTCTGTCCATCCGGACGGCTTCTCTCTGTCCATCCGGAAGGCTTCTCTCTGTCATTTCAATTCACGCCGAAGTGTAGCTCAGCGAGTCAGCACCATCAATGCAAAGGTCATGGGTTCAAATCCCAGGGCGCATGCATAAATTGTACCCATTCCCTCTACTGTAAGTCACTTTGGATAAAAGCTTCAGATAAATGAGTAAATGTATAGTGCTACTCTCATCTCTTCTGATGTAAATGATGGTGCCAAACTTCCTAGCCAATTATTGAGACACAGAAACAAAATGTCATGCCATTTTGAGTCTCCGACCACTGTTGCCTCTCATTGTTAGCCGCCCTTCTTTGAAATAACAAGAATGTATTCCTTTTTTAAAATTCAAGGAGCACCGCATGTGTCGTGGTACAATTAAAATGGTCCCCACTGTAAGGGAGGCTACAGATGACTAATGAACTGTGTACCCTGGAGACAAATAAACCACAGGCTGTCCCCCCAGTAAGGCGTCGGGCGTGAGGACGAGGGCAGGGGGCTCAGCATCCTGCCACTTCGCTGTTTATTTTGCCGCATGTTACATCGCCGTAGCTGTCAGTCACCTAGCCAGCTAGCATTCCCAATGGCAGCACGTGTTCCAGAAGACAGAAGCCCGAGGCCACGATTTGCTGACCGTTATTTTGGCCAAGACCCAACTGAGCCACAAGCAGTTTCCTTTGCCTGTTTTGAAATACATTATTTATGTGGCTCGTGGCTCATTTTAGCTGAGATTTTCAATACATGCTTTACATTTTTTATTATTTGTTTTGACCACATATATTCTTTTTTCAATTATCCACCTTTTGCAGACATAAAAAGTACAACACATTTTTTAAAATGCAATATTTAAACCAATTCTTATATCAAATATGACTTTACCAGATTTATATATATTTTTTGCTAGTGAATACTGCTTAAAATTAATTCATCAAAAAGATTTCGTAGCACTTCACTTTACTTAGTAACTCAGTTACTACTCAAGTACAAATTATGAACAAATATAGTAACTACACATGTATGAAATACATTAACCATTTTGATTCATTAATGATGAACAAACATGAGATCAGTATTTAACTAACATGTAATTTCTGATTAATAAATACATTATTTGTGCCCTCAAGTAAAGTGCTACCCAAAATTTAATTATGAAACAATTTTACCTTTTGTTAACTACAAGCAACACAAGTTTAACTTCTTAATACTTTTTGATGCTAGAAATTGTTACTGTCTGTTCGACATCCCCTTCAGACAAATTGGCTGGTTTTCTTCATTTATATAACTTACCAAGGAAATTATGCATCTTGCCTTATTTTAAACCAAATTCTCAATGTACTTTGGTAACAGACACCCTGATTTTGTTTCTTTGTTATGCATCTGTGTTGTTTATGGGGGTCTGCACACCAGCAGTGAGGAAATTATCTGTATCTGGATGTAGATTTCTCAACCAGGTCCTCAGGGACCCCCAGACGGTTCACGTTTTTGCTCCCTCCCAGCTCCCTACCGGACAGTCCGTCTTTTTGCTCCTTCCCATCTCGCTTCCTGGAGCTGGGAGGGAGCAAAAACATGGACTGTCTGGGGGTCCCTGAGGACCGGGTTGAGAAAACTGATGTAGTACAAGTACTGTAGTTTGTGACAATTGCTGTTGTTGCCAAGAGAACTGCATTATTGTGTGAGTGTTTTTGTCTTCCAGCCGGATCCTATGCTCTGATAGAAGCGTTCTAAAATAAATGGATGGCAAAAAAACATGTATTAATGGAGGGGCGTCCGCCCTTGGGCTTAGACAAAGGTTGGTACCAGGGACTTGGCATGACTCCACCCTGGCAATTCATTGACTACATCCTAAGTTGGGGGTTGCTTCTGAATTCCATTATAGTATACAAGAGATTTTGTAAAATCTTATAGAATTGCTTTTCAACCATGAAGCATTTCATACATTTCATATCAGAATGCAGTGCACTGGTTAAACATAATAATATATATGCATAAATAATGCAATGATTACAAAATGAGAATCCAGCAGAGACCAATAGCAAAATCACAACATATGCCATTTCATCCATCTTTTTTTTTTCTGAGTTTCTTCCTAACCAATCAGCCTGAATTGACCTCAAGGCCTTGTCTACTCAAATAAAATTAGTCACTTACGCTGTTGCTCAGTGGCCGTTTGTCGGGCCCAAATGCTTGCTGTTAAGCTTAGTTCACTGGGAGTGCACCACCATGGCTGACTAGGACTTTGAGGCAAATTATGAATGACATGGCAAAAAAAAAAAAAAAAAAAAAAAAAAACTCAAAAAAAAAATTTTTTGCATACGAAGCACGACGACCCTTCGCCTGCTCCTCTGCTCGGAGATCCCATTCTGGATAGTGTGGTGCATTATTCAGAATAGGGAAGACCAGCTTTCTCATGTGTCACTCTGCCAACTTCATGGTTGCTGCTACCTGCATGTGATAGAATGTTCCTTGAGTGCATGCAGACAGAATGTGCATGCTGCTGCAAACTAGAATGGATTATTCTAGGTGCAACTGAGTCCTCCTGGGCCTTTACACTTCATAAAAAAACAATAGTTGGCAACACTTTGTGATGTGGGTGTTCTATGTTGACGTACATAATGTATTATAAATTGTGTAATTTTACAATATGGCATTTCTGACTATTCATTATCATTCAATAATTTGAGAAATGGCTTCCATATTTATTCTTAAACTGCTGTAATTTATGACAACCAATATTGTTTTCAGCACTGATATTAGTAGTAAAACATTTTGGCTTCTAGTCAATTGAAATATTTGGCTGTGGATGTTTATGAATGATAATGAATTTGGGTTGAACGAAAAAAGAATGTTTGCTTAAGTTCTTATGGATACTAGCAAAGCATAACAACAAAAAGTAAACCAAAGACTATGTAATCTCAATTGAACATGGCAGACAAACATGTGAGCCCCATGTCTTTGTAAATGTCATTCTGCGCCTATTCATACTTGTGCCATGTATCTGCAGTGACATTACGCGATGTATGTCAACATAAAATTCCTTAAACTGAAGTGATACCAAAACTCTATACTGTAACTGCTTCAAAGAATCTGTTGGCCTTATTTGAATAGCTCTCCTGTCCCCTGCAGACAAGGTGAGAACTTTGAGTAGGGGAAGTGGTTAACGTACTCAGTAGGATGTCACTTTAACTAAGCACCATAAAATTGTTGTGAAGGTGGACCTATCATCTGTCAGTCCAAGTTTTGCTGAGAGGGCACGTTGAATTGAGGTCTTCAGAGAAACGAGGGCAGGAGCTTCACAGGACAGGACACCTTGGAAGATCATCTGTAAAGACCATGGTCAGGAGAGCTCTGGCCCAAAGTGTGAATTATCCTTTTACCACAAAGGGAGAGTTGATACCTGTAATGGCGATTGTAATGGCTAAGCAGATGTCCAGATTATCATGCACACTCATGTTTCAGAACCGTATAAAGCCAGTTGTGAGCTCACGCACCACAGATGTCATCGTGAGCTGACGTGTTTGTGTGGATGCAAGGCTGAGTCATCAAAAAAAATGTCAGCGATGCTCGTCACTTCATCACTGGAAAGTAGTTTCGCACATAGAATAACGCAGACACCAAGAAAGCGCATGGTATGGCCAAATTAAATTAAGTAGGGCTTCCTGGTTAGATGTGTGTGGCAGAAGGGTGTCTGGTTCTTTATATCCTCACTCCCTGTGACCAAATGCAGTGCCCTGGATGATTTCATCAGGAGCTCAAGGAAGTCAGGACTTTTTAGGTCTGGAATGAAAAGAAATCCTGAATCTGATGAGACCTTGGTTCAACCCACTTTCTAGTCTGCCTGGCTATCATTTTCTAATGTTTAGTACAACACAACATCTCTAATCTATTAACCTTGTCCCACCCATGTCAGGTCAACGTTGCCTCATTTAACTCGAATTTGCTTTGTTAGCTATGCCTGAGGCCTGTCATCTAGGATTTGTGTATCTATGTGTGAGGAATTTATTGTTGTAAAGTCCTGATTTGGTTTTACAGTCAATTTTTAGTTTAAGTGCACTTCGTGCTTACCCACTGTATTAAAGGAGATGCAGTGACTGAGAGATTAGCCAGCAAATACAACAATTTGTAAGAACTTTTTTTTCTTTGGTAGTGGTAATGTGACTCTGAGAAATGGCGATATCCTGGCTGGGTCCTGAGGCAGCAGTTAGGGAAGATGATGTTCCTATAAGTTTTGTGTCTTGATCCCTTTCAGGTGTTGATACTGTCCTTGTTGTTGCTAATATCTGCTACTCATTGGTGTAGAGTATGATGTGATATATCAGTATGAAATTAGCTGTTTCCCTTTCCCTGATGTTAGCCCTAACTGTAACAGTTGTCTAAGGGAAAATTAGTGAGGGATGTTCATTTGTCTAGACTAATAAGTTAAATGTTCCAGCCCACATAGGATGTACGCTGTGGATTGAAAGCAGGCACGCGTCTTTCGGCTAATTTCAGCGGCTAATTTCAGCGGCTAACGTGGTCTCCCGCTCTCCCTTTTGTTGTTCTAGCACTTTCTTATGCAGGAGGTTAACCGTTCATTCTGAAGGTGCAGGATGAGAAGATGGCCCAGCTGCTTGTACCGCCGGGACCAGACAGCTTCCGCTTGTTCTGCCGCGAGTCTCTCGATGCCATCGAGAAGCGGATTGCCGAAGAGAAGTCCAAGAGGCCCAGAGGGGAGCGGCGAGATGAGGATGACGAAAACGGCCCCAAGCCCAACAGTGACCTGGAGGCGGGGAAGTCCCTGCCATTTATTTATGGGGACATACCAAAGGGAATGGTTTCCACCCCCCTGGAGGATCTGGACCCTTATTACAGCAATCAGCAAGTGAGTCCTGCTAAGCCTCACATGTAGGCGGGCTATGGATGCAGTCAGATAAGGAGCAACAATCAACTGGATAAGTCTGTGTCCTGCACATTTCAGAGTCATTTTTATTGGCTGGCTCTTCTGTTAGTTGTTACCGCTGATGATGTATGTATGCATAATCATATGTTGGTTTAATGTGATTGGATGGAAATTTCTAAATATTGTTTTGCTATTTTGTGTTTGATTAACTGCATTTTGCATAAATTTCAGAAGTTTCAGTGTTTAAAAAAGTTTTACTTTGAACTTTGCAGACAAATCAGTTTTTTTCTAGATGCTCTCTTGCGACTTTTTCGATTGACTGTCAGTCCGCTCTTGTTCGGTCTCACATTCTATGCCAGACCCACTGACAGCCCTGTTTCTTACTAGCTTTGATGCATGTTGCCTAGTTGTTTGTGTCCTGGGTGCTGGAGTATGGTGTGATTCTCTATGAGACGTCACGGTAGCTTAGGTGACAGGACAGCATGCAGCGACTCATAGGTGACAGCATAGAGGCGATTAAATGGCTAGACCAAAAAGCGAGGCTGGTATAACTTCGACAGCACTGACCCTGGTGAGATACACCATAACACACCCACATCTGCACAGCCTTATATTGCAGGCTGTTGAAGACATTTCAGCAGTAATGATTCCATGTATATCTGCTAAGCCGTACCATCCCCGTTGCTGAGCTAGCTGTCCGAGCAACTCGTCTCACTGTTGTGACCACCTACAAAATTTGATTGCCACTTTGTTCACTCATCCAGAGACCCTTCTGTTGTGCCAGGGCTTGTAGCTTTTACAATGCGGACCACATCATAAATTAAGTTCCATCGCTCAAGAGATGTTGCTTAAACGTACTGAATTGCAGCACAATGATTTGAGCTGGATGCCACTGGGCATCGGAAAGTGTTGTTCTGAATGCAGTCTCATGCGAAAACAAAAATATCCCCTACCCTCTTCTCTCTGTCTCTCTTTTAGACCTTTATAGTATTGAACCGTGGGAAGGCAATCTTCCGGTTTAACGCCACTCCTGCCTTGTACATCTTAAGCTCCTTCAACCCCATTAGAAGATTATCAGTTATGGTTTTGGTACATTCATATCCTTTGCCATGTAGAATTGTGCGAGAATGGACCTGTATGTATGGGCGCATGCATGAGTGACATGCATGAATCTTTGATACGTAAATTGAAGAGCAAATTACCAAAGTCCATTTTTGTTGTTAGTGAAATGAGACTGGCAATGACCTGAAGTCAGGCTTCCTCATCATATGTAACAAAATAGGGAACCAAAGCTCATCCAATAAATCCACAGAAATGGTGCTTATGAGCTTATCCCATCCACACATCCCATGGACTGAGTTTTGGAAATTTGCTCTTTGTTAATTCTAACTGG
The DNA here is from genome assembly GCA_026776725.1 of Gnathonemus echidnorhynchus. Taxonomy (NCBI): domain Eukaryota; kingdom Metazoa; phylum Chordata; class Actinopteri; order Osteoglossiformes; family Mormyridae; genus Gnathonemus; species Gnathonemus echidnorhynchus. The sequence goes on along the minus strand of JAODJU010000035.1, from coordinate 10,191,909 downwards.
GCAAAGGTACATAACTTGAATAGCATTTCCTTGACGGCTGCCTCCACGTTGTTCAGCTTTTTAATCATGTGCACTATCCTGACCAACTGTGCGTTCATGACGTTGAGTAACCCCCCGGACTGGGCAAAGAATGTAGAGTAAGTCGTTGCCTAAAATTATTATTATTATTATTATTATTATTATTATTATTATTATTATTAATGTTTGTTGTTGTTGTTGTTACAAAATACATTTTTATGTTGGGAGTTGCTGCTGTCAGAAACGAAAACCCCAGAAATGTTTATTTCCGTTGTGAAAGTGCTAATGTAGCGTAACATTAATCCTTTGATTCGCAGGTACACGTTCACTGGAATTTACACTTTTGAATGTCTGATAAAAATCCTTGCGAGAGGCTTCTGTGTCGGGAAATTTACCTTCCTGCGGGATCCCTGGAACTGGCTGGATTTCAGTGTTATACTCATGGCGTAAGTATCCTGCTTCATCCGCTCATCCTGTTACTGTTACCGCTTGGCCAGTGACAGTGTAACAACACTCACACTCCTGCTAAACGTACAAACTGCAGCTGTTAATGCATTCACAAACGTTAAACCCTTGAACTTTACTACTGTATTAAAACTACTTAATAATTAAAAACCGTTGCTTAAATATTTTCACTCATTATGACACAGTGCGGCCCAGCATGCCGCTGAGTTTATTTTTGGATATTTTTGCTTAATCCTATATGTCTTTCCTCAAAGCCACAGTGGGGAAAAGGAAAATATGAACCGGTCTCTTTTATTCATGTTTTTGTATTTCATTTTTAGTCCATAGATAAGCAGGAATGTTATTTGCTAATTTTGCACAGGATATTGCCAGTGCATCACAGTGACACAAAGATGAGAAGGAATGCACGTTCCTTCACTGAATGGTGTTACCACGTGCATCCACAGTGGTTTAATGAGAGCAAAGTGTGAAAACATCTGACCCATCTTATTGCTATGGAGACCTGCATGTTTGTTACCGCAGCACATGCAGGAAAATAATAAAGGATGCAAGGTTATAAACCCCCGATTGTGTGTGGAGCTTGAACATTGTGAATAGTCCTATTGTAACTGTGCATTTAATCCTGCAGGTATGTAACAGAGTTTGTAAGCCTAGGCAATGTTTCAGCTCTTCGCACTTTCAGAGTACTGAGAGCTTTGAAAACTATTTCAGTAATTCCAGGTAAGGAGTGCTCACTGTTAGGTGTCAGACAGCCCTTGTGCAATGCTTCCTCCGACTGTTCCTTGGTGTCCTGTCATGGCGTCTTGTGTGTGACCTCCCCTATTACAGATATGTGACAGAGTTTGTGGACCTGGGCAATGTCTCGGCACTGAGAACGTTCAGGGTTCTCCGAGCCCTGAAAACTATATCAGTCATCCCAGGTGAGAGCCAGGTTAAAGGTCAAAAGGGTGAAGGCTGGTGTTCACTCCATCCAGACAAAACAAAAGGGTCACCTCGCCTTACACTTTTACTTCTCAAGGTTCGACCGCTTGCCTCTCATAGAGCAAAGCAGCTAGTAAAAGCAGGAATCTTCAGCGAGTCCATCGATATGGAATGGATTCTCTGCTTTTAGATTCTTTTGCTTTGTTTTTCTATTTTTTTTCTAAGAGCAGCCTTGGGAGTTCTATAGATTTTTAATTTTTTTATAATTTTTTTTTTTGCATGAGACATTGCAAAATCCAGCCTGTTCTGTTGCTTTTGTGTTGATGCCTGGCTATCCTTTATTTTCTTTTGGTGTATGTTACAGTTTTCCCCTGACTGTTTGACCTGGATGGTGCTCGTTTTATGGCCTGTGTGTGTGTATCACGCCTAACCTGATACACACTCACGTACACTGCATGTTCCTGTCTCGCTGACAGCACTCTTTTCTGCTCCAAGCATTTATGGTGGTAAATAACACGTGGTTCTTCGGAACTAGCTTTAATTGGACAGCCCTAAGATAATATTGCAGCATTATATGTATAAATAGTTAAGAAGATGGCACAGTGTCTCAGTGAATAGCACCGTTACCTCACACCTCCAAGGTTGGGGGTTTGAATATCACCCGTCTGTGTGAACTTGGAATGTTTCCCCCGTTGTGTGGGTTGAAAATATATAAATTGTCAACAAGGGGACGAGAACAAGGGCTTGGGGTGCTGGCACTTAAATTTCCCAGCTTGCTGGCCGCGACCCTTAGATTCAGCTGGTCTGGAGACTAAATGCACGTGATATAAGCTGGAGCCTGGATTATCTGCTTGGAGATGGACCTTCAGAAAAGATAACCTGCATGACGTGGCCCACATGTTAATTGAGGAAAATTTAACCACATCTAAACTAATCCCATTGGTTAAAAAAAGACCTCGTCTGTCATCACTAGACCCCTGATTCACAATTAAATGGGGGCCAAGTCTTTTTTTATAAGCTGTTATTTATGCTATTTCTTTCTAATGAGCGATCTGAACGCATCAGCTTACAGCACCACCTTTGTCCCACATCCCCATGACATTTAGATGCTCACAGAAGCTTTGCTCATTCTTTCCACGCCTCGTGGATCCCCTTCAGACAACAGCAAAGGGTTTCTTTCATCTTTTGCAGGTCTGAAGACCATCGTAGGGGCCCTGATCCAGTCAGTGAAGAAACTGTCGGATGTGATGATTCTCACGGTCTTCTGTCTGAGTGTGTTTGCACTAATAGGGCTGCAGCTATTTATGGGTAATTTGAGGCAGAAGTGTGTAAAAATACCTCTGAGAAATGGCACCATGGACAATGTGACGGCCTTGAACCTGACAGGCGCGGCTAACTGGACCGATTATCTAAATGACGAAAGTAAGCAGTTCGACTTTTTCTTTTTTTGTGGTGGGGGGGGGGGCTCTCTAGCAGGTCATCGCAGAATCAGAATGTCTGAGTCACATATTCGGCGATAAGCGAGAAAACGGGGAGCGTCCTCGCTGGGAATCGTGATGCAAAATGGCACACATTGCAAGCGGGGGGGGGGGGGGGGGGGGGGAGGATGGGGGGGGGGTGGNNNNCTCTGCTTGATGAAATAGGGGTGTGGGGAGATGAGCTCCTAGCATACTTAGGAAGAGAAACCTGACTCACTGAATCAGAGCAAATGAGCTGGACACAATGATTCCACCGCTGACGGCTGTACAGTCATGACCAGGGTGTCGAGGAGTCATGTTGCCATTAGGCAGCTGTACCCCCCAGCGAGGGTCTCACTTTCATGTTTACATCAAATCAATTACCTGCTCCTGGTGCTGGAGGGTACGTGGTACTGGGACAGGAGGCTAGTCTGCATGTGTTCTGTCTTACGCTTCTGCTGTAATTGATGCAGTTTTACTCTTTGGTAATTTTATGATACCTGTTCAGTTATCACTGCCCAAGATTATTCACACTAATTCTTATTTTCATTCTTCATCAAGGTAACTATTATTTCTTACCAAATCGAAGAGATGCTCTTCTGTGTGGAAATGCAAGTGATGCTGGGTAAGACTGCAAACTTTCTGGATCACTGATTATATCTGGGCCATATATTTGCAGTCGCAAAGGGGAGACTGAGGATAATTGTTGATTTTCTTTTCATTTCCATTTCTATAACATTTAAATCAATACAACAGGATTTTATTTCTTTCTAAGTAAGGTTGTATAGGTTTGCTAAACACGGTGTTTGGGGGAGTCTAAGGGGAGAATCTATGTAAGAAAATTACTTCAAACAACTGACCCTGTTCTACAATGTCCCTGGCCTCCTCTAAATTGTAATTAAAATGAATATAAAAAATGACTTGCTGAGTGACGTGAAAGAGGCTGTGTGATTCCTTGTGTCCCAGGCAATGTCCGGAGGGATTCTCCTGCCAGAAAGCCGGCCGAAACCCCGATTACGGATACACCAGCTTCGACACCTTCAGCTGGGCGTTCCTGTCGCTCTTCCGACTCATGACTCAGGACTTCTGGGAGAATCTCTACCAGCAGGTCTGTAGCAAAGACCAGGGGATCATTATTAGATTTCATTGCTTTCATGACGCATCAGGTGATACATCAAGCAATTTTACTTTACCTGAGAATTTGTATGTGGATTAACTCCCCCCTCTGTAATGAATGAAATTAAGTGTTTTTTATTATTAAAGGGTAAATATCAGTGAGGCTTATTGCATTTTGTTGTTTACGGTTTTTGATCATATAGCATCAGCCAAAGCTGATACCTAAATGCATCATTGTAGTCAGTTGAGCATAGACGAGCAGAGAGATATTGTAAAATAAAGTGTTTATGAATTATGATTATTATTAAAAACATGGATACAACTCAGGTTTTATCCGTTTGCATTGAATCATTACTGTATTTGAAGGTAATTTCTTTGTGAATGTTCTAAAACTTACCCGAGTAACCCCTGCACCCCCCCAGCCCCCCATTCCACGGTTTACGATCATACTTTATGTAGAGTATTAGATATATGTCCTTTAAATCTTTGTTTGTTTTTTTAATTCCTGCAGGCAAAATATCATAACTTTGTGCTTGTGCGTCCATTTATGATGCCTCATTAGGGGGTCAGCTTCCTTTCTGCTGTCATTGTACTTTCATTATGATCTACTGCAGTGTTTGACCAGAGCGTCCAGTGTTTGCATAGTGCTGCTGTTCATACACATTCAACAGTTCATCAGTTTACATTATTCCAGTGAATAAATAGTGTCTGATTTCATTTATGCTAATATTTATATTGTCCTTTTCCCATTAGTGTTATTTAAATGGTGCTCTTGGGAAGGTGCTTCTTTTAAAATGAAAGTTTGTTTTACTCCTGATTTGCATTGTCTTTCAGATGGTGTCAAGTGTTTTATTAAAATGGCACCATGTGATTGGTGTCTATAAAGATAATCATAAAAAGTTTAAAATTTTAAAGGAAATAAAAATTACCAACTTCTGGTGTGACATGGCTTTACTATATAAACGAAATACATTGAATAGCCACTATTTTACATTGAATTTATTGCTGTGAAATGTTTGTTTTGCTCAGAAAGTTGGCATAATTTTCCACAACGATAGATGTTTCAGCATCGTTTAATTTCTTTAAGAATGTGTTGTTTTAGTGGATTTGATTTCTATAGATACTACAAGTTCACATTAAAAAAAAGTCTTGTCTGATGGCTGTAACAGATGGGAGGTGGTCTGAAGTCTCCATTTGTGTTTCAGACCTTGAGAGCTGCAGGAAAAACCTACATGATCTTCTTCGTGCTGGTCATCTTCCTGGGCTCCTTCTACCTGGTGAACCTGATCTTGGCTGTGGTGGCCATGGCCTATGATGAGCAGAACCAGGCCACGATGGAAGAGGCCCAACAGAAGGAGGAGGAGTTCCAGGCGATGCTGGAGCAGCTCAAAAGACAGCAGGAAGAAGCTCAGGTATGCTGCCCCCATTGTGCTCCAGTTGGCCCTATATTGGCCCATGTGATAGGCATTCCTGCACCTCATCCAAAAGCCCATGTGACAATAGAGTCTATTGTGGTTAAGACAACCCTGTGTGAAGGTTCAGTGACCTTTTTTTGTGCAGTGAATGTAACCTATTGAAAGTGGATCTTTAGTTATAAGAACACTGGGAGACTGGACAGCATGAGTGCATTTAAGAGAAAACAAATTGGTCCATTTTATTCATGAGAGAATGTTTACGATTGTTTATGTAGCTGGTTGGATTCTTGTATTTTGTTCCAATCTATTTCACCAGTGCGTCACATTTTAAACTATGGAAAGTGAAAAAGAAGCAACTATGAAAAGAGAATTTGATTTTTATTCAGAGGGATGCAGAAATTATTGGAAGACAAATGTAGCATTCAAGTACAAGTTATTACTTGACCTATTTTTGAAAATGACCGTTCCGTGGCCATAGAAAATTCTGCATCTCAATTTCCATCATTCCTGAGAGGTTCATTAAATATAGTATTTCCTGAAATATTTTATAAACTATTCTCAGCCACACAATATGTTTGAGAAACAGTCCTATGAAGCTGCGGATTTTGCACTCTGAAGAAACCCGTTTGCATTGGCACATCGCTGCTATGTTCAGGAATAGACCCCAGTGTTGCCATGGTAACCATTACCGTCTGCTGGTTGGTTGTTCTGACAGCAGGCCGCTATGGAAGCAGCCAACGGGAGCGGGGAGTACAGCGGGAGGGCGGGCCTCACAGAATCCTCCTCTGAGGCATCCAAGCTGAGCTCCAAGAGCGCCAAGGAGAGGCGGAACCGGCGCAAGAAGAGGAGGCAGAAGGAGGAGGGAGAGGAGGAGAAGGCAGACGATGAGAAGTTTCACAAGTCAGAGTCAGAGGACAGCATCAAAAGGACGGGCTTCCGGTTCTCCATCGACGGCAACAGGCTGTCATATGAGAAGAGGCACTCGTCCCCACACCAGGTTAGCCAGAGAACACAGCGATTGACGTGAATTTAATTCCTTAAGCTTTGCATATTCCAGTGCGCATGATAACCTTCGACAGTCATCTTAACACCAGGATCACTCTCTCTTATTAATATCTAATCACAGCTGTTTAGCTATTTCACATGCAGTAGCATGATTTTTTATGTATACATTTGTATACATTATGCTAATATTCTTTCCATAGTTTCTTTAAGGTAGAATATGTAAAGCAGCATCCTGGCAAGTTAAATTGCAAAGCACATTAGGCATGCAAATCATATGTCTTCACCATGCCTTTTTCTTCTCTTTGTAGTGTTTACATATGGACTTGGGGATTTTTGTTATAGACGTAATGTGAAAATGCCACACTGGGTTGGATTACTTATGTAATCTGTTCCCCATTGATAATGCATTGGTTCTGGGTCAAATGTATTTTATTTCTTGGATCGTTCATACAAGTCTGAGTCCACCTTCTGTTGCCTTATGCTCTTCCCCACATGTTCTGTGACAGTAACCATCAACATCTGCAACACATGCTTTCGCCACCTCATCCTTATCAGGACAGCGATTAGCTGATGGTGTCAATTTATGTAAACCACCTAAGTGGATTTTTATTGCCAGTGCAATCCTTGGAAGGAGCTCCATGGCATCCATAAAGTCTATATTTATCACAAATCTATTTTTTGAACACTGCTATTGTGAGTGTTGGGGGAAATATTGCTTTTATTGTTTTTTTGAGCAAAAAAGAAGAAATCACACAGAAAGAACTTGTTAAAAATCCAGATTGCAAAGCAAAGAAAGCCGATCCAACATGTGCACAGTTTTATGTTTCTACTCAGAAGAGTAACACTGTGGTACAATACAGAAATGTTGTACATTTTTTTATGCTCTGTAGTCGCAACTAGCTATGGTCGTTGCTTTTGCTACCTGAGAATAAAGTGAAGCTTTAAATTTAAGGTTATTGTACCAATCCATAAATGTATTATTTTTTGTTAAGATGATAATAAACGTTTGATGAGTAGAGTGAAAGAAAAATCAGTGGATAGTTTAGTGTTCCTCAACCCAGTGCTTAGGGACCCATAGACAGTCCACGTTTTTGCTCCCTCCCAGTACAAGTGAACAATAATCAAGAACAGTTCCTATGATTGGGGTTCTTGAGTACACTGCACTTCACTGCACATACCAACTGCAGTCACTCCAGTGAGGACAAGCTCCCGGTGCTCTGTTTAGACAAAGCGATACATGCTGACTGGAGAATCAGTACCTGAAGCTCAGCACTGAAGACGGTATTAGCAAGACACTCACTTTGGAGGCACAAGGGCTAACACAGCCATGTTCCTTTCCTAGTCTCTCCTCAGCGTCCGTGGCTCCCTGTTCTCCCCGCGCCGGAACAGCCGCACCAGTTTATTCAGCTTCCGCCGTGGCCGTGACGTGGGCTCAGAGAACGACTTCGCCGACGATGAGCACAGCACATTTGAGGACAGCGAGAGCCGCCGGGGCTCGCTGTTCGTGCCGCGGCGTATCGAGCGACGCAGCAGCAACATCAGCCAGAGCAGCGTGTCCTCACGCGTTCTGCTGCCGGCCAACGGCAAGATGCATTGCACTGTGGACTGCAACGGTGTGGTGTCGCTGGTGGGTGGAGCCTCAGTTCCCACGTCGCCTGCTGGACTCCTCCTGCCCGAGGTGACTGTAGATAAGCCCACTACTGATGACAATGTAAGAGAAGAGCGGGTCGGCGCCGATGGCCTGCTTGTGATGTTGTAGCTACTCTTGCACCTTGCTGCCTGCCATGCTAGTTCTTTACTTACTTCTGTGTGCTTTTGCTATGCTTCTCTTGTCCTTTCCTTTTTCTGCCATGGCATACAAGCCGTAGTATGCTCTCCACCTAGTGACGCATGCTGAGATGCACTGAGTTTTTGAGACCTTTCTCTCTCCTTCGCGAATCCTCCGCAGCCTCCGATTTCCGACTGCCTGAGCATGCACTTGGAATGCCATGTGGTAACGCTCGTCCCGACAGCTGACCTTTGAAACTGCGCTTCTCTCCCCTCAGGGTACAACAACAGAGACGGATGTTCAGAAGAAGAAGAGGTCTGGCACTCACCAGACCTCCATGGAGTTCTTGGAGGACCCGGCTGCTAGACAGAGAGCCTTGAGCGTTGCCAGTATTTTAACAAACACAATGGAGGGTAGGTTTTTCTTGACTTCTGGGTGTAGTAACAAGGACAAAGGAATGGTTCCTCTTCACATATCTAATCCAGACAAACCATGGTTGGATAGACATCTCATTCAATTATTCCAGGCATATAGCTCCTGTTAAACATTATGCTCCGTGCTCTGTGGTCCCTGTCCCACTTTCTATGCTGGTTTCATCCAGCTGAGTTCTTCATTAATGAGGCTTGATCAAGCATTTGGTTGAACAAATCACATAGTTAAAATTGCATGAATCCAGTTGCATTGAATTCCATTTGCTTTCCAGTTTTGTTAAACTGATCTTTTGTCAGGAAGAACAGTAATGCTGACTAGATGTCTCCACATAACTTTGGTCTTGATTGTTAAATGAACAGAGTGCTTTGTTATTGAAATTACTGTATTATGAAATCTACGCTCCTCCCTGAAATGGTAGAATGTGTGCACGTTTCAATCGGCTCATACTTTCTTTTTCAGCTAAAGACATTGTTTCAACAATTGCTAACAATTAAAAACTGCAGCAAGTCTTCAGCTGACATCATGTAATGTGATTTAAGTTGTGTGATGTGTTATATTAATATCTTACACATCATCAAAGTCAAACCAAACACTAAAATACGTAATGGGCTGCAAGAACCAGAACCGAGGAACCCTAAATTATACATTTGTTGAGTAAGTAAAATTCCTGTCTAAGTTCAAATGCTGAGCTTATTTAATGTTGTTTTTCTGCTTCTGCAGAGCTTGAGGAATCCAGACAGAAATGTCCGCCATGCTGGTACAAATTCGCTAACATCTTTCTCATCTGGGACTGCTGCCCGCTGTGGCTTAAGATCAAGCAGGTTGTCAACCTGATTGTGATGGATCCCTTCGTCGATCTTACCATCACCATCTGTATTGTCTTAAACACTCTGTTCATGGCCATGGAGCACTATCCTATGACACCTGAATTCGACAATGTGCTCTCCGTGGGTAATTTGGTAAGATTTTGCTTTTCATCTCTGGATTCCAGCTACAGTCGTATACAACTCCCAAGTTTTTTTTAGTTTAATAAAATTGGGGATATCATGGCCTTGGTATGTGGGATTTGGTTTTGACTGTTTTCTCGGTTTCATTTGTAGGTGTTCACAGGAATCTTCACAGCTGAGATGTGTTTCAAAATCATTGCCTTAGATCCTTACTACTATTTTCAAGAAGGTTGGAATATATTTGATGGAATTATAGTTAGCCTGAGTTTGATGGAGCTGGGTCTAGCCAATGTGGAAGGACTGTCTGTCTTGAGGTCCTTCCGATTGGTAAGTTCACCCATGGCTCTTTCTTTGTGGCTGCCTTATTCACTTGTGATACACAGAGCAGTCAGGAGGTGACAATTTTCATCACACTTTGATCATGTCTTTCAGCTGAGGGTCTTTAAACTTGCCAAGTCCTGGCCTACTCTAAACATGCTTATCAAGATCATCGGCAATTCTGTGGGTGCCCTGGGAAACCTGACCCTTGTGTTGGCTATCATCGTCTTCATCTTCGCCGTGGTGGGAATGCAGCTGTTCGGCAAGAGCTACCGTGACTGCGTGTGCAAGATATCAGATGACTGCACACTTCCACGATGGCACATGTACGATTTCTTCCACTCCTTCCTCATTGTGTTCCGGGTGCTGTGCGGCGAGTGGATCGAGACCATGTGGGACTGCATGGAAGTGGCCGGCCAGGCTCTGTGCCTCATCGTCTTTATGATGGTCATGGTCATCGGAAACCTGGTGGTACGTGTCGAGTTGCTTTCACAGGTGCTACAGGCTGGGTAATTAAGGGAATCGTGATCTAGTTATTGTATAGTTATTGTAGCTTTACAAGCTGCAGGACATCTCAGCATCTAGCCATTTACTAAATGCTGCAACATTACCAATGACTGTATTAGCTAATATGCAGTAACAAGATCTCCAGCTTTAGTCCATAATTGCTTCAGTATCCTAAGAAGTTTAGAAAATGAAATCATGGGCATAGCTGAAGTCTTGATTTGATGATCTGTTCATAAATTTCTGAATTGAAGTATAGGGTTACTTTATCAGAAGTACTCCTAGCATTGCAAGCAACGGTCGGTGTTTTGTAGGCTGAGATTGTTCCTCCAAACATCTTCAGTCATTAATACTCTTTTACGTCATGAGATATCTGATAGATGCAGTGCAGACTTGTCTAAAACAAAGTCAAGAGCATGTAAGCAATGGAATTTGTCACAGTGCATTTTCCCATGCGGTGCATCACAGTTCTTGGGATTATCCCTGTCTGGTGCAGGTTCTGAATCTGTTCCTGGCCTTGCTGCTCAGCTCGTTCAGTGCTGACAATCTGGCGGCAACAGACGAAGACAGTGAGATGAACAACTTGCAGATTGCTGTGGGCCGCATCCATCGCGGCGTCAAGTTCATCAAGTCCATGGTGCGGCAGTTCTTTCTGAGGCTGTGCATGGGGAAAGGTCCTAGGACACTGGACGAGGTCAAGGCCCTGGAGGAGCTACACAGTAAGGTTGAAAACTGCATCTCCAACCACACTGCTGTGGATCTCACTCGGGAGCCCGAGTACCTAAAGGAGGGCAACGGGACCGCCAGTGGACTGGGCAGCGACATGGGGAAATACATCATTGACAACAGTGACTACATGTCCTTCATCCATAATCCAAGCCTCACTGTGACGGTCCCCATTGCCGTGGGCGAGTCTGACTTTGAGAACCTAAATACCGAAGACTTCAGTAGCGAGTCATCAGACATTGAAGGCAGCAAAGAGGTAAGACAGGCTGTGGCCGATTTATTGTGAGCACTATAGTGTGGGGAGGATGCATAGTGTGAAGATCATTTTGATGCTCCTGCAGCTTTCTGCTGTAAGGTCACCTCAAGCTTTCATATGTATGGACACAGGAAGGACCCATGATTCTAATGAGTAAATAATGCTTGTAAGACATGAGCCAGTTAGCCTCTGTACACCAGTTGTCATGTATTGCGTTTCCTTGGTTAAGCTGGGCTCTCGACTAGGTATGGTCTTCAGTATGGAATGGTCTTGGTTGTGATTGACATTCACCGTATATAGAGTATGTTTGATCTCACAGAATATCACAGTCATCTTGATAGATCTTCTCGCACTTCCAAATGGCTTTTGTTTACAGTATATCCATTTTGTACAATTTCTCAGTTCACTTAATCAACTATCCATTTTCCCGATGAGTGCTAAGTTTTGGGGGGAAACCTGTCTGTAAAGCACAGCAGATCAAGGGTGAGGACAAGAACAAGACAGTATTTGAGGACACTTTGTAGGTGAAATGTGGGGCCTATTCACCTAGAATGTAGAGAGAACTCGATGTAGAAATAATTTGTGCATGTTAACAACATGCTTTGGGGATGAGTGTTTGTGTAACAATAAAAATGTTATTGTGGAATATCAAAGCTACACCATGCTTTGGAAACCCCATTTGAGCCAGAGCAGCTGTGACAAGTGACAGACTCCCAGGCCAGCAGCAAGACCATGTAGTGACACGTCCTCTTGAAACGTATCGTCGTTTAAGCAGTCATACCGCACAGGAGCTGGGCGCTGGCTGCCCACTTAGATAGAAATGCCATGGAGAAAAGCTAGCCGGTGACATCCGCGACCTGCGCCATTCTCAGCGAGATGAAGGAGACCTCCTGGTGTCAGACACAGCAGGCTTTTGCCGTATTTCCGTGGCCACCGCCGACCAGCTGCTGAGTCTTATGCTTATGAACCCTTGTGCTTTGACTCCAATTATTTTTGTCGGTGTTTCCGTATGACATTGCGAACATACAGCAACTGCACAGGGGATTTATGACACCTAATGTCTGCTGTAGGGAGATCTTTCTGGAAGCTTATGGGGTGAGGATGTTCTCAGTGTACGTATGCACGTATGCAAGGATGTTCTCAATACATGTATGCCACACCCTAAACTAATCAAGTATACGACCAAAAATGTGACATCATATGTGCATTATATGCAATTCTGTCATTGCTTTCGTTTTCAGATGCTGCTGAATCATTTGTCGTGTATACATCGTCTAGAATGCAATTACCATGGTCTTAGTTTATCTGCTGTCCTTAAAATGTTGTATTGTTTATATGCATAATTATTTTGTCTACGTATTTTCATTATTTTCTTCTTGAGTGTGTGCTTGTTGTGTAAATCAGATTTTATTTTATGGTTCGGTAACTCTTAACCACGTTTGATTGTTATTGCAGCTGTTTTACAGACGATCTCAAGGTTTTCAGTGAGAGGAGACTTGTAAGACCTGTTTATTGTACATAACACTAACCATGGAGACTGCCTATGCCATTTAAGCAAAAACAAAAGCGTTTTTATTGATTGCTCATTAATTTCCAATGCTTGGTCATACCCCCTCCCCTTCCACTGCTCATGTTTACCTGCAGATCAGAGGCTGTAAAGTTACCCTTTTTGGTTTTATTTTCTTTGACACCTCTTTGCAACACTGGAAATATTTTGCAGCAGCACCTCTCCCATCGTCATTTATACTCCATACTTTGATTTCATTGTTTGGTTTTCACATCTTTTGTTTTTGTTTTTTTGTTTTTTGTTTTTTTTTTTTTGGCGTTGAGCTGATCCTGAACACCCGGAGTCTAAACAAACTTGATTGATGCACAGGAATGGATTTTGCTTTTGTATGTCAAAATTCATTTGAGGACAGGTTCATAACTTGAACATTGATCATGGCATTTATTTTACAAATACAATCCTTAAAGGAATGATGGAAGCAGGTCATTCTTAGGTTAAGGTTGGGACTCCAAGATTTTCAGAATCAAGGGGCCAATTTGTTTATTTGCATTTGTAGTTTCAAGATGATGAAACAGGAAAAGCAAATTAATACAATATACTAAATCAAACTTCATGGCATCATAAATCAGACAGTAAAAAAAAATAAATTAAATTTGGAATCAGTTTGGTTTCAAGTATAAATTGTAAATGCTGTATATTATTCCTTTAAAGAGTGCAAGTGTATTTAAGTCTGAAACTGTAGACCTTTGAATGTGTGATAACTTTACTGATCTCTTGTGTATATGCTGTATGATTAGAAATTTACATCATAGCATCAGCCACAAATTGGGCATTCCCTGGTAGCTGCAGCTGTAAGTCTTCATAAGCCTATGAGAATTATGGGAAAAAAACAACATGAGGAACATCTCCGTGCAGCATGCTTACATCATTCCCCAGTCTGCATTAGCTGTATCCCATGGCAGCAATGACTGTTGCACTTCCTAAGACGGCGTGTTTTAAGGTGGTTGTACTCTAGCTAGAGATGCTTGCACCTGCTTGGTGGAGGCAAACTGCAAAACCTGGCAAGTCCTGTCCTTTTTCTGTCCTTGTAGCCTCCCCACCGGAGAAGCCAATCTCAGACTCAGTCCTTCTGTATTGCCCAGAAGAGAAAAACAAAGGACGTAATATCCGGGCTGTAATTTACAGCTTTCTCCCCATCCTGCATGGAGCGCACTCCTTGCATGGATGTGCCAGGCTTTTTTTCTTATCCAAAAAATGAAGGGTGCTCCAGGACCATTGAATCTGAAGTTGATTCGTCCTGCAGCTGTTTATCTTCTATAGAGCTGTCTCCATGGTGAGCTCATCATCCGGCTCCCCAAGGTATTGTCGGCCTCGGGGGGACTGCCGGCAGCTACACGAAAAGGAGTATCCTAGTGCTGAAGCCCTGGAGGACCAATCCCTCTGGCCAACACGAAAACCTCAAGTCCCTTTAGAGCCAAAGAGTTTATATTTACTACAGTGTTCCTCGGATATGTACGAGCACTGGTTTAACACGCCGCTTCATCCATGCCTTCTTAGGCTAAGTGCACAGTGCCGTCCTTCGCTGTCAAGCTAATGTGGTTTGCCCTGCCCCCACCCCCTTTTACTTAAAATGACCAAAGCTTGTATTATGCTTAAAAGAATGGACGTATGTGTTTTCATGTCAACAAAGGTGATGTGATATGCTTGGGTGGGGCGGGGGGGTCCTTTGTTATTCAGGAACTTCTGCGGTGAGTAAGACAATTTGGGATCTTGGGGTGCGTTGAGCATTGGACATGAAAATACCTAAGCACATGTTTCTTGGTAGCTAGAGCGCAGGCTTGGATGAAGAATGCACTGTACTACTGCATGCCCTGCGACCAACGTGAAATCAATGTTACCTACAGCTGCTAGTTGGTTAGCACCACCCACGTCTGGCAGAACTTGACATTTGGTTCAAAGCGCCCAGATATTCCAGTATCAGACTATGCCAGCGTCTCTTGTCCCTGAAGTCTGTGGGTACTTTTGATTGATTCTGCATGAAAAGATCCGACTCTAAAGGGGAGTCCAATCCTGTCGACTGACATGTAGCAAACTTGCATAACCCCCCCCATGCAATGAACATGAGGACTCAGTGTGTTGGCTCCCCTCGAGGACGCGAGCACGCTGGCATCCGCCAGCACAAGTGACCGTGTCACGCTGCTGCTGTCCCCTCAGAAACTGGCCGACCCACAGCTCAGCTCCTCAGAGGGCAGCACCGTCGACATCCGGCCCCCAGGAGACGGCGGAGAGTCGGTGGAGATGGAGCTCGAGGAGTCGCTGGACCCGGAGCCCTGCTTCACTGAAGGTGGGCAATGAAATGAAAATGAACGTAAAGTGTACAAGTACAGGTACATTGGAGTTGTTTAGTTTTTGACATAGCCCATTTTGCTCTCTCATGAGAAATATATACAATTGACAGCAAATCATTCTCTGTCTCTCTTTCTCTCTCCTTGGCTTATATGTGTCATTAACATTCTTTAGGGTGAGTTTAGGAAGAGTTTGTGTTGTCTTGGTGTAATCCTTTTAACTCAGTTAACCTACCAACCCAACACAGTATGGCAGATTTAATAAACTTGTATGTCACAAGTCTGTTATGACAGACTGATCAGGAAAGGAATACCACAGACACAGTGGGGTGTGGCCATTTTAGGGTTTAGGATTATGCAAATTTTTGGGTTTAAGTCTTTAATAAGGAAATCACTTACTTTGTTAGGGGCTTATTAAGGAAATTACTTTAATACCCTTGTACAATTAACATTATATTTTCAGCTTTTATGTTAGGATCTCTCTGTAAGGAAATGTATAAGCTCAAAGCTGTATCATAAAAGGCACAGGCTATCAGCTTTCAGGCAAAGGTTGCTTTATTCTAGACACAATTTGGGGCATAAATATCTTCTCATCTGTCCCAAAATATCTGAGACCAAGTTTTTTTTAGAGAAATATGAGGGAAGCTATGAAAACTTTGGGAAGAATCATTTTCCTATATCGTCTAGCATACCTGCGACCTCATCACCTCCACCATAATGTTTGAGGCAAGAGGAGCAATCTACTCAACTAAGCACCAATTCCCCAGCAAATCGACCTCTTACCCGAACTCCAAGGGGTGCCCTCACCATCTCTGTGGTGTTTCCTAGCAAAACCTGAGTGGTTCAAACAGCAGTTTGCTTCGAATGACTTAATGGATCAGATACCCACAAAAAGAACAGTTGGTATGATGAGCAAGCGTCCATGGAACCCATCTATTCATTAATAATTATGAGCTGCAGTTTATTTCTGTTATTTTGGGGCTCCTAATCAGGGCAACAGCCTGTGGAGGACGCCATTTTCTTGCATCCTTGGCTGTAGATAGAGTTCTCACCAAAAATAAACCAACGACTTGACTGTAGTTTTTTGATTGGAAAAGATTCACACTCGCTCCTACACTAATTTATCCACAGTGGGGAGTGCGTCTCCATGGTGATGCATGACTTCTTCAGAAGCTACACAAAATGTTTGTAACAGGAAAAAGAGTAGTTATAGGAAAATAAGAACAAAATCCACCCGTCTTCTAACCATATATTGTCTAGCAGCATAGCATACATACCAGCTCATCACTGGAGTTAACTTGCTAGAACTGGGTTAATTAGCAGTGGTGGTTATCAGCTTAGTAAGCTAACTCAGGGTTTGTCTATGCACATGCTCATAAATGGGGTGAAGTCAGCATTGCTAACTAATGATTCAAAGAGCCGCTGTTTGATAGGTATGAGGTCTGCAGTACCTGCCCCATTCAGCACCCAGAACAAATTTAATCTGCCCCTGCCAAGGTAAAAGGGGACAGAAACATTTAATTTTATTTGTATTGGATTGAAAAGAATATCAGTGGCAATGCCCATCCCAAATATTTAGCCAAAAGTCGGCTATTACACGGGCTACATTTTTTGGTGAAAGGATGGTTCGTATATTGGTTTATCATGAAAGGGTGTGACTTACACCAGTTTTAAGCTAGAAGCCTGTACTTAAATCTGCTCAGAGCAGGTTAGGCATGCAGCGTAAATTACCATGACAATATTCTCTGTTTAAAAGTGCGCTACAATTTATAGTACGCAAAATTCAGAAGAGTCAAGAAACCTTGCTAAACCATTAAACCCACTTCGTACTATACCCCTCTGTTAGCCTCACTGCATGTTAGAGGACATTTCATTTTTTTATATTTATTTAGCAGATGCTTTTATTCATAGCATTTTATTTCACAGTTTCATCAGTCTCAACTGATTTTTTTCAAATGTACTTTGTGTCCAGAATATTCACACGTCCTTTCTGTATCTGGTTAATATCAGGTTGCGTGCGCAGATTCCCGTGTTGTAGCGTTAACATAGAAGAAGGTAAAGGGAAAATATGGTGGACGCTGAGGAAGACATGCTTCAGGATCGTGGAACACAACTGGTTTGAGTCTTTCATCATCTTCATGATTCTGCTGAGTAGTGGCGCTCTGGTGAGTTTGGCAACTATGGACTCATAAATCTGTGTATAAGGCAGGACTAAGGCTTTTTGGTGCTAACTTTGGTCAAAATTCTGTACTGGGGCCTAAGCTGTTTATTTGATTTATTTTATTTTTGGCAATGAAAGACTCAAGTGATTTGTTTGTCTCTTTAAAGGCTTTTGAAGACATTTACATTGAGCAGAGAAAAACCATCAAAACCATCCTGGAGTATTCAGACAAAGTCTTCACCTATGTCTTCATCCTGGAGATGTTGCTTAAATGGGTGGCCTATGGATTTGTGAAATATTTCACCAACGCCTGGTGCTGGCTGGACTTCTTAATTGTAGATGTATGTATCCAGGCATCTTTATTTGTCTCCGAGACATGTGAGCAATTTTTAAGCAAAACACAGTCAACAAATAAAAAGTAGGACTGGGTTTCTCAACCATTGATCCACAAAAGACTGTTGGAGGGGCATGGATACTATGACAAATTCAGGGAGCTTAGCATTTTGTAGGGGCCCCAAAATCCACCCTCCCATTCCAGTAGAAAGGTGACATTTTCTTTTGGGGCCCAGGATGTGTAGCTGCTCTCCTAGGGCCCATAGGAGGGCCGTGGATCTATACTACATAAACACAGTTTGGCCCATAACTCCTCCTCCCCACCCTAGTCAGCGAAATTTACAGAGGAGCACCCCCCCTCCCCCCCACGATGTTGGCAGAATTTGGCGAATCACTCAAAAAGTTATTAGAAATTCACATTAAAAGCTTTATATTGCGGAGGTAGATTACTAGTTTTCCTCAAATGGTATATAATAGTTATATCCAGACATGTACCCTTTGTTCCCCTGGGTCAGTAAAGCTTGTATTTGTCCTTTCAGGTTTCTCTGGTCAGCCTTGTAGCCAATGCCCTAGGCTACTCTGAACTGACCGCCATAAAATCTCTGAGGACGCTTCGTGCTCTGAGGCCGCTTAGAGCGCTGTCACGGTTTGAGGGGATGAGGGTAAGCGATGGAAGTAGCACACTGACTGATCCTCCCTCCCTTCACACACACACACACACACACACACACACACACCACCACCAAAGAGAGCAACAGTACTCACAGCTCTTTCAGGTCACCATTATCCACTGGGTCAAGGAGCTTCCTACACTGACAAGGAGTAAATGCTGAGTCAGGCCAGGGTCACCCTGTGAATTCATGGCTTCATCTTCTTCTGCTTTACCTTAGCGAAGAGATAGACTACCCCTGTCCGCCGACAGCCCCCCCCCCCCCCAGATGAGTTGCAGAAATGTCAGCAGCGCCTCCAAACAAACACACTTGCATCTCCCCACCTCCCACTCATTCCAAGTGTTTAGCTAAAGCAGCGGTAGCTACATGCTCTCCTGGTGCTGCCGTTTAGTACATTTAGTACACTGTTTGTGTCTTGGGTTCTGTCATACGTAGGCTGACGTGTGTCGTACATAGATTGATTAGCCATTGGGACTATCTGTCTAAAATTAACAGAACTGGGGACCACCTTAGACACACAATTCAGATGTCCTTATAGCTATAATGCTAATTGCCTGAGTAATGGATCTGGGACTATGACTCTTATCTAGACTTACCCAGTGAATAGAGGCTGATGTTAGTTTTTAAATTCACAGTTGCTTTTTGTGTTGTTGAACCAGCCCAACATTTCCAGTGGTGCTCTTATGCTGCCTTTGTATATACTGTACAACAATCTCTGAATTTCTTTACTCTCCTGTCTGCACAGCTGATTCGTCATTCTTCTGCTGATTCTATATTCTTGTTCTGTGATGCTGGATTGCACTTTGATGTTGCTTCATGGCTGCCTTTAACATATATTTTTTCTTTGTTATGTGTTTTTTTTTTATTTGCAGTAAACACATTTTGTGACTTCATCGTTGCTTCTACAAGGTTTTTTCTGTTTCGTTTTTACATTGCCGTCTACCCCTTGACTTGATATGGCACCTGTGAAATAGCTTTCCTTCCCTGTTCCTCATTCTTGTTCAGCTCCTTCCCTTTCTCCCCTTAAGGATATGTGGTAATAGTAATTTATGCTCATGGGAGTTTTACAAAAACTTTAAAAATTATTGGTTCAAAGAGAAAATCAATTGCTTCGACACACCTCATCTATAATCTGATTGTTTTTCTCTCTGAACCAATCATTTTTCCTTCTGCCCTCAGAACATTTTTGTGTAACTAAAACTCCCACAAGCATAATTTACTCATACTTGTGCTGAGAATTTGCTACTTGTGGTTGTGCTGTCCAATTCCTCACTGTAAACTAGCCACAATATTCCAATACATCGTGTAAACCTCCTCAACTCCTCAACCTCCTTTTTTTCGTATATCACAGCTCTTTTCTCTCCTCTGTGCAGGTTGTTGTCAACGCTCTGCTTGGAGCGATACCCTCCATCATGAATGTGCTCCTGGTCTGCCTCATTTTTTGGCTCATCTTCAGCATTATGGGCGTCAACCTGTTTGCCGGAAAGTTCTACCACTGTGTCAACACCACCAATGACGAGATGTTCTCCACAGATGTCGTTAACAATAGATCACAGTGCGAGGCCTTAGAGGATAAGGCGCGCTGGAAGAATGTCAAGATCAACTTTGACAACGTGGGAGCTGGATACCTGGCTTTGTTGCAAGTGGTGCGTGGTGGGCGATTATCAAAGTGTGCATGGTTAACTGGCAGGCTAGGTGAAGTTTAGCTATGTAACCTCAATTTAACCTGCTAGAGCTATGATCATCACCCATAATGAGGGCATTAATGTTCACTACATGTTGGTAATTCTGCATTCTGAATCACAGTTTGCAGAGAAACTACTATTGCTGTTTAAAGTTTCAAATTTTATTGTCAAAGGTGTGGTGAGGAAAACAGTGAAATTCTTGTGGAACAGGAACATGTGGGGAACAATAGGAGAAACAGCAGTGCAAATAAAGGGCAAAACAGCAGTGTAGTAAACGACAAGACAATGCAAGACATAGTACAGTGCAGTATTGGAATTTTAATCATTATTATACAAATAAATTTCTTCTTACAGTTGAATGGTTAATACAATTAAGTGCTTTGGTGCCATAGACTTTACAGGAGTAAACATTTGGCAATAAAAAAAAAAATTTGTGAAGGCAATGCGCGTCCAGCTGTAGGTATATGCGGGGTTATCCAGACGCCCTGCCAACAGCATGACAGGATAAATCCAGATGTTTAATCTGAACTGATGCAGCCTGAAAATAGCGACAGAGTCTCACAAGTAGTGTGATTTTGACCTGATTGAAAGCAGAGAAACAGGGAAATTATTTTTAGCATAAAGGAATCACCAAAGTATTATTTTTGTCTTTTCTCTGAGGACAGGAACAGAAAGCTTTTAAGTGTTCATTTCAGTTTTAACATACAGTGCTGCTTGGAAGTATGTAGAGCCTTCATATTTCAACATAAGCTTAAATGTTTATGATTATAGCATGAACGATGTACACTAAATAGATTTTTAACTTCAACTTAGGGAGAGAAGGTCTGACATTCTCCATCAGAAGATTTGGCATGATTCATTAGTGCAGGATCATCTCAGTTCATAGCAGAGGAGGGAAATTCAGGTCCAGAGAATAAAAGATCAAGATTTCAATCAAGGTTTCAACCAACCAGTTCAGTCTGTGACTGTGACTCTTTATACCAACTGGTTGGCTGAAACCAAATATTCGTCTGGACTTTTATTATCTGGACCTAAATTGCCCACCTCTGGTCCTTAGATAGAAAAACAGACCTCAACATGACTCTTCTATCACCATGCTTAAGAGTTGAGAGAAGTTTATTTTGTTAATCAGTATTAAGTCAAAGCTGTCTAGATTCAGACTTCATGCTGAAAACACCGTCCAAAAATGTATGATATTATGCAGTTGATGTTCTGCTAATCCAAATGAGCAGCATTGATTTTTGAAATGTATTTGTTTGTTTGTTTGTTTATTGAGAAAACCAGAATTGTCCTCAGGATTGGATCTTTTACTGGCTGACTTGGAGAGTCACGACTAGATACCAGGAAACTATTACATGAATGTAACATATGATTTATTTTAATGTGACATTGTAGATTGAGGGAGATTTTTTTATATTCATGACAGGCAGATACTGTGGATTAAAGACATGTTGCAGTCTTAGCCTCTCAGATTTCAAGTGCTTTGTATGCAAATCCATGACATGTGACTGAAGTGTGAAAATGTAGCTTTTTTTCTCTTTTCATAAGAGCCCTTTCCGG
>JAODJU010000035.1:10148053-10170281 GCA_026776725.1 Gnathonemus echidnorhynchus | reverse complement strand
GGGGGCGTACAAAATTCTGATTTCAAGAAGGTGACCTGAATGACACAGGCAGCTGGGGTGTAGCTGAATTCTCTCATACTCTCCTTCTCACAGGCGACATTTAAAGGCTGGATGGATATCATGTACGCCGCTGTGGATTCCCGCAAAGTGAGTGTGTCTTCTCAGAGTCTTCTCAGTTCGCTGGAGTCAGACACCAGGGCCACACCATTTCATTTGAATGCACACTTATTATCTATGATCGTCTGTTTCACAGTTAGAAGATCAGCCGGTTTACGAAGAGAACCTGTACATGTACCTGTACTTCGTCATCTTCATCATATTCGGATCCTTCTTCACTCTCAACCTCTTCATTGGTGTCATAATTGACAACTTCAATCAGCAAAAGAAGAAGATAAGTATTCATTCCTGCAGATGTCTCTTATTAACTTTCAACTTAAATTTGAGGTAACTTGTTGACTTTATGTCATAATATTGACAGTAATATGTAAATTCTTATAATGGATGGTTGGATACACAAAACAACATATATTGTATGTAAATTCTGCACTGACTCTTAATTTGAGTCAATGAGATCACAACCCCACATGGAATGTTACATACCTGTCTGTTATCTATACTGCTTGTTGCATAGTAGCTGCTTGGCTAATTTATATTTTGCAGAATGGCAAATGTACAATCACCTTCTGCATGAGATATAGGGGAGCGTTCACTTGGCCCCTTGTAGGAAAACTCACACTTTAGGGTTTTTCTCTAAAACAAGGTCTCTTCATAGTGATATTGCCCAAAGAGCATTTCAAAAGCAAGATGTTTAACCAGAGGTGCAAGATTGTGATCAGTTTTGTTTTTCCCCCTTTACTTTGGAGGTCAGGACATCTTCATGACTGAGGAACAAAAGAAGTACTACAATGCCATGAAGAAACTTGGATCCAAGAAACCTCAGAAGCCTATCCCGCGGCCTGTGGTATGCAAATGCAGTTGACCTAAGGGAAAATTATATGCCTGAGCTATTTTAAAGGAGGCTTAGTGGTCAGTATTAGTACCTCACAGCCTAAAGATTGGGAGCTCAAATTCTGCCCCTGCTCTGCTTGTGTAGAGTTGGCATGTGTTCCTCATACTGCATAGGATTCCTTCTGCAGTCCAGAGATATGCCATTACGTTAATTAGTGTCTGTAAATTGTCCATAGCTTTTGCCCTGCAGCAGACTCCAGGATGTCCCCTTACCTTGCACCATATGCTGCTTGGGATAGGCTCCAGGCCCCTCCATGATCCTGGTCAGGATAGGCAGTTTAAGGATGAATTAATTATGAAGTTCTTATTTTATTGTTATAATTACAGCAATAACAATACATTTTTCATTAAGCACCATATAATTCAATGCTACTTACTTCTAACAGTGGTTAATTTATCATAACTTCTTCTTTTTACAGAACAAATTCCAAGGGTATATCTTCGACATAATCACAAAGCAAGCCTTTGATATTGTCATCATGATTCTTATTTGCCTTAACATGGTCACCATGATGGTAGAGACAGATGACCAGACATCTGAAATGGATCTAATTCTTTATCAGATTAATTTTGTCTTTATCGTACTCTTCACTGGAGAATGTGTCCTCAAGATGATATCTCTTCGTCATTATTACTTCACCATTGGCTGGAATATATTTGATTTTGTCGTTGTCATCCTCTCAATAGTTGGTAAGAACCTTGGAGCTATTTATTTTTATTGTCAGTTTATAGGTAATCTATAATATGTATAATTTTCTATTATGTATAATATGTGACAGTGGAAGATGATGATTATACGTGGATGTCTGATTGATCTTCTTTCTTGCAGGAATGTTTCTTTCCGAGCTGATCGAGAAGTATTTTGTGTCACCAACCTTATTTCGAGTCATCCGACTTGCCAGAATCGGTCGCATCCTGCGCCTCATTAAGGGTGCTAAGGGCATCCGTACACTTTTGTTTGCCTTGATGATGTCACTTCCTGCCTTGTTCAACATCGGTCTTCTGCTCTTCTTAGTCATGTTTATCTATGCCATATTTGGCATGTCCAACTTTGCCTATGTCAAGAGGGAGTCTGGCATTGATGACATGTTCAACTTTGAGACTTTCGGCAACAGTATGATCTGCCTGTTTCAGATCACAACATCGGCGGGATGGGATGGCCTGCTAGCACCTATCCTCAACAAGGGAGAACCCGACTGTGACAGTCAGGTGGAGCACCCTGGTAGCTCCTACAAGGGCAACTGTGGGAACCCATCAGTGGGGATCTTCTTTTTCGTCAGCTACATCATCATTTGTTTTTTGATTGTGGTCAACATGTACATTGCTGTTATCCTGGAGAACTTCAGTGTGGCTACAGAGGAGAGTGCCGAACCCCTGAGTGAGGATGACTTTGAGATGTTCTATGAGGTCTGGGAGAAGTTTGACCCCAATGCCACCCAATTCATGGAATTTGATAAGCTGTCTGACTTTGCTGATGCCCTGGACCCCCCTCTGCGCATACCAAAGCCCAACAAGATCTCACTGATTGCCATGGACTTGCCCATGGTGAGTGGAGAGCGCATCCACTGCCTGGACATCCTTTTTGCCTTCACCAAGCGCGTGTTGGGCGAGGGCGGTGAGATGGACATTCTCCGAGGACAGATGGAGGAGCGCTTCATGGCATCCAACCCCTCCAAGGTGTCCTATGAGCCCATCACCACGACACTGCGCCGTAAGCAAGAAGAAATGTCCGCCGTCGTCATTCAGAGAGCTTTCCGACGTTATCTCATCAGGAGAACTGTTAAGAAAGCCTCCACCATGTACAAGGAGAAGCTCTCAGGAGGGAAGCTGTTGGATAAGGAAGTCCTAGTTATAGACAAACTGAATGAAAATTCCACCTCAGACAAAACTGACATGACTCCTTCGACGGCTTCCCCGCCTTCATATAACAGTGTCACAAAACCTGACAAAAACAAATATGAGAAGGACAAGCGTGAGAAAGAAGACAAAGACAAAGATGTCAGAGAGAACAGGAAGTAGAATGAAGGAGGGTGAGACAGGATGGGCAAAAATCCAGACATTCCATTTTAGCGACAAATTGTTTACAGCCTTGGAAGGTGACCTCTTTGTGTCAATGGGACTCCTTTTCTGACGTGGACAGCTATGCCAAACTGACAATGCTTATATAAGTCTAAATTTAAGGTCAGTGCCTAAAATCAGGCAGTGACCCTTGTCGAAAGACTTTGAAGTGAAACAGGAAAGGGGAGTCACAATCTTAGGCAGACGGGTCGGCATTTTTTCTATTAGCCGCACAGCAAGAAACCAGTCAAAATGGCGACCCTTACACAGAGCCTGTATAGAAACAGACAACCTCTTTTTGCTTTGAGTTAAAATGTAAAACACTGTAGTATATTATACTTATTTTGCAGCTAGCACTGCTACGGCTACATCCAGTGTCTTACGTACCAATTGCCATATTATTTACTTATTTTTGTTAAAAGATTTTGTTTTTAATGTTTTTTTTTTAAAACCATATGTTGATTGTGCAAATTTTGTGAAAGGGTTTCTTCTGTAAACTGGGAGGGGGTTACTGTACCATTTAAGATGTCAGAGGACTGGAAACAGCCATCAGCACAGCAGCTGCAAAGTGTTTTTTGCTGACATTTGTACGGAGATGTGCTTATTTTATTTATTTCATTATTTTTGCATGGAAGCATGTGCGCTCATCATCATGCATGAAGGGTCATTGGCAGAACACAAGTTTGTTTTTGTCCTCAGTGTTTCCGGGCGGCCCTCAACATTTGAGGGGCCCTATGATACATTTCTTTTGGTGAATCTAGATGTTTTCTTGTGCCTAATTTTATCCCAAGTCAGTCTGACACTACATTTTGCTTACGAGCAACCTTAGACCAAAAGAGACCTTTAGTCTGAGAGCTGTCTGTTTCCACTGAGTTCCCTCCACCCCAAGAAATGAGATCCTTACCGTCTTATTCTTCAGAATCATTGTACAGCACATGGTAGATTCAGTGGGTCACTATTTATCTGTTTGCTCTAAATTCAGTATTCTTTAGTCACCAGGGTCTGGCAGTCACCTCGAGATGCAGAGGTGGAGAGGTGAGGCATAGAGACCTTTCCGTGCTGTATATAGCTGTCCCCCACCATCCTTCATTTGAGCAAAAAGTCAACATTGGAACAGTGTAACCACACCAGATACAGGCCGCTGTGTCTAGGAAGGCCCCGCTCTCAGCGTCCCCCGTGGTGGAACTCTCTGATACGCATTTCCGTGGCCTGTGTCCTGCTCCGTCCTCCATCGGCCTGTGAAGGCCTTCCTCTAGGATGAGACGCCACATGCCCGTGTGTGTATGTGGGCTAAAGGGTGCCGTTGAGAAAAACCCCTTTTCAGTTTTTTGTTTGTTTAAAATTTTAACATATCCTCTATGCTATTCATATACTTCCACTTTCTTTGTATTTGTCCTCTCATTTCCCTTTTTTCCCACCATCATGAACGTTACTGAGACACCATTCAATGTCGTCTTCTGTAAGGGGAGTAAATTTGACGCATTCCACACCAGCTGTGAGAATTTAACTGATTTGATGTCACTCTGTGTCCATAGAAATGTTGTAAAATATCAATTTGTGTGTTTTTTTTTTGTAAATAATATGCTGTAAATCATGACTGCACTGCAACACTGCCACTTTGTTAATTAGGATCCACTGCACAGTTGTCCTTCAGTAATCCACAGTAAACTATTTATGGAGAAGTGGATTTCACTTTTGATTACTGTACAGTTTTTTTTCTCTTTTGTAGATCGGGCTGCAGCAATTAAAAAAAGGGGGGGGGGGGGCTGAAATGGTATAACCCGGACTTGCTGCTTGACCGCAGTTGTGCTGGAAGGTTACGTGTCTTTACCCCCCCTTGGGTCTTTTGTGTTCCTGCAGCTGTTTACCATTGCTTATGTTTACTCCATTTTGAAAGGCTTAATTTTGCACAATGGTACACAGCAGAGTACAGTAAGAGGATCATGTTTGTCACAACTGTAAAGAACTATAATGCATATATGTGTATGTATATATACAGAGTATATATACATATACATGTATACCTGTATGTACAGGATGTTTTCCATTACGTTCAATAGATACCATATTTAATATGCTTGTAGTGTATCAGTAGACTGCATGCAGGATATTGCTGTTAGCCCATAAATCTCATTAAAAAGCCAAAACAATACAAAAGAATGAAGACTGCATTTTTATCGTACCTCAGGTATGTCTGTAAAATGTCATTATATAGTTGCTGTAGTGATTTGAACACTGTCCGCTGACTGTAAAACATACTCGACGACTTCAAGTCACTGTTCAATGTAGCAAATATTCTTTTTGCAGTGGTTTGTGCTATTTCTATTGAGAAGATAATTACTTTAAATGCATAACATACACTTTCGATATTTTTTTAAGCATTTCAGTGGATCTGAGTGCATTTTACATTGAAATGTGTGAATGTTAGAGATGTCTAGTTAGTAACAAACTCTCATATATTTATGGATGGAAATGAGGTGCATAATACTACTTTCCAAAATTGCTTTATCAGTTTTTTTAATGGAGGTAGACATTTTTGTGTCTTACTATGGAAGGAATATGTTGTGTCAAAGTAAATTTAAGTAAACTGAAATTCTTTAAAATGGGGGAAAAAAGAATATGTATGACTGTTTTTTAGGAAGAGAGCTTTTATCAGAATATATACATATTTAATAAACGTAAATGTGCAACTACATAAAAGTATGTAAATAACATGTATTCAACTAACTCCATGAAACACTACCCAACCTCTACAAAAGTAGAATGCATACATCATATCTATACATATATTATTGTTTCACAAGGTCATATTTCATCATTTCCATTAACTTAACACCTCCCTGTGGTTCTAAGATCCAACAAATGGAAATTCTTTGAGAAAAGCCATTCTTTAACCTGTAGTATTAGTTGTTTAATACCATTGGTCCCAAACATTCCAAATTACTGTTTTAATATATATATATATCAAGAATGTCCCAATTTGGCTGAA
Source organism: Gnathonemus echidnorhynchus (assembly GCA_026776725.1). Lineage (NCBI taxonomy): Eukaryota > Metazoa > Chordata > Actinopteri > Osteoglossiformes > Mormyridae > Gnathonemus > Gnathonemus echidnorhynchus. Next base: position 10,164,226 of record JAODJU010000035.1, on the reverse strand, counting down.
TATACATGTTGGATAGCAAAGCCTGAAAAAGTATTGCGCTTTCAATTAAATATAACTCCCAGGTGTTTCTCTAAATGAGTCATATGAAGATCAGTGGTCAAAAGAAGTTCTTTCTCAAACTGTATTATAATCTACTGAGGATTTCAGCAGAACACAGGGTCACGTGTGGCTAAATTGTATGTGTTGTATGTATGTTTTTATTTTGCAGCCTTTTTATGCATCTGCACTTTGTGTTTCTTTGCTCTGTCTGAGATCATTTTGATGGCACTCACTTACATCTGTCTATCTGCAGTGCATATCTGTCCTGGAGTTTTTCTTTCCTTTAATTTTTTTTCCCTTTCATTTTTTTTTCTTTATTTTACAATAGTGCAAAACTTTATAATAGTGCTTTTTTCTGTGTCCTTACTTTCATTGCTTTCAGCTCTTGCTTCACAACCTTAAATAGCAAGCTTAGGTAAAAGCATAATTTGGAAATGATAAACACATTTTATAGAACTGAGAGACTCTCTCGACGAATTGTACAAAATAATGTGAATTTTCTGTATGTCATTGTGCAATGCAGTTTCTAATTGAATTATTCAAATGCTGGATACTGTGCATTCTGAGGAATACCAGAGTCTGTCGTCTTGCTGGTGTTGGCCAGTCAGATTCGTTGCAATTTTGCCCCTGTATGTGCCGTAATTCCTCCTTACTTGCACAATGTACTGTTCTTGAAAGAAAAACATAAAGATATTTTAAAGAATTTGTGTTCCCTTTTTATCTTTGTTTTATCTGTGTGCTGGTGTTGTGGTTTTTTTAATTCCCTTTTTTTGACATGAATTCTTGTCATGTGACTTTGCTTGGTTGTCCTTGGTTTCGTTGGCCAGCTTCAGTTTCGTTAACCAGAGAAACCTTTGTCTGCTTTGGTCTTAACCGCTATTGGACTGTGAGCTGGTTTGACCTTAATGTCATTGGGGATCCGTGATTGGCTGATGTGGTTTAACCCCTGCCAGTTACATGCTGTCGTCTGAAAGCAGGTGATTGCAATGACGCAGATATCACAGCAGCTCGGCATGGGCCTGTAGGCCTGATCGAGAAATGAGAACACTGAAGTCATGCCTTAAAGCAGGAGGTTTTTAGCCTGGAGTCTGAAGTGCGGCTGCAGGGGGTCTGCAGAGACGTTTCATAAATTGACTAAATGCCGATATTATCATCTGATCTATCAGCATATATTAAAAAGACATCCCACCAGTCATCCGTTCCTATTCATATGGGCACACATTGGTAGTAGGGGTCTGGTCCATTTTCAATTGGGGGGCCCTGGAATAAGAAAGATTGAAAAGCCCTGCCATAAATTCTTGCGTTGCTGCCTTTGAAGCAAATTCCTTAGGTGGACCAGCACTGCGGCACACCAGGGAGGAGAGTGAAGCTGGAGGCGCAGCACTGTTCCGGTGTTATGTGTCATATTTGCATGCAGCGACAACCTGCAGTTTCTATTATCCTGAAATATTCAGGGTGTAGTAGTAGAATCTCAGTCCCCAGGATTGGTTGATCTAGCAGGCTCTGAACTGCATGCCGAATAAGATATTTTTGACTAAGGTGGTTTTTGTCATACCTTTAAGTGTCCAGGGCAAAACTAACCTTTCCCCTAGAGGAGAGAGGGCCAAGGTGGCTGGGTGGTTGGGCTGTGATGTTGAAAAAGGCTGTTGAGATTTATGCCTATTTTGGATTTTGGGCCCCATGAAAACATTGTGTTTGGCCCCCAACCAAGTCCAAGCCAATTATGTTCCACATTTTTTCAGGCCGCTGTTACTCAAAAAGCCCATTGTAATTGGTTATGATTCAGGTTATTGTGATTTTTTTCATGCTTTAGTTTGATCCAAAGTGGTACTTGGTCCAAAAAGTTTGAGAACCACTGTTCTAGAGTAACGTGTGGACTAAGTGCATTTGAGGTAAGAGGTTGAATTGCTGGGTACCATGTCCGGTATGCTTGTGGGAGTTTTACATACACAAAAATGTTCTGAGGGCAGAATGAAAAACGATTGTTTCTGAGAGATAACCAATCAGATTGCAGCAGGACCAAGACATCTTATTGGTTGGTCCCACCTTCTCTAGTTGCTTGGACCCGTATCCTCTACAATCTGATTGGTTATCTCTTTGAACCAATCATTTTTTGTTCTGCTCTCAGAACATTTTTTGTGTGTGTTAAACTGCCATGAGTGTCAGGCACAGGGAATGCTATCAGCGCAGGCAATCTTCTAAAGCTCAACAACACTCCACATGTTAAGAAGGGCTCTTCATCCATTGCTAATGCATACATTTCATTTCCTTAACCCTTGTGTGGGTCACTCCCAGATGCCTCTTCTTAGCTCCCTCGTTATATTATTTATATAGTATATAGGTGGTTCTCAGTCCTGTGTTCCCCAGTCCAGTCACTGACGTCGTACCTTCTTGTTGCTTGTGTCCTACCTTGTTCTACTTCCCCCATTTTGATCCCTCATGATCCTGTTTATTTCCAGCCTTTGTTCCTTTAGTTCAAATAAACTTAATTTTGGAGTAGAGCAGTAAGACCACCATAAAAAAACATCAGCAGGAGCTGAGTTTTGTGCCCAGGTGCACCAGCCATACCCTGTAATTAATCACCAGACCACAGAGTTGGTGGCCATGGGTAGTCATGCTTCACCCTGGAGTAGTGCGCCAATGGTGAAGACTGAATACTTCACCTGCCAGCTGTGCCATGCTACCAACACCAATTTTATTTCCTTTTACTCCAATGTTGCTTTACCCCTGATAAAAACCCTTACTCTAAAAAAAAATACCCAACTGTGAAAATAATAAAGTCAATACAGAGATTCAAGGCAAGTAACCCTGAATCTATTAGGAACAAGAGGTGAGATAACCGAGTAACAGGCGTGGCTTGTTAGTGCCACACCAGGGAGGAGACCTGAGGGTCAGGGGGCTGGACGTGACACTATAGCAGAATTCATATGCAAGTTGGAAAAATAACGCAGTACATAACAACAATAATAATAATACAGAAATACTAAAAGCACATATGGTATTGTACCTCAAGCTGACGAACCACTTCAGCCACGCAACGTTTTCACGAGCGTCACAAAGCAGTGCCTGTGTTTGTTATTATGAACCATTGTATTTAACCTGAGTTTTTAATATAACAGGCTTTATGGCAGTTCGTTTGTAAGTACAAGATGTCCATAAGTCAGCCATTCTTAATCTGTGGACTGCCTGTAATTAACAGAAAATGTAGCATTAAACAACAATGTGGACCAGCCAGCTACCAGTTTCTCGGCTCACAATGCTACTGTAAACACTGAATTTTCAGTGAACTTTCTTGTGATTCAGCCTTAATGAGAGATGAGCCAAAATCAGTTGTGTCATGTAAACAGATCTTTCACATGTGCTGCAGCCCCTGGTGATCACCAGTCTTCTCATTCCATCCCCCACAATTTATTTGTAGATATTTTTTTCCTTTGGGGAGAGGTTTGATGATTGTATTACAAATTAATGGATTCAGCCATGATGGTATATAGTGTGCACCAGGGGCAGACAGTGTAACCAATCAGCTGATATTAAATAAATGTTCCTTCCGATATCCAGTGGCTTTCAGCGCAATGGGAACAATGGCTGTTCCAGACCACAGTGAGATTTTTTTTTTCTCAAGCGACGAGTGACGCTGCACATTTTCCTCGCCTGTTGCCTGGCAACCTGACATCACAGCACTCCCTTCTGTGGCCGATCAGCTGTCCCTCCCTCACCCAAGTCTCTGAGGGCTTTCTGCTAATGCCGAGCAAACCCTGCCTTCCCACGATTCACCACCGAGCGTACTCCGCATGGATCCGCAGAAAAAGGCTCCCGCCTGAAAACTGAGGTTAAGGGCCGAACGACGGCATGAGACATGGCTGACGTCTGCGCCGGAATTGGTGTCTGCACCTTCGGCAACCTAGCAACCGGCTTGATTGGCTGCCTGCGGGATGCAGCCAGAGCATGACGACGACTGACTGCAAAGGAGCTGATTAACCATCAAGCTGAGCGAGCAGATCTACCTTCTGACTGAGCTGGGAATCCACCAGGAAATGGCCCTAGGTTTCCTGGATACCCCCACATGTCTACATACTCCAACTCCTTTCCTAAACCATAACAAATATAACACTATGCCGATGGCTACAAATATAAAGCAAAAGGAGTGAGTCATATACCAAAAATAACGTAATTCTATTTGAAATAATAGAGAGACAAACAAGAAATCTGGCCAATAGCTCATCCCTCCGTTTCAGATTTGTAAGTGCTTAGCTTTAAGTTATTTTAAAAATAAAGCAGCTGACATTGCTCAGTCCACATCCTGATTATGAGGGACACTGCACCTCCATGCTCCCCAGGGACTGTCTGCAAACAGATACCGGCTCATAACGCAGCCTGGGGGGCCACCAGTGAGGAATGGCTACTGCTAAAATATCCATCGCCATGGTAATTAAGCCCTCCTTGCCAAACACACATACATACATATAAAATAGGAGGATGACTGGTGTTCTCACCAATTACTCATGCCAGGTTGGCTGGAAAACCCACTGTAATCAAGCGGATGGAATTAGCTTTAATTATGTCCTACAGAAGGAGCCAGGCCAGTTACTGCTTTATTTACTCCGATTAAATATATCATTGAAACATCGACTAGTCAGCTCTAAAGCAAAAGGCAATTAAAGAACAGGGGTCTCAGCCTACAATATAGGCAGAATGCTCACAGAGAAAATACAAATGAATGCATAGGCCTATACATTTGTTTATTATGCTTTTATGAAGGTGCTATATAGCAAACACTAAACCACGTCCGTAAATCGCAGGAATCTGACCGCCACACAAATGGGACGTTGTTCAGATGGGAGTTTTTCCTCTGATCATTAAGCATGTTGTAATTGCGCCACGATGGAGGCAGCCAGAAGTTAATGGTGCTCATTCACGTCAGAAAGCAGGTGGCGTCTTTCGCAATTTATTATTTTTTTCTCTGAAAGTCGGATTGCTTTTGAGAATTACTGAGTTATATATAAGTTTTTTGGAACAAAACAATAATTGTGTGATATCAGTGACTTACTATGGCATGCAGATGTGACCCCCTAAACAATATCAGTATCCACGTTAGAAAAAATGTATTTCGGTGTTTGTAAAAAAAGGCACATTGCTGGGTCTAGTTCAAACCGGAGCAGATTCGGATTAATGTCCACACGACTCATATGCGATTCACCGGCATCCTGAATTGAACTCAAATCTGTCTGACACGGTCGGCCGTGTCCGGGGGTTATTTTGATCGGTCTTTTCTCCCATTGATAAAAGCAGAAGGTAGCGATTGCTCGCCAAATCTCATGGGAGACGGTAAATGACGGGCAGGCGGGGTCTCCCTTGGGACAGCAGGGAAAGCAAATCGCTGCCAACTGCCCCTGCCGCCGCCTTGCGCGCCGCCCTTATATAATGCTGTACAATATTACCGCATTTAGGAGAAAACAACGCTGAACATTTAAATTCGCCGCCTATGCTTTTAATATACTTGTGCCACGATTCAAAGGATATTCCCCAAATAAAGCGTTTAAAAACTAGGAGTTTGATTGACGTGTTCGTTTAAATATTTCACATAGGCACAGATTTATGTGAAAGTATATACTGAATTCTCAGTGCAAAGCAATTCCCAACACTAATAAACTCTCAGTCATTATACTTTAGCAGCAGATGGCCGGACCCTTGTGCTCTGACTCATTCCGGTTCAGTGATTACTGACTCTCGGCGGATCCAAACGACATGGCGGGGGCAGAGAATGAAGTGCGTTTCTCATATTTAACGCACTCTAACCTGCTTTGTTACGAAAAGTTTGATTTTCTGCGTGAACCTTCTTAGCATCCATTCCCTATAATTAATGAGTATTATATGCATTGACATTTCCATTTCATTTATTTGAAGAAAAAAAAAAAAAGACCGTTGTATATGATTTGGAAAAACAAGATTAGGGTTAGTTCAAATAAAATATGTACTGAACCAGTAAATGGAATTAAAATAAGTCCCATTGACCATATGTGACCCACGAGGGGGCGGGGCTATGCTGCTGTCCAGGGGCTCCCTGAATGTGGTGACAGACTCCTACACTGGGGTGACACTCAGATCCTCATTCTTGCGTGTCCCCCACATGCTCCCAACAGTTACCACCCTGTAGAGCATTGATAGTGAAACATGATAATCACATTGTATTTTGGTTAACAACAACCTTCCCAAAAACTTTGAGCTATAGTGACCTGAAATCAGCCAATGGCCTCGGTGCACTCTGGATGTACCGCAAAAACAAGAGGCACATATACTGTATAGCATGTAGATGAGAGACATTCACCTGCTGTTTACCCTCTACCAGCTGGCCCTGCCTTCTGCAGAGTTTAGTCAGACTGTCCTGCCCAGGCTGAGGAGGTGGTGTGTTGCTGTGCAGTCAGCAGGGGCATACAGCTGCTAGAAATTCTGGGCCCCCTGAAAAATATGTCACCTTGATCCCCCCCCCCACCACCAAATTTTACATATAAATGTATGTATTCAAGGGCCCCTGTTAAGTTCCAGGCCCCCTGAACCTTGAAGGGTATTCATCCGCATACTGTACCCGGGTAGCATAAAATGGAACAATAAGAAGAAAATGACCCGTCACAAAATTACAGATACATTGCAAACGTCTCTGTCCCTACCCTGCTCTCCATGAGACACACATGTAGGGGAGAATCACCGCACAGGGTCAGCCAGCATGAAGCACCCCCAGAGCCGGGGGTTAAGGATCTTGCTCAGGGACCTTCAGACATGTGAGAATTGTGCTGAGGCTTAAACCGCTGACCTTGTGATCACAGTCACAGAAGCTTAGCCCACTGAGGAGGGATCCGCCCCCCAGGGAGGATCGAGAGCTATGAGGCCCCCGGACCTGAGCGGTCACCGCCATTTTTGCCGTTATGACAATTCCATCCTTTACAGGACAATAATTAAGCGGCAACTGACTAATCGCTACAGACATAAAATAAGACGGCTCTGAAACAGTTTGAAACATAAATACACATTACACAACAAAATAAGCAATTAGCAAATTAGAAATATTTGAGGACACAAGCTGTGGTCCATGTTTTACGGCCAGAAGGGTATAAATGGTGTTTGATGGATTATGGTTGCTTATTTGTATTTAAACTTATTCAATCAATTTCTCCTTAATTTTAAAAGACCTCACGGTCGTGGTTTTTTGTTTTGTATTTTTTTCCATTCATCTTAAATAAGAAAGTAAAGGAGTTTTATGGAATTTTAAACAAGTACAGCAGTCAATAAACCACCATTATTAATGAAACAATCCTAACAAGGCAGTTTTGTTGTGAACATGGTGGTCAAATATAATATTCAACACACTTGAACTACAGTAAATGTGAAATCCATACCACACGTATTCACTTTAATACCTAGATTCCTTTCAGATTAAATGAACTATATGAAGCAAAACACATGGGTAAAGCAGGTACCACAAAGATCTACCCACAGCCTCTTTCTCAGTGACCATTATTGTTTATTTTTTTTATCACGCATATTCATCTCAAGCAAATTTGGACAGGATAGTGTTTCTCCATTTTTTTTATATAACAATCACTATTTATTTGGACAAGTGTCCCTAAACACACAGAGCTTTGTGTTACACATATTGTTCAGAGGATTATCTTTGCTTTGGTACTATATACAGCACCCCTAAAGGCGAGGTTAAATGGGTGTCTTTACAATACTTTAGCTATTACTATGGCTAATAGCCTGATCTTTACTCAGCCCTCAATATGGCAAAATTCAAGTCACCTACCAAGAAAGTTAAATACAGACCAATCTAAATATCTGTTTCCCTTTGAAAAGCCTCCATTCTTTTCATCTGATAGCACTGTGCATGTAGGAAGAGCATAGCTGTTTTCAAGAATGTTCATAAAGTTTGATGACAGGTGTGTGCACACATCTACCACACAACCAACATCATCATGAAATGGCCTTAGTGAAAGACGGCACCTCACACTAAAACAAGACCCACACCTTCGGCTATGTAGGCGCCCCAGCTGTTTGTTCCGCTTCACAAGCTGGTCACTTAAAAGGACGGGGGTTGGGGGGTCACAAGGACACAAAAGAATCCTCATTGCGACACTGCCCCCATTACACGGCTCCTACATGTCACATTACATAAGCATGTTTCAGCAAAGGCCTGCTGCCTAGCCAATCCAGCATCACTGAATGCAGTGCCTTCATCTGAATCCTACAGCTGGATTTCTGATGCAGTTCTCATATGTGCGTTGGGGGAAATCCAGTGCACTCAGCATTTAGCCACATCTTGATGGAATTCCCCGGAAACGGCGCAGAAAATTGTGAACAGCATCAGCTGTGGAGGTGGACATGTTTTGTTAATGAATGGTACCTGTATCTGTTGGCCTGCTATAAATATAGTTTTGTGGCAGCGACCCTCATTGATTCTTCTCAGTCGGGTTAATGGCTGTTCTGTAGCGGTATAATTTGGAACCTTAAAAAAGAATTCTTGGCTATAAGTGGCAGAATGACGTAATTACTCTCCTCGAATCCTGTAAATTGCAAGACACAAGAAGACTATTTCTGTATGCAGCTCGATCACTTACAAATGCATTTTTCAGTATGCAGTAGGTACCCTGTCGAATGAATGTCAGTTTTCCTTAACTTCATTTATCGGTCTGTCATGCGCTACAATATTAAAATTACATGGAAATAAATACATTCTTCAAGAAAAAAAATGGATTTGCCTGGCATCAGAAATACAGTTCTCATTCCAACTAAAATGCAATGTGAAAAGCAGTTGCAGTAAACCTCGGAAAATATAATGGGCAGGTACAGTGCCACCATTTCCTCGCTCAGCAAATCCCGGGCGCTAGGCAATGGCTGGTGCGCCACCGTGCGAGGGATCAGTGAGATTCCCGCGGCGCCGGAGCCGCCTCTCTTCCCCGGCCGCCGTGCGAAAATGGCGGCGGCCGCTCAGGTCCGGAGACCGCAGAAATGATCAAGATGGCGAGAAGAGAACGGGGAAAGGCAAGTTAGCCATCGCATGACGTTACTCACAGACTAGATTTCTTTATAAAAAAGAAAACTCGATCACGAAAAGTCGATCACTGCACGAAAAGTTAATTGTAGTAAACAACAGAAACAAGTGCAAAGTGATCGGACAATTTCGTGCAAGATTGCACAATATATTTACATACACGTTGCATCGTTTGATATAAACCTAAAAGGTATTGCATAAAGCGACCGTGACTCTAAAATCACTTTATAATCCACCGCCCGTATGCTACCTAAGGACACTAACAATGACAATACGCGATAATGTCATATTTATTTAAAATCATTTATGGATTGTGTTCACCGGGGTATGCGTTAATCGTACGTCTGCAGTCGCACTACAAGTTTTACTTGCAGCTGGCGTGCGCTGCAGGGTTAATCTATGCTTTATGAAATACCGTTTTAAATGTGTTTATGTGGCAGTCATTGCATGATTAAGTGTCTAACCCATAATCCGGAGTAAACATGCCTCCGAAGAAAACGCCTAGCAGCTTGAGTCTGATATGCACGCGGCCGGGGTTCGCACGGTTTCTATGGTAACAGCTGAAATCAGGAATGTTTTTGAAACGGACGTGAAATTACTTGAAATAATTTATTTAATTAAAAAAAATCATACCTATTTAGATGACTCACAACGGAACTAATATATCTTTCCCGCAGGTCAAATCTGAGCAATTCGTAATAAAGGAATAGTTTCGCGTAAGGTATCTCTCCTCTCATAATTTTTGTTGTGTACTTTCACGCATACCCAAGTAATGTCAGATTTTTTTCTGTGTTCAATGCAAAGGAAGACAATATTTATTACATAACATAAACTGGAAAAATAAAAGAATATTACTCAAGTTGCTTTTCTCTTCATTCCTGTCTCCTGTTTTATTGCAAACCAGTGGTCTGTAGAATTCAAACAATCCACAGCACAAATATCTCTTAAGGACACAGTTCTGAATGTTACCTTCATATGCATTAATATAGGACAAAATACATATAATGTGTTTTTAAAGGTATTATTTGTTGTTGAAATAAACTGGAACAGCGGTGGTTTACTTTTCTCTTTCTAATGGTGAGTGCTACTGGACATTCGGACATTATTCTGTGATTGCTGTCATACGCAACTATAAAGATCTTAGAAGATGTTAAAATGATGAATGACGTTAATGCCAAAGCTATTAAAATCTAGTGACGTGATCTGAGGTCATTGAGGACACGTCTCTTCAGAAACAGCCTAGATTTTGACCTGCATCAAGATACGTCTTGGAAGTCCAGCATGATGTGACAGTGACAGTTATTGTGTTTCTGCTAATTCCTTCATAGCTTGGCTTCCAGCCAGTGCTGGGGAATCATGGAAACCTTCTCTGGAGATACTACGGAAGGTGCATAACACTCATAGTGTGTCTGTGAGGTGTCAAGATGTAGGGAGATCTGGAGTGGTGGGTTCAGATTAAGGGGTCATGTAAAGACCTCACCCTGTAGAAATACAGACAGACACACCATCTTTCCTTCCCAGAGGTGCCTTAGCTTATGTGTAGAGTCTCATGTCTACTTTCCATTCATTCTCTATTGCTAATGTCCCCTGCTGTCAATATTAAGACCAGGTGTTCTTCTGTCCCTTGTAATAATCATTCAAATAGGATTTTCAGCATGCAAAGAAAGGAATTTGCAACAAAGGCATGCTCATTACTCACTTTCTTCCCCCAGGGTAGTTGCTACATACAGACTGAAAGCACTAATCATTTCTGAAGCCATTGCAAATAATGTGTAACATGGGCTGTAGAAAAACGGATCTCTGGATCCCCTTACAGCACCTAGTCCGGCCTTCTGCCCTCTGCCAACTAGAAAAGGCTCCAACATCCAGACAAATTTTGTATGGTGCAATGCAGGGTCTCTGAATTCAAGCGAAATGTTTCAAGTTCGTGAGCAGAATCTCTGATCTGGTTGTAGAAAGGAAAGATATACTAGGGAAATTTTTACAGGGATTATACTAGAGATTCTGAAACAGAAGGTCTAAAGAGAGACAATGTGGTGGTAGATTATGTCAGACTGATTTCTGGGAGTATCAGGCAAGGATGATGGATTAGGATTTCCCTCCTCTTAGGAGGAGATATGGCTGACAGTTTTCTCTCAAATGTATCCCCTCCAGAGACGGGAGATTGAAAAGATCTCGCCGTAGGAGCTAAGCTGCAATAGGATTTGTGACTACTAGTACTCTCTGTATGTCATATCTGCCGCTGAGCGTGTAATATTCTTTGGTCAGGCAATAGATGGATAGCTATATTCTTGCATAAAGTACAGATCAGCTTAGCATGTTTGATCAACAGCAAAATAAGAATTTCTGTGTTCAACTGATGGTCTGCAAAAAGAGAGAAGCAACAGAGAACTACTAAATCTGAAATCCCTTTTCAGTTTTTTGGCACCGTGACAAATGACAGAGTGACAGTTTTGAGATTAAGAGCAGTATGTGGTTGGTTTCAGATACACGTGGCATGGGCTGTTAGTCTTTCACTGTTTTACACACTCCGTATTATAAATCATTTCTGACGGCTTTATAAATATCGCTGGTCTTGCTCTGAAGCTCTGTGTAGCTCCTGCCCCCAGGGTTCAAAGTTCGGAGGTCAGAGGTCAGCCACCCGGGGCTGTGGAGACTCGATACGATGAGGTTGCTATGGATGCTGCACAGTTCTGGAATAGAACGGCACCTCCCTTTGTTCCTCAGATTTCTGAGCTCTTTCTGCCCCCCAGTGACTCAGCCGCTGGGATTGGCTCTGACCTGCACTGTTATGTAACAGCTCTTACTGAGAGTCGCAGGTCTATGGTGATCATGCTCCCATACCTGCATCTGAGCTTGCGATCCAAGCGCTCCTAGAGGCAGATAGCAGTATCCTTTCTTAATGCTCCTCATGATGGCCTGCGGACTCTGAACAGGAATGGCAGTGGTTGCAGCAGCGTCCCAGTTGAGCCTGCTCAGCAGCACTTAGCGTATGAAGGACAGTGTAATTCCTATAATGAATACAGGCAGCTCTTGCCTCGCGTAAAACCAAATGAAGTAAATCCACACTTATGCAAAAATATCCAAGGCATAATTTATGGTTGTGCTAGTACAAAAAAAGGTGACACATAAGTAAATTTGCACATTATCTTTTCATGTATGTCATATGTGTTCTTTAGTACCTATCACAGTGGGCCTCCTGTACCTGCAGTCTCAGTTATCGGTGGTTTACTGCAGTATGAAAAAAAAGAAAAAATACAGAAATAAATGGTTCATAAGTTTCAAACTGTGTGCCAAATGAGTATAGGCTGTAACATAATGAAATCTGCCACCCCAGTTGTGCTCAGTACAGCCAGTGAGCACCCCCAATAAGCTCAGATTTTTTAACAAATACAATTTTCTCATTATAGGTTGTGTACAAGTACATGACATAATAGTTTTAATTGTAAAATGAGTAACAGTATGTTTTTCATTTTTCTTTTGTCCTTTGAGGGGTATAAAAAGCAGAGGTTTTTTTTGCTCCATCATTCCTTGATACAGTATATTATATTGTTTCATTACTCTGTCGTCTCTTGAGAATTATGCTAAAACACCAGAATCCCTTTCATTCAAGTATGAGAGAGTACACCACTGTGTACAGGGTTGCCAACTCTCACGCATCTCCCGTGACACTCAGGTTTTCAGACTCTCACGCAAGAAATCTTACAGAAAATCTGTATTATTCTATTATAAACCTAAAATTAGCTACATCAAAAGCAATGTGTTAGTGTGCAAACCCTACAAACTATTTACAAGGTAATAAAACGGTTACATACATGTAAATGTGTGTGCAGATTTGTCTCAAATTGAAAATCTCACGCCAGCCAGCTGACTTAAGTTGGCAACACTGTATAATAATGTACAATGTATTTTATTAATGTTGTTAATGTCTTATTGTGCGTAATTTGTCAATAAAATCTTATCATATACGGCTTCGGAAAAAATTAAGAGAGCACAGCGATATTTTCAGTTTCATTCAATTTATGGGTATGCTCCTGTGTAAATTACTGTTTTTTTTTTTTGCAAATTCCAGCCTGGCTCTTCTCTGCTTCTCATTGATGAAGCGCTTCTTCCTTGCTTTATGGGTCTTCAGTACTTCTTCTAGGAGCCTGTTATGAATTGTCCTAGCAGTTCACTTCACACCACTTAATGTTTCCCATTCTTTCTGAAGGTCATTTGAGGTCATCCTCTGATTTATGAGTCACTGCCAGATAAGTTGACGGTCATCTCTGGCATTAGGAAGTCGCTTCTGCCTTCCACCCGGCTGGTTTTTAGTTATTCCCAGTATCTCCTACTTTACCCTGTTCTTGTGTACCGCTGTCTTAGAAACCTTGACCCTGGAAGCAGCCTGCCTCTCAGAGTAGCCTTCTGCCAGCAGAACCAGGATTACAGCAGGATTAAAAAAATGCTGATTTTTTAAAAAATATAGTGGTCCCTTAATTTTTATCAGAGCTGTATATGTACATTAAAAAACATGTTATATATGGGGTCTGCAGATGGTTCGCTGTTATTTGCAGTTTCAGCCATATTTGGTAAGTCTTGCCACGTATCACCTGTAAATAACGGGGTTCCTACTGTACTAGTACATTTATGGCATATGTGGTTTTTTGCAATACGGTGTCTTGAATGGTACTGTATAGGAAGGTAAATCCGACTTGCATAAGAGTTTGTGGACTGGATTATTTGTGTCCAGAACCACCTGTAATTAACATAATCATTTAAAACTTTGTTCCTAAATCTTTTAATAGCCGCGGTACTGTTTAATCAGGCGCCCTCGAAGTGTCAGGGAAGATGTGGAACTCAAGCAGGGATTCCTTGTTCTGAAGCATCTCACATCACTGGCCGTCTATGCCACGTATCTTCAATTGGAACATATCACAGGCACATCAAAGGGGAGAGACACAGATGGGTCTCGCAACCTTTACTCTGCCTGTGCTCTCCCAGTCTCTTTGAAACAAAACTCGTTGGGGTGGACGCAGATAAGTAGCTTGAGGGTGGTAGTAATCAACATTTTGGCTGCTATGTCCATTCGGGGAGGATGTCTGGACAGCAGGCTGCAGCAAATGTGATCCACATGCTGTTCAGGTTTCACATCCCGTGCGCTCTCTCGGGTTACGACAAGCCACCCCCCCACCCCCCCCACATTTCACATTATATGTATCTGTTAGTAAATATGCATTAATAATGGGAATTCCCATCTTGACGCTATACTATAGCATGTTAACTTGTGATCATCTTACACATTTCCAAGTGCATGTTGATGTATTCCATCTGGTTGTAAGAGCAAATTAAAATGAGTATTTTTGTATTATATATTGAAATAAGTGACAAAATTATTAGTCATCAAGCAAGAATAGATGGGTAAACCTTCTGGTAAAACCAAATCTATGACTTACAGATGACATAGTTAATGGTTTTTGTCTGTATCTGATACAGGCTGCTTGTGAGCTCTGAAAATGTGTGTGCTCCTTTCGTGGGAATTACACTTTCTTCTCAAATCGATGTCAGATTGCCCAAATTGCTCCAAAGAGCATTCTCAGTCCATCACTCATGTTTTAGCTATGCTAACTCTAGGCAAAACATTGATATTTTACGTTTTTTTTTCTTTTAGTAATTGTTTTGGGGTTTTTGTAATTCTAAAACTGTAGTATGTCACATATGTGTAGAATAATGGCCTAAACAGTGTATGACGTGTTTAATGTGTAACATCCATACATCCAAGATTCCACTCATCTTCCGAAATCGATTATTCAGTACAGGGTCTTGTGGATCCTGTCACTTAATCCAGGAAGCGCAGGGTACCTGGCCGGGGCAAGACACACAATGCAGGTGAATTAGATTCTTCAAATCACATCTCTTTTAACTATCAGAAGATACCCATGTAAACACACAAAGAGCTGTGAGAACTGAACCCAAGACCACAGCCCTAGATGTTTGAGACAAAAAAAAAGTTTTGCAGCACTCTTTCCTGCTCCAGAAGAACATCAACAAGGCCAGGAAGCCAGACAGTCTCTGGAAGCTGACGTGTGACAGCCATCAGTGTGGGAAGTGGAGGGCCGTACCATGTCCCTGAGCAGGGGGAACCAAAGTCCTGAATACCATGTGTCTATGTGCTTGGATCTGGCCAACTTGCTGGTAAAGGGGTGAGAATGGGACCTTGGATAGTGTGGCATTATCTGTTTTAAGAAATTAGTGTAAATGGCTCATGGGAGTTTTACTTACATGAAAATGTTCTGAAAGCAAAACAAAAATGACTGGTTCACAGAGATAACCAATCAGATCTTGGTCAGATGTCAGAACAGCCAATCAAATGCAGTCTTGGTCCTGCATCCTCTAGTTACTTGGACCTGCCTCCTCTACAATCTGATTGTTTATTTTTCTGAACTAACCATTTTTTGTTCTGCCCTCAGAACATTTTTGTGTAAGTAAAACTCCCACAAGTGTGAGAATGATCCAGCTTAGTTTGTTTTCAAGCTTGTGATGTTGGCAGACACATCGCCATTGGTATATCAAACCGGCCACAGACTTTGTGTGGCACCATACTGACTCTTAGCATGTTGAGGAACATCAATCCTTAGCAACACCCATAATCCCCATTAATCCGGGATATGCATTAATGTATTTGGTAGTCCTAATCGCAACTGGGCTGCTACGGGTTGTACTTCTGTATGCCATGCTCTCAGTAGGGTGGCATGGGGGCTCAGTGAGTAGCTCAATGGGGTTTCCTCGCTCAGCCCCCCCCTAAAAAAAACTGTTAGACGAATGGGTGTCTACAGATTTCCCATAGTGAGCCAATGTGTGCCCGGCGATGGCCTGGCGCCCTGTACAGGGCGTTCCCCTGCCTTACACTTGCCTTGTGGTGAGTAAGTAGTTCAAATTCAAAGGATAGTCATTGTTATTTTCACATATATGATACTTGGGTCATACGGCGACATGTGGTATCATCAGTGACACGACTGGTACTTTTTTGATGGGTCCCCTCTGGTAAATATTCACGATCGTCAGTTAACAAAAAAGGGCACTTGGAACATCAAAGGGGGCTACTTGGGGGG
>JAODJU010000035.1:10108688-10145812 GCA_026776725.1 Gnathonemus echidnorhynchus | reverse complement strand
CCCCCCCCCCCCCCCCCCTTACCAAAGAGTGGTCCCCCGTTTCACTGTGGACACCCGAGTCTTTGCTACCCATCGAGCCGGATGCATCTCCACCGCTTTCATTGAACACACAGAGTGGGATGTGTTTGTGTTTACAAAGAGAGCTGTTGGGTACAAATATTAAGATGAATGTGGCCCATTCATCATCAGCTTTCATTTTAAAGCGATCTCTATATATACACAACACAGAAACATGAAAAGGGCCCATTGTTCAGCAGTGTCCGTAAGCAAGCTGTGAATGAACCATGAAACCTTCCATTTGTGACCAGGAGATGCAGGACTAGCTTAAGCTCTCTAAGCACCAACATTGGTGATGCGTTGGTCTGTCCTTCAAGATGATGATGCACCTGGTGTTTCGGGAACGACATCCCAAACTCGAGTCCGGCTCCACCTTTCAGCAGGTTCATGGTTTCCTCCAGACTTTCATTAAAACACACAAACAAAACTGAGGGAAATTCTAGATTTTGGACGATACCCTTTGGTTTTTCTTTAATGTCAAGACATATCACTAAACTTCACAGAATCTCAAAATCCATAGAAGGCGGCAGCATATTTGTTTAGATTGTTACAAGGGTAAGTCACATTAATGGTTGCACTGTTTTACATGGCAAGTAGATGAATGAAACACAATGTTATTTACTGTTTTACTTTATGCTCTCATACTTCACTATTGGATTCATTATAACTACAGTATGTACTGCATGTACTTAGTTAGGAGTATGACTGTCTGTTTTACAGACAGGATAACACCACGGGAGATGGTAAACCAATTATTCAGGATTACCATTATCCAACTACCATTTAAATACATCTTGTGATTTTTAATTGCTGCTGCAGGAGTTTTATATTGAAATGAAAGGCATGTGTCTAGTTATAAATTCAAGAACACCTAAAGTGCAATTAATCGCCGTTTTGTTTCATGTGAAAAAAGCACTATAATTAATCATTTCTATTTGTATTTCCTACACAAGTAGACAAAATAGGTAGTAGTCACTGGTAGAAGAGGACCTCCAGACGTCTTGAGTTTCTGTCAAGCAAAAGATAGCTGACAACATTCTGTAACAGAAACAGACTAGAATATGTCTCACTGTTTACTAGCGTGAAGCTGGATGTGGGTGGGAGTTACTGTGCATGTCGCTAAAACAAACTTATCTTTCGCACTTGACGCATATTACTGTGTGAACCATTGTGCAGTTAGTGTATGTCTGCTCTCTCCTGTACTGCCTTCTCTCTCAGGGACGTACAGTAGCATTAATCTAAACAAAGTATTATACTGATTAAATGGTATTTATTTATGGAAGCTGTTTATCAAACAATACAAGTATTTACTCTAAACTACTATTAAAGTGTTGTTCTATTACAGAATGAATGCATACCTTATAATGTATTTAAAAGTTAAAAGGAAAAACTTTGGTGACTTAGAAATATGTAATTCATTTGAACTCATTGTAAAACTGAATGTTTGTAAAATAAACAAAATAATTGTAATAAAGCCTTTATCTATAATGCTGATCTGCACTGTAACTTGCACCATCCATCCATCCATCCACCCATCCATCCATCCATCCACCCATCCTCGAGTACTGGGTTGCAGGCAGCACAAGACACAAGGTAGGGGAAGACCCAAAATGCACAATGGACATGCAATTCAGCTGTCAATTCACTGAAATATAAGTGTTTGACTATGAGAAGAAAACAGTACCTTGGAAAAACCCGTAAGACACGGGAAGAACATTCAAACCCGCACCTGCACATAAGTGGTGTTGCATCATCATTCATAGTCAAAATTAACTGAATCAGCTAGAGATTAATAAGGCAGGAAAGAGCTTCTTTCCCAGGGTCAATGTAAATATCTAGGCAGGAGAATATAGATTTACAAAGCAGCTTTTCACAACAAAAGTAGCGGATCTATTCTTATATCTATGTAAAAAGCATTTTCAAGACATTTATTATTGCCAAATAATAATTAACCATTGCAGAAATCAAGTAAGCAAAAAAGTCAATGGATATTTTAAGTCAGAATACATTTCCTGTACTTTGATGTTAAACTTTACAAATGTGTTTCGTTCTGGCTATAAAACATATGGTTGTATGGGTTAAATTACAGAGACGTAGGCTCACGGGAAGGTGACACTTAACATTTAGCTAGTTTTGGATTCAAACTGACCGTGTATCATGTACTCCACTGACCTCTTCTGCACTGTCTTTGTGTTTGATGTCAACAGTCCACATTTCAGGGGACTTAAATTTAATGTATAGATGTCAGTCTTTCAAAGATTATAAGTATAACTGTTGAGGCAGTTTGCCATACAGGCTGTATTAAACTACCTTAATCATACATCATAGCGTGGCTGAACCTTAAATGTCACTCTGAGGCTGGCATGTAATAAACTGAAATTTCATGATATGACCTGTAGGTTATCAGTCTCCTGCTTCCAAGAGATATATGCAATAAATATTTATGCAACTATCAGATTTTTAATAACCTGAAGTGTCTGTCCAGTACCGTCTGACAGCTTTGTTTTCCTCTCCACCAGGGGGCTGTAACATAAACTAGAATTTCTTGGTTAGCTGGATAACTTGTTGGATTTAAGGTAGTCTGTACTAAATGTAAGTGAATGAAGATAAAGTCCATTTACACTGGGATGCCTTAAATCCAACGCGTTATCCTGTTAAGCAAGAAATCTGGCTTTGCGATAGTTTCATACTTTCGCTATAGCCAAGCTGCATGTTTGCAGTTGTTCCTTTATGTTTATTTCTTAGATAATCTTGCCACTTCTACATTTTTGCTTTTGCAAGCCAATGTCACATGCTTTAAATATGTATAGCTATAATGAGTAAATTAATTAAGAACTTGACTAAAGGCTGAACAAGGCTTAATTAACTCTTACAGCATTCACCTCATTCTTCTAAAGTAGTGCAGGATCATAGCTGTATGTGTATGTATGTGTGTGTGTGAGTGGTAGGGGGGGATCTTATTAAAGCCCAACCAGACATCCCACATGTCTCAGATATATTAACTGGGGACATGTCTGGGGGTGGAGAGAAGGGCTATTCTGTGTTGTAGCTATTATTTTTGTGAATGTTTTCATTGCCCAGGTTCTGCCTCATTGTGTTTGTGTGTGCAGACCGCAGTCTTCCAGTGTCCTTCTGCACGGTGATATCGTTCAGGCAGTCTGCTCTCTCAGGACTTTGCTAGGACCTACTCCATCTAAGACTTTCTCACAGCCCGTAGAATTTCCATCCCCTATTACCACAGACTGGATGAAGAGAAGCCCTGCCTGACGTAGGATGAATGGGATTCACAGAGATTCCCAGAAGGTAACGACTGGAGCTCAGGATTGGGAACATGGCATGGAGACTGGGAAGTCTGGGAAGGAGTGGTTACTAAGGTTACCTAGTGGGTACTAGGGTTTAATATAAGTCAAAGCTGTCCTGCTTTGAAGCTTGCTTAGTATGATATAGTTACCACAGCCTATCTTGTAGTACAGTTAAATTTGGTTTTCTTATCAAGAAAATTTTGTCTCTCTAAAAGAACCACATTGTTTACAACTCCTTCACCCAAGGTCAACAATTCTGTACTCCATTTTACCACTTAAAGCAGTCAGTTACTGCAGGTGACACAGCGGTTGGTTCTCTTATGCTGACTCATATCCCATGAGGGTTTTAACTTAATACCTTTGAGGGGGAAAAATAATACTTCATTTGACTTGCTCCTGCAAAATACCAAGTGCATAAAAACGTTAGTTGCTATGGACAAACGTATCATCTATGTATCATAAAATCACTGGCAACGTACTCAGACATTTTTAGAGGCGATTCGGTTATTCTTCTAATAACGCAAATTACAAACGTCGTAAATCTAATTAGTCATTTGTTTTACAATGAGTAATAAACGAATACAAACCAACGACAGCCAGCGTCCAGACTCTCATTCTTTATGGGCATTTCGAAAACTTGTTTAAATTGGATGTAATATGCTAATAAAACCGACTGGAGATAGTTCTTTCTGCTCAACCACTAAAGCATGACTTTACCCCTGTGAGTACAATTTCTTCATTGTTCCGAGTTTTGGCTCCAAACACTGCGCTATCTGTTATTGATCAAAATCAGAAGAAAACAAACGGTATTTATGCCAAATGGAAGCAGGGGCACACTCCTCTCTGCTTGTCCTGTACTGTTCAAGTAATGTACCAATTAAATGAATATAATACTTGAGCGGTGTTTAATGCTGCGTGCCAGGGGAGAGCGGCGGGTTACGGCGATATGCTGTTTCTTTAACTTTGTTCCAGGTTCTGCAGTCGCTCGTACCCACTTCCAGCCGACTCACCGCTGGCTCGGCTTCTTATTATTAAACGACCCTTTTATAAACATCATCTGTGGGGACATGAGAAGGGGGATACTGCGGTCTGCAGGCATGCATCGGAGCGCTCCATAGGGTAAGTTGCGAAATAAATCTGCGGGGTTGCAATTAATACCTGGCGATCGAAGCGGATCTCACGTAATTTAACGCACTTTGGGCTGGAATTAAAAACGAAACTTTAGTTTTTGGCAGTGCGGTCTTTAGATATCCGCTTTCTGTATCAAGTGACCAGTGCAAATCTCATATATTTCGAATGCACGTTTCTTTTTTTTCCCCAATAATACCGAAGATTGATACTAAGTATCAAAACATCATACTGATATGTACATACTTCTTGTGCATAACAGGTATTTGAAATAAATATAAAAGTATGTTTAATTGACTGGCTTCTTTGGGTACCAGAACTATTTTTATCTTTTGGGGCAGTTGGTTGGGCTGTATTCAGCAGACCTTACGATCTTGAGTGTTAGTAACCCGGCAACACTTTAAATGAATATGGGTAACTTGGCTAAACCTGTTAAATAAATCAGTGACGCCAGATTAGTAATATTTTACTAGGGTGAGACTATTCATAATGCTCAGATGGATAAAAGTGACTCTTCTGCATTTTCGTTAGGAAAAAGCAAGTAAATTATACATTTTGCTCCTCATTCTGAAATGCAGGAGACTTAAAAGTCGTGATCGTAAGTCGACGATGTTAATGAAACCCAGGATTGATAAAAACATCTCTAAACGTTGTTTTGCTGTTCAGTTATATGTAGCCAATAAAGTTTTCGGTGTACACTGGCTTTCAAACAGTTTGCAGATCGCACTAAATTTACACGAAGTTTAGAAACATGGAAAAACAGGGAGGGATCAGCTTTCAGGAACACCTATGCAGATCATTCGGATTTACCTTGCGGGGGTGATGGCTGACGCAGGCCCCATCAGACCCCTCCCCGCACCTGAAGCCGCGCACCTGGATCTCGGCGAGACGGAAGTGCTTTTTCATTGCGGATTATTCACCATAACATTCGGGAACACATTTATTAACTGTACTTATTTGCATACTTCGTCTTGTACAGAAAGTAAGTATGTTCGTTTAACAGAACGGGAGTAAAAGTCAATATACAGCTTTGGAGTTTTCGTTGCTTAAGATGCCTTTTATGCACGTCATGGTCTCGAGCTTGTATATCTATAAACGCTTTTTAAGTCAGCATGTGAATGATTAACTTGCGTATAATCGCATGTAAATCACGTTATGATAATTACAGAGGCATAACTTGTAGACGCTTGTATTCCATCCATGAAAATGTTTGATGCGTGCAACCGAGTAACAATCAGAGTTTGTTCTTTTGTTTTTAATGAGAAATAGGTTTATTAGAAGAATGCAGTTCTAGTAACTTAAAGTTTTAAACACGCGGCCTTTATTCAAGCAAAGATATTAGATTATAGCTTAAATAACAGTGTTTGGTGTGGCTGTGACTGAATGTACAACGTTTATTCTGTATTTGTTCTTGTTATTTATGCAGTAGTTTGTTCATAATGGGGATACGTTCTCTGCTTTCTTTATAATGATTGCAAAATATTATAGATCTAACTTTACCATCTTTGTGATTTTTCAGCATTACCTGCTGATGTTTCCAACAGTCTTCGTGCCTTGGAGAAGCCTTACCACAAAGATACTGGTCAGTTCATCTGACGGACATCATGACTGCCTTCTCTAGGTTCTTGAGGAGGCGCTTGTACCCTTGGAAGCTGGTGATTTTGGCTCTCCTGTTCCTCACGTTCCTGTTCCTCATCCAACGTGAGGTGGCGAGCCAGAGGCCTAGAGAGGAGGCCTGGCTGGGGGGTGCTGTGGGCAAGCAGGACGGCGTGCTGGGAATAGTGATGGGGGCCGTCAATAACTTCCGGGGCGCTGTGCCAAAAATGCAGATCAAAGCCCCTGTGCGCCAGCCTGAGAGGGCCGGGAACCCCTCCTGTCTGCCCGGACATTACACTGCTGCGGAGCTCCGGCCTTCCCTGGAGCGACCCCCCCAGAACCCCAGCTCACCGGGGGCTTCTGGGAAGCCCTTCCGCATGGGCAGCCTGAGCCCTTCCGAGGAGAAGGAAAAGCAGGCCGGGGAGGAGAAGCACTGCTTCAACCTCTTCGCCAGTGACCGCATCTCGCTCAGCCGGGACCTGGGGCCTGACACCAGACCACCGGAGTGTGTATTCAGAAAGCTGCAGAGCGATCCTCGCGCATGCGGTCCCGTAATATTTAAATAAGTGTAAAGATGATGGGCTCTGTGCTGGACATTCAGTCACGTGACCGCTGTAAGGTCGACAGTGGTCTCGTACCGGCGCTATTACGCAAACTATTGAAATGACATTTCTCCGGTGTTGGTAGCAGCACCCCCTTGTGGCCGTTGCTTTACATGCACAAATCTATATTTATATGCATATAAAGAAATTTTTCCGCAGTTCAGCTTCAATGTAAATTTTCCCGCAGGTTGAGTGCAGTTCAACAGAGGAGTGCTAACAGAAATGTGCAGTTTAACTAAAAGAAGTTTTGAGATTCATTATTATCAAGTTCCTGTAAAAGCTCAGTTATGGGAGATTAGAATTCACTAGCTGCTTCCAGACATCTAAGCACATCTGTCTAGTCAGGCAATTAACAAGCTGCAATTAACAAGCTGTTCTTCAGTTTTTAAATGAGGCAATTTACACAATGGATGTCTTGTGTACACCTGTTGGGAATGAGTCGGTTCTGGAGATGTATTACAATCATGCGTTGACCTGATGTGCTCGCCCCCCCCCCCCCATCTCTTACCCTGGCAGATGCATTGAGCAGACCTTCAAGCGCTGCCCCGCCTTGCCGACGACCAGCGTGATCATCGTGTTCCATAATGAGGCATGGAGCACTCTGCTCAGGACTGTGTATAGTGTCCTTCACACCTCCCCCGCCATCCTGCTGAAGGAGATCATCTTGGTGGATGATGCCAGCTCAGACGGTAAACAGGAGGACACCAGACCACTCCTCCTCACCACTCTGCTCACTGTGAGGTCCGGCACTCCATAGCTGCAGCTTGTTGGATTACTGTTGGGGTTACAGTTGCGGAGGTAGCATTAATCTCAGTTTGCTTTAATGACAATGGTGATCAGCGGGTCAGTAGCTCAACAAGTAGAGCATTACTCTAGCAACACAAAGGTTGTTGGTTCTAGCCCCAGGAAGCGCAGACAAAGTATTCTAACTCTTTTCTTTGTTGCAAGTCACTATGGATAGAAGCAACAGGTAGATATATAAATGTAGATGAAAACTCGTACTGTAAATCTGACTGACTAGTCAGAATTTATCTTGTACAGGGCATTTGGTCTCTTAAAGGCAGGATCACAGGCAGAGGTAGATAATTCAGGTCCAGAAAATAAAAATCCAGACCAAGATTTTGTTTCAGCCAACCAGCTGAGTACTCTGTGACCGTGACTCTTTGTACTCAACTGGTTGGTTAAAACAAAATCTTGGTCTGGATTTTTACTTTCTGGACCTGAACTGTCCAGCTGTAGTCATAGGTTATGATATGAATCTTGGTTAATGAAATCAAATTTTTAGCAGATTCTGTAACAATGTAACATCCATCAATATTGTAGCCTCTTAAATAGTACAGGGTCACAGGGGGTCTGGAGTCTATCCCAGGATGCATGGCGAAAGGGCAGGTGCTGCACTCTGGACAGGATGCCAGTCCATTGCTGGACTCACACTCATGTACGCAATGGGCAACTCACAGATGCCAATTTACTTTACTGCGTGTCTTTCTGTTGTGGTGAAAATCCATGCAGTCCGTGGGGATTCAAACCGTCAACCCGAGGTGTGAGGCAACCCAGTGAGATGCCGTGTCAATTCTAACCGTATGATTTGTTTATTGCTGTTCCCTGGACACAGCTGTAGCTGTAGGGATTTTTATGAGTTCGACTCTGAAATGAGAAGTGGTTGCACGAAAGCATTGGATCGTCACATCTGGTCATTGATGGGAAAGGCATGTGTGCTTAGCCTTTGTCGTCTCTGCGCTCTTACTTCTGACAGAGGTCCTGAAGGATGAGCTGGACGAGTACCTGAAACGGCTGCACGTCGTGCGAGTGGTCCGTCAGCGCGAGAGGAAGGGGCTCATCACCGCCCGGCTATTGGGCGCGTCCGTCGCCACCGGAGACGTGCTCACCTTCCTGGATGCTCACTGTGAGTGCTTGTGGCCAGTGTCCAGCTCTTACCTCAAACCTCCATCCCCCTCCCCATTCCTAATGGATGAGATTGGTTGTCAGTAGAGAAAATGAAGACTTTTCTCTCATAGTTGACTAGCAAAACGAAGAGCCTGCTGATGTGTATGTCTGTCTCACGTATTCGCTTTCCATTTTGTTAGTAAGTCTTGTGGAAATATTTGTGAAATCTAGTGACGAGGCTCGTGCACATCTGTGCACAGCTGCGAGGTGAGGCCTGTCCATTGACACGGCCGTTGTCCCTTCCAGGCGAGTGCTTCCAGGGCTGGCTGGAGCCACTGCTATCCCGGATAGCCGAAAACCGCACAGCCGTGGTGAGTCCTGACATCACCACCATCGACCTCAACACCTTTGAGTTTGTGAAGCCGTCCCCGTACGGGCAGAACCACAACCGGGGAAATTTCGACTGGGGCTTGTCCTTTGGCTGGGAGAGTATTCCTGACCATGAGAAACAGCGGAGGAGGGATGAAACCTATCCCATCAAGTGAGGGCACACGCCTTGGGGCTCCATTCTCATATAAGAATTTAAGATGTGCATCTAAATGGGCTGAGATAACAAAAATGTATCTGTTATTGACTGATGCAGGGTAAAAATAAAGATGTTAAAATGTAGCATCTATAACACATCCATACATATCTGTACATATCCAAACACAACACGCATATCTGTGTGTTAACTGTCTACCCAAACGTGTGTTCATGGTTGCCTTTGTCATTGTTACTGTTATGTCTTTGTGTTCTGGGAATGATTCCCTTACTGCAGATCCTCCAAGCCACATAAATATTTACCCATATACTTTACAGAACTCCGACATTTGCAGGGGGGCTGTTTTCGATCTCAAAAGAGTACTTCTACTACATAGGTAGTTACGATGAGGAAATGGAAATTTGGGGAGGAGAAAATATCGAAATGTCATTTAGGGTAAGTCGACATGGAAAACAAAGTTAAAACCACCCAAATGTGTATTTTTTGTATGTATTGTTTTTATTTGAGTGCCCACTAACTAGTCTTTTGTTTGTGTTGATGCATGGCACTTTGGAGTGGCGTGTAATTTGAGAACTTCATGTGTTCTGCTCATTCCAGCCATCACCTTGTAGCTGTGATGGTAGCAGGGTTGATTTGACTTGACCCAGTGTGTCTCACATTGGCATAGCTCATGGCTGCCATGTTGTCTGCTTGGATCAGGAAGGATGGGCCTTCATTGACCTACCGTGCCCCCCCCAGGTGTGGCAGTGTGGGGGGCAGCTGGAGATCATCCCCTGCTCCGTCGTGGGCCACGTCTTCCGCACCAAAAGCCCCCACACCTTTCCCAAGGGCACGCAGGTGATCGCTCGCAACCAGGTGCGGCTGGCCGAGGTCTGGATGGACGGCTACAAGGAGATCTTCTACCGCAGGAACCAGCAAGCCTCGCAGATGGCCAGAGAAGTAGGTGGCGGGCCTTGTGATCCCAGCCCCCTTTTCTCCATGGTGGTGGGAAGACCTCCTACAGCATGTTGTGTGTGTGTGTCCATGCAAACACAGCGTAGAACACTGCAAATTGCTGGGGGGGGGCGCTTATCCAGTGCAGCTCTGGAATGTTTTTCCAGCTGCAAGCAGGGATAAAAATGCTCCTATTTTTCCAAGCATGGGGGGGGGGTTTAGGGGTTTCTGTGGGTCAGTCACCTTTCCTGTGTTTGTCTTATTTGGGCAGCCACATGCTGGGATGCCCCCCTCCCCCCTGTCAGTGGCTGTTCTGGCCTGAACAGATTTTGAAAAAAAGTTGCAGCACTAGAAACCCTAAGCTAAACACGGCTGCAATTTAATTGGCTCTTTCTAACATGCCTTCCTCCACCGTAGAGACAGTACATGCATTACTGTCTAATCAATTACAGCGGCAGGAAGACACATTCTTCAACACAGCATTGACAGCATTGCCTGTTGCTGTTTTGCCCAAATGTTCCTTATTGAACAAAGAAACCGTGGACTGTCCTCTATAAATGGTTTAACTTGGGGGCTTTTTAGAAGCGTGTGTGAGGGATCACTCCTTTGGTGAGTGTACACGTCATCTCTGAGAAGCCGGCATTTCTGCTCATTTAACTGCACAGTGCCTATATAGACTGTACTTTCATCTTAATAAGAAATTAAATATTCATACATCTGACTGAAATGTGATTTAGTTGCCCTTTTTTAGTTGTCTTTTCAGTGTTATTCTCACAATTCAGTGGTTTGATCTTATCAGGTAGAGACAATTTGCTAACCATTTGTCCAGTATTACTGTGTGTATAACTTAAGATTGTTATAGTTTAAGACTATCTTAACTGGCTGATTTAACTGTTTTGTCTGTTTGGGTACTACTAAAGACCGGAGGTTAGCCAGCCGAGGTGATACTAAAGATCGAATCATACATTTGAGAAGAATGTGGGCTGCAATATAAACTGAAATATTATCTTCAAACTGTCCTACTGAGGCTTTTGAAGTCTTGGGTGAATCATGCCTGAGGTTTTCATCTGCTAGGAGAAAGAGGGTCACTTCTGAAAGTGTTTTACCTTCAAACCAATTCCTGGAATCATATTCCTACAGAGGGCTTTTGGTGACATCTCCAAGCGCTTGGAGCTCCGGCAGCGCCTGCAATGCAAGAGCTTTGCTTGGTACTTGAAGAACGTGTATCCTGAGGTCTTCATGCCCGACCTCAACCCTCTTCACTTTGGCGCGGTAAAGCTTCCCACCTATCGCCAAGGCTCCTCCACAGTACAGGTTCGCCCCGGCCTGGACATCTCTCAGTTAAGCTACACATAATCTATGTTCCCGCCCTCCCCTAGGTGATGAACATAGGTAAAGACTCTTGTCTGGATGCTGGGGAGAACAACGAGGGCGGAAAAGAGTTGATCATGTACCCATGCCATGGACTTGGAGGAAATCAGGTGCACATCGGCCGACATCTTTAAAGATGGTTGATCTGATTTGGAGTAACGATGTTCATGTATGCTTAAACACTGTCCTCACGCCTGATTTGCTAGTTGGCTAATTTGCTGTCACCTTTGCCCTGGCATGTGGTAGCGTTGCCTAGAAACCCCTCTTTAATTTTATTGGCCAGTATTTTGAGTATTCCACACACCGTGAGATCCGTCACAACATTCAGAAGGAGCTGTGTCTCCACGGGAAGGAGGAGGCCGTGAAACTGGAGGAGTGTCAGTACAAGGGGAGGAGCACCTTCGTCGGAGCCGAGCAGAAGTGGGACCTTAAAGAGGTAGGCTGGTGCTTATGCGTGTGAGATGGAGATTCTTTCCTCGGTAGCCTTGCTCTTCCATTAGCCGTTAGCGGGATGGTGAGTGGCTCAGTGCGATCAGAAGGTTCCTGGTTCAAACCCTGACTCGGCAGAGCGGTTACACTGTTGGACCCTTGAACAAAACCCTTAACCCCAATTTGCTCCAGGGATTGTCTGAGCCTGCTTTCTCTAAACAGTGTGCATCACTTTGGAGAAAAACATTTGGTACATAAATAAAATATGATGTAGTTCATATAACAAATATATGGACAATTAAGCACTAAAGGTCAATTAATAAGTGACTTCTATATGGATGCTGCAGTTAACCCATCAGTCTACGCTCTTGAGGAATAATAACTTTGTGTCTGATTTCCTTGCAGAGTCAGTTGCTCTGGAACCCAGGGCTGAAGCTTTGCCTCTCTGCCCGCCACGAGCACCCGTCCCTGGTCCCGTGTGACCCCTCTGACAGGTACCAGCTGTGGGTCTTCAGCTGAGGGCGTGGCCTTGCACGCCAGCCAACCAAAACAGACCCCACGAGTTTATTTTACTTTTTTTTTTATATAAAGAGATTTGCATGTTAATTTATTTTTTATGTGCAATGTGAATATTTTTGGACACACTTTGGAGGGGTGACCCAGATGTGACACAAAGGCAGGTTCTAGTACTGATATTTTGTGCAATTTCATTTTTCCCCCCTCATTGTTAGCATGTAGCTAACAGAAATGGAGCCTTTAAATCATAAGATGGTGGGATTAACTTGAGCTGTCAAAATACTGTTACTTTATTAGACTTAGAAGGCGGGTGTTAATCCTGCCCCCTGTAGGTTTTAAAATTGCATTCCTCCAGTAGAACAGTCCAGGTTTGTACATATTGGTGGTTTCTGGAAACAGATGGGTGGGCAATTTTCACTTTGCCATAGAGACGTGTACTGTGTGTCTGAATTGAACCCTTAGCCATTATATGGTTTTAGATGTGGAAAAGCCCAAATGTGTAGTTTCCAGGGAGGAAGTGGGTGATTTTTTAAATTTACTTTCTGTGTTAAGGAACTAGAAATAATTTTACCTACATTTGTTTATCCAGGCTGATTTTGAGTTTAAAGAAAGTTTGCTTACTTGGTTTTATAACTTGAGAATCAGTCCAACATATCATCAGGGTCCCTGGATATGCAAATATATCCGCAAAATGTAAATGCCTTCTAGAATTTTCTCTTCTGCAGTAGAGTACGTGGCAATAATGTTTTTATATATAAACAATTAGTTTTCCTCAATAGTGGTGAGTACCAAAGAATTTTGAGGGCAGTTATCTATGACTCACTGCTTTGTCACGAAAACGGCAGACTGAAAATCTAACTGAATTCAAAATGGTACCGGATTTTTACATGTTTTGTTCTGTTATTTGTATGTGTTTAATATGACGGGCTGTACTGGATTAGCCTACGGTTTCAGGCTCAGCTGTAAATTTGTCCAGACCTTCAGAGGTCACATGTTCATACAGGGCAGCTGGATCCTGTGCTCACAGCAATAGGATAAGCTGGATTCTAAGGACAATGCCCACGCTTTTTCAGTTGTGAAATCACTGTCTCTCTCTATCCCCATTTTTACTTCTACATTCATATACTCTGTACTTCTAGTCTTTGTGTTTTCCATCTCGTTGTTAATGGCCTGCACAGTGAGCCTCTACCTGTGTATGCGTGTGCGGTATATAATTCCACCACTAGGTGGCAGACTGTCTTTTCTAATTCTTATGGTCTACAAGGACCCCTGTGTAAAGTGCATAAGTCAATATTTCACTGGGAGCAAACAATTTGTGCAAGTTAATTAGAAAATATTTGAAGTTCATTTTTTCTTCACTGTACTTGTTTACATTTAGCCTTCAGACACTGTAATAGCCGTACGTACAATAACAGTAGGGAAGCAAGAGTTTCATTCACTTTTTATTTATTTCAAACTGGTGTTTTGAGGGGGGGAGTGGCTGTCATCCTTGAAAGGTGATTAAAAACCACCCATAACGTAAACTCGTATACCAAGTATAAATAAATGTCACTAATAAAATTCCAAATCTATACCCAAAACAAAAAACAATGCAATCTAGTTTCATGGAATGCAAGACTGATAAAAAAAAATATCAATATAGACTGACTGCATGGGCCAAGCATACATCTGAGAAGGGTCTAGCAGAAACGGTGCATGTGCTGAACATAGCTCCATGGTACCCCACTGGCCAAGGTGTCCAAGAGGCTTGGGGCACAGCAGGAACCAGTGACACCACAGCTTAGAGCAGAAGGGGGACAACTGACTCCGGCCTGGTCTCAGAGTCGTGTGCTCTGTTACCCCATTGCAGTAGCTGGCTGCCAATGATTCCTGCACTCAGAGCATTTCAATAACGGGATGCTATGATTCTCCAAGCACTCTCAGAATGCTTTTCTGTTGGTTTAGAGCGCTGAGAATGTTAATTTCCTCACTGTTTCTAGACTGGAATGACTAAAACTTTATTCATATTCGTAGCTCCTGTACACAGGGGTGGGGCCACAGTGGCTGCTCTGGCTCCAGCTGAAAGCTGATTGGCCCCCAGAGTGCCCCTCCCCTGTCACTCACCAATTCAAAAAATATCATTGGCTAAGAAAAAAACTGGCCCCTCTATGAATTTGACCCCCCCTTAAAAACAAAAAAAATCATAGAATCACCCCTCCATGTCACATGTTAATAATAGAAAATTTAGATCACGTCAATGTAAAGAAAGCAGCATTCTCACCTTAAAACAGACCAGCCGTGATTGTAATTACACTGCTGCATTCCTGTATGACCCGACTCCAACATGCAGGCTGATGTTCTTTATGGAGCTAGCTAACCGTTGTAATGTCAGGTTTGTAAAAACGACCTGCAGAAGTTTTTCACAGCAGAAAATCTGCAGGCATGTGGCTTTGATGAGGTATAAGTGTAGTATTTGAAATTGTACAAAGCTGAGAATGAATTTGTTTCCCCAACATTAAAACCTTTTTATAATCACTTCCCGCTTGGCTTTCATTCAATTTTGTTTTAAAATAACAATGTGATTTTCCAAAAAAAAAAAAAACAATTGCTCTATGTATCAGCAAATGTAAAGAACACACCGGTAATGAACAGTTAACTGAATGAGGGAGAGAAACAAGACCACTGAATACTCGTTTTTATATCATGTTTCAAGTATTAGTCATTCCATGGCATCTGTCCTCAGAATTGTCTTTAAAAAAGTGCAAATACATTTTCAACACCTTACCTTCCATAAGGTCAGATTTGTGCCTTTGGACTTTTCACCAAAAGCAAAGGGCCACAAAAAAGTCACATGCTTTTACAAACTATAAAAAGCACAGATGACAACTTTAAAATACCGTCCCATACAGTACATTGATACAGAATTTTAGACCCACTTTCATCCATTGGTCAGAGAGAGGACGTTTACACCTCAAAAATAACATGCTTTTCATTATCAAAATGTTATTTTACATCCACTTTATGACTCCATAAATAAACTGCACAATATACTTTCCTTTTTCAGCAATGGACACACAGACGTATAAAAGGTCTTCACAGAATTGGCTGAAAACTAGAACTTTTACAAGATAATTACAGTACATTGCACAAGCCTACATTTTTTTCTGCTTTTAATTTTGCACTTCAGCGTTATTTTACATGAATTACCTTTTTTGTATTTTTTATATTCCATACACCTAGAGTCTGGACCCATCGGCATAAAATGAATTAATTTGCAGGTTATTTACTTTTTTTGTACCTATAGTAATTGCAGGTAATTAAAACCCCAACTTTGTACATTGTTTACATCCACTTCTCACATTGAAACATTAACCAATCAGCCAAGAATTGGATTTAAAAAATGAATCATACAAACCTCTTGGGACTAACTGAAGGACTTAGACAAAGGAGACTTGGGGTAAGCACTCCACGGATGGGGCGACCTGCACGCTGTCAGAGGGGGCCGGGGTCTCCGGAAGTCCATCTGACATTTCCTGTGGCTCAGCCCCGAAACAGCCGTCTTTCCTGACGTACAGCTCCTGACCATTTTCCTTCAAGAAGTTCTGGAGCTCGACATGGCCTGCTGGTGGGCTGCAGTAACCTCGTCCGGGTTGGACGTCGTCGTTCTGGTCGGGAGAGCAGCAGACGATGACAGAAGAGGCTCCATTGCTCACAGAGAAACACTGGTTGGCGTACTGGCCCTCAGCCTGCTGGGAATAATCGTGGTACGGATCGGGGCCCACGCCGAAAGAGTCCAGAGACACGAGTCCGTCCTGAAACCGCGGGGCTTCACCAAAGGAATCACTACAGCGGTTACCCATAGAAACGTCAGTTATGCTGCTTGAGTTCTTCATCTGATAATATTCAGCCGGGGAGGCTGAGAAATATGGGCTGCCGTTGCTATGGTTGTCTTGCACCGATGGCTCCTCCGGGTAGCATAACTCGGAGGAGAGTGGTACCACTTCAGTGTGAGACACACGGGCTGTAGTCACCCCATCCACACTCTCGTTCGGCTTCTCTTTGCCGCTGTCCTCCTCTTCGGAGTCACTTGCAGCAAGGCTGTGCGTGCTGGAGTCGGTGAGCCCGCTGCACAGGCTGCTACCATCATCTTCATCTTCCTCGTCTTCCTCCTCATTGTCCTCCTCTTCCTCCTCCTCTTCCTCCTCCTCTTCCTCGTCTTCCTCCTCCACAGCCTCGTCCATCTCGTTGGCCGCCTGAAGGTGCATGATTGCAGCCTGAGGGACGGCGTCAGTCAGCGTGTACTCGAGGCCGTGCTGCCCCTGGACCAGCGCGTTTCCATGCACGTTGACATCACCATGGTAACCATCCGCCATAGAGGTCTGCTGCTGTTCCCTGCTCTTCTCCTGCTCCAGCTTCATGATGGTGTGCAAGAAGTGAGTCCGGACCCGGATGGGATTGAACTCTATCCTGCCTGCTGTGTTGCTGCAGCCTTCCTTACTGCAGCCACATGGGAATGACATGCGATCCACCTACAGGGACCAGAGGAGATATAGACACAATGCAGCGTGCATGCAGAGCCCTGCTAAACCACAGTGCTTTGACATGTCGCTCAAACAGGAAACGGCCTGTTTTATGCAGGCCTACAGGGAAGCGGATAAGACAGGAAATGACATGCACCTGGCACTTGATCCCCGCCATGCTGCAAGCGCAAGTCTCCGGGTCGCAGAAGATCCTGCAGTCGCAGCCGCAGTCCTCCCTGGAGACGCGGATGGCCCGCAGCTCGTGCTTCTCCTCCACGTCGATCCTCTTGACGCCCGAGGCCCTCAGCAGCGCCCTTCGCTTCTTAGTGGTTAGCGGCTGCAGGAAGAAGTACTCGTCCACCTCTGTGTTGTCTAGGTCGATGTCGTCGTCGGAGATGTCCTCCGCTGTGAGCACGCTGGCCTCCTTGGAGTCCACCGTGCCGTTTTTTGTTAGCTGGGGACAGGATGACATGAACTGGGAAAGTGGCGGACCTGGGGGGTGCTCTGGTGGCTTTATAACTTAGCATTGTTATCATTTCTGTAGCAAGAAAGGGAAATTTCCCATGTGGCAATAACATTCAACTGGACTGCACTTATGCAGAATGTGAGCTTATGTAGGCTAACATTTAGCACCTACTTAATATAACTACTTATATTTAACCTAATATTCATCCTAACAAATTTGAAGGGTGTCTGGGAATTGGCCCTCTGATATCTTGAATATCCCTGTAACGTTTGCACTGTCAGAGTCTGGGCCACTTGAGATGGTTTAAAACACATTTCTTTATCAAGCTGATGTCAGGCTGCTTTTTAGACCATAAATAATATTAATATTGGGAATAACGCCACAGGTCATGAATCATAGACTTTAATGGTGGAAATTCCAGTTATATTGAGCTTATATTTTTAAGTGTGTTGCAACTGTGTGGCTCAGCGTGTTTTAGTACTCGGGATCAGAAAGTTGTCGGTTTAACAAATGCATTACAAATGGCAAATTAAACATAAATTTCAGCATTATTCATGCTGTCAATTCTTCAACAAATGGTTGAGGAGATGAGAGTACCGTAGCATGTGTAATAGGTGCTCAGTCCTCTTTCTCTGTGGGGCCCTACTATACCTTGAGCTTAATGGCGTTCAGCTTCTCCTCCTTCAGGTGGTCACGCAGCATGTCGCGATGGTTGCGCTCCTGCTCCAATGCAAACTCGCCCAGGGTGTACTGGCGCACACCGCAGTGCCGGCTGGACATGCCCAGGGTGCTGCCGCCCTGGCTGGGCACGCTGGTGAAGCCCTGACGCCGGCTGAAGTAGTACACAGTCACCTTCTCGAAGTGCACCTTCCTCGTCCTCATCCTCTTCTCTCGCTTCAGTATGGAGGCAGCTGGATGGATAAGGTGAGGGATCGTTGAGCTTGACAGTGTGCCCCCATGGACTCACTGGTACTCCATCAGAAGAGGCGTAGAGCTCAGTGAGCTATATAAGGTTCTGGCTTCAAACTGCTGTTGGACCCTTGAACAACATCCTTAAACTTGACAGCTCAAGTGCTGGATGCTGGCCTACCCTACTTTCTGACCCCAAAGTTTCCTCACTCGTATGCAGACCTCTATAGTGTGACATTTTTGTTCCATATTCAACTAAAATTCAATGTGTGCAAATTACAAAAAAATATTCCCTCACTTGTGTGCAAATTGGACTGAGCGATGACAGTGCACCACTGCCCACAGATCTTTTTGGAGAGCTATACTGAAGTGAACAATAACAGGTTAAACCTGGTGTTCCCAAGCAAGCATCAAACTACGTAACAACCCAGTACTGAATGTTCAAACTGTGTGTTAGTGAGCAAGTGTGTGTGTGCACGCATATACATTATATGGAAAAAAGTATTGGGACACACCTCTTAATCACTGAATTCAGTTATTTCATTTAGCCCCATTACCACAGGTGTATAAAATCAAGCACCTAGCCATGCAGTCAGGTTTACGAACATTTGTGACAGAATGGGTCGTTCTGAAGAGCTCAGTGAATTCAGGCATGGTACTGTCATAGGATGCCACCTTTGCAATAAGTCAGTTTTGTCTTCCCTGTTAGATATTCCACGGTCAACTGTAAGTGGTATTATTGCAAAGAGTATGCATTTAGGAACAACAGAAACTCAGCCATGAAGTGGCAGACCATGTAAAGTAACAGAGCAGGGCTCAGAGTGCTGAGGTTCATAGTATATAAAAGGTGCCAACACTCTGCTGACTCAGTAACTGTAGAGTTCCTAACTTCCTCTGTCATTAACCACAACACAAAAACTGTGAGGTGGGATCTTCATGGAATGGGCTTCCATGGCCAGGCAGCTACATGCAAGCCTCACGTTACCAAATGCAATTCCCAGCACGCTGCCACTGAACTCTGGAGCAGTGGAAACGTGTCCTGTGACAAATCACACTTCTCTGTTTGGCAGTCTGATGGATGAGTCTGGGTTTGATGGTTGCCAGGAGAAGGTTACCTGCCTGACTGCACTGTGCCACCTGTAAAGCTTGGTGGAGGAGGGATAATGGTATGTGGTTGTTTTTCAGGGGTTGGGCCAGGCTCCTTATTTCCAGTGAAGGGAACTCCTAATGCTTCAGCATACCAAGATATTTTGGAGAATTCTATGCTTCCAGCTTTGTGGGCAAAGTCTGGGGAAGGACCTTTTCTGTTCCAACATTACTGTGCCCCAGTGCACAAAGCAAGGTCCATAAAGACCTGGTTGGGTGAGTTTGGTGTGGAAGAACTTGACTGGCCCTGACTTCAACCTCATCAAACACCTTTTGGATGAACTAGAACAGATATTGCGAGCGAGGCCTTCACATCCAACTTCAGTGCCCGACTTCACAAATGCTCTTCTGGATGAATGGGTAAAAATTGCACAGACACACTCCAAGATCTTGTGGAAAGCCTTCGCAGAAGAGGGGCAGCTGTTATAGTTGCAAAGAGGAGACCATATTGATGCCTATGTATTTAGAATGGGATGTCATAAAACTTCCTGTAGGTGTAATGACCAGGTGTCCCAATACTTCTGTCCATACAGTGTATCTGTACGTGGTGTTTGTGAGCAGGTGTTTATCAGCAGGCAGCCTTTGTGCTTATTTTTTTCTTCAAATTAACTGGCTGAATACTACCCAATTTTGAATACATTTATAAAGCATAATGATTAACTGACATGAATTTAATAGAAATTGGAAATGGCTCAAGTGTCAGCACTTTTTTTTAGAAGTGGAATAATGTTTTACTGAAATTTGTTGAGACAATTCTTCATTTTTTGGTGCGCTACAAACCGTTTTTTAACTTAAAAGCACATGGTGCTGCTTGGAGAAATGGGCCGCTCAGAGCCTGTTTTATATGGAAAACAGCATCTGCTAAATAAATACGTAGGACCCAAAGTGTAAACTGATTACATACAGGACCACGTACGGAGCGAGGAGAGTCCATCACCCTTAGGAACGTTTAACCTGATTTATTACTGATGGATATTTGAAAGCTTTGTTTTTTCAGACAATTTCTATTTCATATATGGCGTTTGTATTAGCTGTGTAATGAAGCGAGTTACATCAAAGACCATTTAAAAAAATATATAGGCCTATGTGAAAATCCAATTTTGCCAATAAGGGTGAATCTGAAAGCTAACTCCCTGATCCAGTTGAGTGCTTCTCCACATGAAAAGGATGAGTTTAAAGTCCTTATGAAATTGCAAGGTTACGAGTCTCCATCACTTCTTAGTCATACAGCATTCCTCATAGGGATTCCTTAGCCTCTGATAATGACATGTGAGCGCAAATTCCCTTTCAGTCAATGACAGCGCGGTACTTCCAAAAGGAAAGGCAGCTTATTTCCCGTAAGGGCTGATCAATGTAATCTTAGTCTAAGCCTAACTGCTAATGTGCTTACATTTCGACTTTAATCTGACCACATTAACGACCTCCTGTCTATTACGTATCATGCAGGATATCCATCACTGACTTCATGTGCAGTCTTAGTACCATATTAGTGCTGTATTTCCAGGAACTGTCTCGTTTATTGCTGATCATGCCCAGTTGGCTCCTGTAATGTTGGGGGGGGGCATGGCTAACACCTAACCCCCCTGCCGTCCCAGTTCCGATGTGACATTCTGTGTGGCTTCCCCAGTCGCTCCGCTGCCAGACATACGTGATGTCAGCGTGAACCGGGACCATCTGCTACGAGCGGCTGACTCTTCACTGGCGCCGTGAGGACAATGCTTTTCATTACATGCTGCGCGGCGACAGCGCTACCATACCGACGTGGGGTGGGGGAGGGGGGTGCACAATTATATAAAAGAAAAGCGGTAACTGAATGCTGCAGAACAAAAAAATGAAATACATAAAAGGTTGTATTGAAATTGCGCAACTCGTATTTGTTGTATTTGCATTTCCTGTGAATTCTGGCTGATCTGCGTCAAAATTAAATTACGAGTGGGAAATTGGTGGAGTGGGGGGAAAAAAAACAAACAGAAAACATCACACGCTTCTCTTCAATACAGAACACCGACTGTGAAATACTGGACTTGTATGCAGAACAATAGATGCGTGATAAACTTTGTCACCTTTCCCAGGCACAGATCTGCAAACGCTGTGGTAGACTAGAGGACACAGTGCCATCTCCTGTACAGAAGCGGCTCTGCTATGCTGTGCTGGTCCTCCCTTCCTTATTTTCTTGGCACCGTGCAGCCAGACTGCGGGGTTCTTTGAGGGCAGGAGGTTAGTTGGTGGTTGAGCACTTGATGTCTGCAGAATCTCATCTGAGCAGGAAGGAACCCAGCTACAAGTACAGCCTCTCCCCAGGTTACAATGGGGTTATGTTCCGATAAACCTATCGTAAGGCGAAAATGCATTTCAATACACTACACGTAACCCAACAAACATCATTCTTAGCCTAGCCTACCTCGAACATGCTTAGAACACTTACATTAGCCTGCAGTTGGGCAAAATCATTAACACAAAGCCTATTTTATAACAAAGTGTTGAATATCTCATGTAATTTATTGAATAATGTACTGAAAGTGAAAAACAGAATGGAATTGGAATATGCATCGTAAAGTCAAAATATTGTAACATGGACCATTCTATTGTAACATGAATGTTTGTATAACTGAACGGCTAGTTAAGGTGAATCTTTTCAGGAATTCTGGTAATCCACAGAAGGATTATCAATCTATGCATCTAACTCTACTCACTAACAGTTTACCCAACAATAACAATAGGAGTTTTGAGCGAGGTATGGCTACAGACCTGTATCACGCATAACCAGTGATGGTGCTAAATCTTCAGGGGCCCCCAGATAAAGCCTTACTTGGGAGGCCCTCTTCCGAGAAAATGATCATTTCACTTCCTCCGCATTGCAGGTAATTCAGGGGCCCAAGGTGACTGCCTATCCAGCCAATAGCTAGAGCTGGCCCTGCTTATGACTGAAGGGCATACGCCAGTACACAATAACATCATGCGCTATAATCATACGGTTGTGGAACCTCATTTCATATCTATGAAGGGATCCAAGATTAGTTCAGCTTGCTATCCGCGTGTAACCGCATCCGCAGGAAGTTACAGACTCTTCCACATGGATCCCGATGCCAATAAATTACAGTCCTTTAGACGGAATTCACAGGATGTTAAGGCCTCCAGGGACAGCCTAAATGCATCGCTTATTGTTGTAACTGAAACGTGCCACTTAGACCAGCTCAGCATAACCACTGGAGGGCATTTCTGCTGATCTACAGACTAGGAGTCAGGATGCGGAGACAGGAGCCTAGCTGCTAGAGAAGATGCTCATGTAGATATCCCTCAGGAAATAAGGATCAGACAGGAAAGCTTAGGGAAGTGAGGGATGAAGACTCAATGAGCCTCTCTTAATCAACCATATTTAATGCTGTATAACACTGACCAATATTATGTCTAAAGGTTTATTTTTAGAATCATTTCCATGCCTCTAAGTATCTGCTTTAATCTGATGATAAGGTACTATTTTAGTACTGGGTACTTATGTTCTATTAAATATGAAAAATAATAATCTGGGATCTTGTAACAATTTTTCAATTACTTAATAAACATAATGCAACTTTCATAATACTTTCATTAAATAACTACCAACAGTAATATGATGGAGGAGATTGTGATGGAGGTGACCGTTTTCTTGTAAGTATCTACAGCTTGAAAAGAAATTCCACCTCCATGAGACCATCCACCTACGCAATGATCTTTGAGTGTTGCATCACCCATGAGAAGGCTGCCTCGCATTATTCTTGAACTGTTAGCCACTGAGAAACATGAACTACATGACATTTTCTGTGTAGGACTGCAGGGGAGGTGTAGTGGTCACAGAGGGGACATTTACAGTAGGTGCGGTCACACTGGTGAC
Organism: Gnathonemus echidnorhynchus; assembly: GCA_026776725.1. Taxonomy (NCBI): domain Eukaryota; kingdom Metazoa; phylum Chordata; class Actinopteri; order Osteoglossiformes; family Mormyridae; genus Gnathonemus; species Gnathonemus echidnorhynchus. Next base: position 10,122,556 of record JAODJU010000035.1, on the reverse strand, counting down.
AATCGGAGAGGGGCTTCCCCATGTGACACCCCTGAACATGCTAAAAGGCAGTAAAATCCAACTGCAGAGTTCAGTTAAAAAAAAAAAAATCTAGTTACCACAGCCCACACCCATTCAGCATCAGACATGGCAAGTAGAGAGTGAGGGGGGGCACAGTGCCCCTGGGGGCGTCTCCCTCCTCATGTGAGCTGGGGAGGAACATCAATTGAGGGCTCAGGGAAAGGAGCGAAAAAAGGAAAAAGCCTGGTGGCTTCATTCAGAGGGACTCACCTCATTCCTGCGGTCCTTGTACTCTGAGGCTCGCCTGATAAACTCTGCTTTCAAGGGCAGTCAGAGAACATTCCCTTAATTGAACTAAACTCGGGCTTCATTGTAAAGCGTGGCAGGTTCTCGAGTGCGCCACACTCTGTACCATACTCATTCAGAGTTTCGCCTACCCAAGCAACGTCTAATGACAGATTTCTGCAATACTCTATTTCATTAAATGTAAGGGGCAGATCCCTACATAACTCTGCTTCATTAAATGTGAAGAGGCTGATCTCTACATAACTCTACTTCATTAAATATGAAGAGGCTGATCTCTACATAACTCTACTTCATTAAATGTGAAGAGGCTGATCTCTACATTACTTAAAGGACTGATTTTTACATAACTCTACTACATCAATGGGCTGATCTCTACATAACTGTACTTCATCAATGGTTGATCTCTACATAACTCTACTTCATTAATGGGCTGATCACTGCATAACTCTACTTAATTAAAGGGCTGATCACTGCATAACTCTACTTAATTAAAGGACTGATCTCTACATAGCCCTACCTCATTAAGTGTAAAGGGTTAGATCTCTACATGACTCAACATTATCGATCTGAAGGGAACCAAGGGGGGGTTTTCTTGGTGTGTGTCTGCCGTCTGTCTTACCTGTTACATCTCTAACTGTAACTGATAACTTGTTTCAGGATTACTGCCAGCATTGTCAGCATCGATACAGACACCATGTGGGCATAAAGGTTGACAGCTCGTGATGGATGGCTCCTTAGCCAGGAGAGAGAGAGAGAGAAAGCAGCACGTGGCTGGTGGCTTACGTGTGAAGTGGCTGGCAGCCGAGGGGTTGGCGCTGTCGCTGCTGTCGCCGCTCTCGCTGCTGGAGACGTCATCCTCGGACTCGCGGAGGGACGAGCACGGCGAGGAACCATCCACCTCCTCGAACTTCCTCTTCAGTATTCCGCTCATGGCCACGCTCTGCACCTGTTACGTAACCACAGGCAACACTGTGTTCCATGTTGGAGGCTCCTGGAATCCTCTTTGGTCTCAATTAAAGCCCCCCCTACCCCCACCCCAACCCCAACTCCAACTCCTCTGTCTGGAGCAGCTGATTGGCCGGCTGAAGACAACCCCACAGTAAAAAGGAAGAACTTGTTATTGCAATTTAAGTTACCCTTTATTCCCATAAACTAATTTCATTTTCAGACTCATTTCAGAGCCGCAGTCAAGTTGACTTTGATTAGGATTCCAAAATGATCCGTTTAATATTCCAACGCCATGTTCCATTTGCACATCTTAAAAAATAAAAACGTACATGTCATAAAAACATAGTAAAATTGGGGGTGGAGTGTGAGCACCTCCAGGTGGATTGTGAAGCCTGAACACAGAATATGAAGCATCAGCGTTCGTCTGAGGGTGCAGCACGAAATGTAATTGCCGTCACAGCTGAAATAGCGGTGCAGGCGGTGCAACTCATGATTGAAAATACCCACTGGCTGCAGAGTTAATTAATTTGCTTCTTATGGGAAATTAGAGTTGCCTAACAATATGGTAGCCATGAATTTCAATTGAAATTTACATGCCACCCGTGTGTGTGCCGTGTGTTTATTTTATTATTTTTAACTATTGTTGGAGACACGTAGAGTTTAAACCTGGCCAAGGGAGATGGGCTAACACTAAGACTGAATGTATCATACAGGTATCTTCTGAGTACATCTGGACATCCTCCACTGTCCAAAAACATGCAATTAGGCTAATCAGTAACTCTAAATGTGCTGTAGAGGTACTACAGTGTGTGTGTGTGTATGCATCTTGAATTGGACCGGTATTATATCCGGTTGTACCTCAGCTTTGGACTCTGTGCTGCCTGGGATGGGCTTCAGCCCCCACCCCCCACAACCCTGATGGGAATAAGCGGTTAGAAGATGGACGGAGGGTTCGATCGGTCGAGTCGCACAGACCATAACAGAAGACCTGCCCTTTCCTCATCCATGAACAGGAGGCCTGCTGTCAAGTGGAAAAGCACCAATCTGGAATGGCGGGTGTGCCGGGATGCCCGGGTGAGGCCTCTCAGGGCCCGCCCCCCCTCCATGAGCGGCACAGCTTCATTAAAGACGGTACAGATTTAGGGCATGAAGCCCCCCGTGGTTTACCCGGTCTGTGATTCACTGGGACCATTCCTTTAAAACTTCGCTCAGTCCATCAGGGAGACTATCATTACACAGCGAGCACAAGATAAAAAAAAAATGAGTTTAAATGCTACACTTAAATACTACAAAGGTTATCAGTTTATCATGAGAAGGTCTTACACCAGTTCAGGTATTGCTGATGCGGTCTCACTAGCAAAGTGTATGCCCTGTGTGTTTAGTCTGATAATGCAATTTGTAATATTTGGTCACAGCCGTCACCAAAGCCATTAGATGTCTCTGACGTGGCACCTCAAAATACCTGAAGCATTCAGTGTATATATTTAACAGGATGGAAACTATGATTTCATAAATAATTAGCACATGACTAATTAAAACACAGCCCAAAGCTAATTTCTCAGAGCAACTTGTTATTTTTACAATGATGCAATACCACACTGAGCTTTTAACATTTTATGTTTCTAATGTAAATATAAATACTCTATAACCCTGCATTGGAAAAACAGCTGGAAGATGAATGAATGGGTAGTGTATTTTTTTCTAGCATACACTGACTAAATGTGCCTCTACATTTACACAGAGCCGCTGCTGTGTAGATAAAGTGAGAGAGACAAAGGCGTGAAGAAGAATGAGAGCAGGGATGGCGGAGGAGGGGGGAGACGTAGCCTGATGAGTAGGGGGATGAGGCCAACTCATTCGTAGTCACTTGGTCTAATCCATGGGTGGCAGGAGTGAGTGTGTGTGTGTGGGGGGGGGGGGGAATGCTCCTAGTTCATTTTGATGCTGATACACTCTGGCCCCTGCCAGGAGGGGGCCCTCAAGCAAGCTCCAGGGGCCATTCTCGGTGCCTCCGGGGAGAAGAGGTTCCTTGCCTGTCGGGTCACTGTGAGTCGGCATGTAGCCCTGCTCTCACGTAATAGCAGCCAAGACACAAAGGGCAAAGTAAAACAACGAGTGTGCCAAATAACCGTACGAAACAAACACACTACATACGGAACACTTCACACATTCTACTGTATGGTCACTTCCCATTGCTAGACCTTCTGAAAGATCACATTATGAAATTAAAGTGTTTCTATAAGACTAACAATCCCCCCAAGTGTTGGTATTTAAATACTAAATTTGATTTTAATTTTTAATGTAACATTATAATAACTATTAATCAACAAATTCACTATTTATTTACCCCATAATACTCAATAATTACAACAACAACAATAATAATTATTATTATTATTAATGGAGATATGCAGCACATAAGCATCTCGCTTACCGAGTAGTACTATAGTGAGCTTTTGTGTGTGTGTTTTCTATTCAATAAATGACCTTTGACCTCGTGATCTTTAAAACCGATAAAACTGACACGATAGCTCCTTGCCCCGGTCATAATTTAAGGACAGAAATGGCCTAACATAAACATAAACAGAAAATGGCTTGACTCCTCCTTCCGACGCAGCCTGTTTCCATTACTTTCGGATCATCGTAATTATCTCCCCCGTGCTGGAGATCCATTCACGATCTTCGTGTTTCCCAACAAAATCGACTACAATCTCCCACAGCTAGTGGTTTCCATGGAGATGCTACTATACCTACGTGATTGGTGATTTTACATCTGATAGTAATTGCACCACAGAAAATTAATAAATTGCAGTGTTAAATATATGAAGCAGCTCAATATTGTGGCCTCTACATTCAACAAATCTGAGTTCAATATCAATTTAAAAATAGTATTTTTGCTTGTATTAATAATAAAAAAATAAAGTGGTAAAATAAAGAAAATCTGCACAGCCCTGCACAAACCTCCCAGCGGGCACATCTATGCTGCCCAAAGCAGCAGCGATGACAGACCCTCGTAGAGAGATGGTCTCTCCATGGAGGAGTCACCAGAGCCGCTGGGATAATTCATGATCCACGCACCCAGAAATCGCGCCGTAACCCTGTTTGCCATCCGTTAGGATAAATGACCTTCATTTCTGCATCAAACTCATTTCCAGTGGATCGAATCTACTTTAGCTTGTTGTGGGATATACGGTCTGGCTTCATCCAGCCGCACTCTCTCCTGCAGTCCCAACACCCCCCCCCCCCCCCCCCCCCAGAGTGCGGCCAGCCTTAGCATGGAATCATACAGAGGCACAGTGGGTGTGGACAGCAAGCGCCTCCATGTCTACAGCCCTCCACTCCCCCATCTCCTCTTCTGCCTGCCAAACACGCCAGCTCCTGCCTAACCTGACTAAGGTGTGCCAGCAGGGGGCGCGCTTACAAAGAAGTGGCCCCTCCCTGTAACCTGCTGTAACAAACAATCCCACAGATGCCCGGCTCTCTGACCCGAAGATTTAGCCAGTGGGGGGGGGGGGGGGGGGGGGGGGGGGGGGGGGTGGACACGTAAGCCTCGCCCCGATTGAACCTGCACCCCCACCGCACCATAGCCAGCCCCTCCCCCGGGGGCCCGGCAGGCATATGCTTACTCACCTGTCTCTGACGCCAGCCTCTGACGCCCCAGCCCTCCTCCCCCAGCTGATCAAACACCCAGCGTGGGGCTCTAATTAGAGCGAGTGGACTAACTGAGCCGAGCCGCTCCCATGTTCGGCCCGCTGCTGTGCGCTGACCCGCAGTACGGCACCGGAGAGAGAGAGAGACCTGAATTTTCCCAGCCACCACTCTACTGCCGGGACCATATGCTTTACAGTTTAATAACGGGAGGTGGTCTCTCTCTCTCTCACTCCCTCTCTCTCTTGCTCCCTCTCTCTCTCTCGCTCCCTCTCTCTATGCCCCCTCCCTCCCCACACACACACAAAGAATCATCAGGCAATGCTGGAGTCTGACGGGAGAAGGAGGCATCCTGCGAGATCACATGGGCGCCATGTCAGAGGGAGTTACGAGTCCTGCTGCTTCTGTCTGCAGATATTTATACCAGCCAGAGCTGGGGGGGGGGGCTGGGATGGATGTCACTACCAGACCTGGTGCCATAGTCAGTCCAGAGTAACCAGCGCATTTTTAAATAGGGGGGGGGGGGTTACGGGACAACTGGCAGTGTGTAGGCTGGTTTTCACTCCTTTTAGGCTCCCTTCTGTTTTAGTCAATGAGCCCATTTCCTGTTACGTTATGAATGAATAGATGACGGCCTGAATGCAAGGCATTTTACTACCTCATTCCACTCCCAAACTCTCCATATAAATGCATGTACTGTATAAATCAAGGATGCAGATATCATTTTCTCTAATGTTGTGTTATGTGTGTTTCAGAGTGCTTTATTTAACTTTATTTAACAATCAAGCAGAGTATGGGCCCAGGTCAGTGTAAATGGGATGGATCCCTCCTTATAAGAATCAAGAATCACATAAATAATTCATTGATTATTGTCCAGGCTCTCTCCCGACGGAGGCCAAGAGTTATAGCTGATATAGTACAGGACAGTGACATCATCCTCACGCCTGGCCAGAAGACAGGACAACATCGTCACAGCGATTTATAGCGGACAACGAGGGTGGGGGTGTGGGGGGGCACCTCTGGGTACACACACATTAATGCCGGATGCAGCAGAATCGTGCTTTTGGGGGTCGTTCAGATCAGCTGAGGCCTGAGATTTCACCCCTACCATCCTTCATGCTGACATTGAGGCTGAGAGAATGGATGCGCATTAAGAATATATAAATGTATATATAATTAATTTACAAATATAAATACAACAGCTTCGCTTTTCACATAAGTTTTTATATGCAATTTAAAAGTTTAATAACACCATTTATATTCAAGTATGTATATATTTTAATTTAAAAAAATAACTGCACATTTTTATTTTTCAATAAGAAAAAATGGTTTCATATATACAAAAGTTTGAAATATAAGAATATTTCTGGGACGCAACACTTGCAAGAGAGAACCCCTTGTAGGTCACTGTATAGCCTTATAACAAGATACATCATGTACACCTTCAACACGAGCCTTCATACTCGTTTATTTTCATCCTCAGGATCTATGATGCACCACCAGTTCAGTAGTACAAGATATTATCCCATAGTACTGTCATGATCTGGGTGTCAGCTTACTGAATCTTTGAAAGTGCACCAAGTAGTGTTAGTATTCATGCAGTGTATACTTATGTAATGCTGCATAGATCGAATATCGGGAATGAAGATGGAAGGCCACCTGCCTGTCTACGTTTGTGATACAGCCTTCAACACTGGCCCCTTATCTGTCACCAGCAATAACCTGTTGTGCAGAAATGCTAATCGACGACTATCGCCCGTCTCCCGTGCTGCCGCCCCGTGCGTTTCCTGCTCAGCTCCAGAGCGTCACGAGACGACGTTTCCGCTGGCCCAGCACCCCGGCTGTTTGCAGCAGGATTAATCACCTCCGCTCAGGCGTACTTTGGGGCAACGGGGAGCTTAAGTTACGCAGCGACGCAAAACTGTATTTGCGCATAATCGACCCCTGCAGAAAAACACTTTATGTATCAAGTCATTCATGAAACAGCGTGTCAGAGCGATTCTAATCATTGTGCAGACCACGTTTTCAGTGAATGGCGTGCCATACTGAAATAAAGTCCTATATATGCTTGACATTGGTGAAGGTTCATTTAATTAGTTAATTTCATTTTAAATATATCAGGATTGCTGCGCGCTAATTGGCATTAGCGTCACATCTAAATGGGCACCCCACATTTAATTTGAAAAAATAACCACCTTCTGGTCACATGGTTCACATTAAATTGCATTTTGTATTGTGATTCTAATTGTAATTGTATTTTGGTCTGGATCTGAATCAGCGCAACACTAATTCTCGGTCACTCCATTTTCCAAGCCTGGCAGGAGTTACATTCAATCTAGTCTTCCCCTCTGGAGCCAGTCTCTCTGCAATGTAACATGCGTAATGACCTCCCATTGCCAAGGCCAAAGCTGCAGGCCTATCGCATGGACATCTGCCGCACGCAGGTCCGCTCCCTCTCACTGCGCAGTGCGGAATCCAGTCGTGGGCCCTGCGAGGGAATGAAACACGGCGCAATCCCCACGGGGTCGTGCCGGCTGCATGCTCATGCTGCTCCCTTGAATCATACAGCTGTACCCGTCTTTGTTTAACCACTTATCAAAAATCCAAAACATAAACATTCACAGTATAATTAAAGCTCACGACTATAATTTACTATTTCAAATCGTGTTAATGTGCTCTCAGCTCCTCCTAATTAATTTCTGCCCCTGCAGAAAATAATTCTCTATACTCTCTATTCTCTATAATTCTCTATACACTGTGCATACTACAAACCAGACTATGTGTTTTACAAATCAGGAAAAACAAAAATCTTTAAAAGGTGGTGCGTTGTAAAGATTGAATGCACCTTGAGGGCAGTATCAGTATTCAAAGACAAACTTATAGACAAATCCAATTTAAATTTGTGCATTAAATACCAGAGAAGCTGTTCAATCCAAAGGCTGAGTAGTTTCCACTTAAAGATCTACACCCATATGGTTGCAAATCTGCACTATGTCTTAACATTCACCCAAGGCATTAAATAGATCCCCTTAGTGTAAGGTGATGACTATCTGAAGGAGAACATCACACAAACAGCATGAGTAATATCCCCCTAAACCCCATGTTACGAAAATGTTACGAAAATGTTTACTGAGACCTTTGAAATAACCTCAACTCTATTACGAAGCCAAACCAGAAAACAATAGTGGATAGCCAACATCTCTCTGAGCACCAGGCTGTGACCATTTTCGAAACCAGGGCAGTTAGCAGACTGCCAGAGTCTGGGGGAGGTCAGACCAGCTGTTAACCTTGACCTCAGAAGACCCCGGACTCCTTTTCTTCCACAATCACTGTCAGGGTTAAAGGTTCCACACTCACAACACAGGCGAGAAACCCAGGAATTTCAGTCCTATGACCCCTTCACCAGTTGACAGCCCCCTTCCCCCACCCCTGCCTCCAGGTAGCCTGGGTTTAATTAACAATGGCCTAACCTCCAATTTGCCCCAAGGTCAGGAAACAGGATGTGCCACTCAGGAAGCTTGCCATCTATGGGCTCCCTGCATACAGCCAATGAAAGAACAGGCTGCGTTCCGCCAAAAAGGGACCAGTAATACCATTTTAGTTTAATCCTGGAATTTAAAATGAAAATTGACTGCGAAATGTAGACAGTATCCAGGCATTTTACATTCTTGTCAAGGATTACTGAATGCCCTTTGAATAATTGATTTCCCAAATGAATGATTTGGAGGTCTTGCTGGAGTTATTGAATGCCATGCTCTGTGAGTAGCATGGGATGGTCATTTGCAGCCAGATAAAACTCAAAATTCTTCCTTTTTATTAAAAAATAAGGAAATCTTATTCACCTGCTGATATGTAAGGTTTTTGGTGTGACATTGACAGCAGAAGAAGCACAAGCAGGTGTGCCTCGTGAATCTGGGCAGCTGAGGACACGCACTGGTCAAAGGTGAGGAGTAGGTGTGTCAGGGAGGAGGGGGAGACTCCCAAGATCCAGAGGCCTTGGCAAACCCAAGCAGGGCTGAGAGCAGCTAAGCTCACTGCAACCCATATCAACGTCACTGTCAGAGATGACATCAGCCTTCCAGGAGCTCAGGTGACAGGACGTTCCTCCTGGCAGGGCGTCATGCGGTCGAACTCCAGCTGGAAGAAGCGGCGGAAAGACGACGGAATCGTGGGAAATCAAGAGTCTCAAAAAAAAAAAAATCCTTCAGCTAGAAAGATGTAGCTGTCAGACGCTTCACTAAACCAGACAAACGGCTCTAGTCAGAGCTTGAAAGCATGGCAGCCTGCTGGGGTCCCCAGAGAGGGGCTGAGGGCTTCATAAATGTGCATCAGAGGACGCCCAAGGATCAATGCAGCCAAAAGAAAGGCTGACTGAACAAGTATTCATTGCAATACTTCTACTGTCCTAAGTTACACAAGAATAATGCCACAATGGAATTTGTCATTGGGGTCAAGGGTCAGTCGATTCAGCTTAGTCTCTTGTTTCATCATCATAGGCAGTATGTGTAGCGACATGATTTGCAAGACGCTTTCCATTTCAGCGTCCCTGGGGCCACCCTGGACCCCAGAACATTAAATATTATGATGTTTAAACACAACTTTCAGCACATAACAGAACAGTTTCCATCTGCTGACCTATAAACCTGAGGCTAGATATCTTTATTTTCATGACTTGCAGAATGGCAACACAAACTACTATATTCACTAGTTTCCTAATAGCTGGAAATGTTGCACAATAATATATATCGGAACATAACACAAAGTGTCATATTTCATTCTTCATTATAGTGGAGATTGGATGACAGTTTAACTGTAATTTTGGTGCAGAAGATGACCTCTAAAGAAAATTTCATTTAATTTAACTCCTCTGATTCAACCTAACATCATGGGGCTCACGTTGTCTATCAATTAGATTAGTGTAGCATTGTGACATCATTTCCAAAAGGAATGACATTTAGTTACACCTCAAGACTGATGGCTGTTTCACGTGTATAATACCTCAACACGTACGTCACTTGGGTCCATTTTTAAAGTCCACAAAGTAACACACCAGCAGTGGCATAAAATTTATTTTCCTGAAGCCTTCATGCTGTTTTTACTCAACCCAAGGAACCAAATCAATCAGTTATTACCATTAAACCTTTTTTGAATAAAGTTTGAAGCAAACTGCATCACGTCATGCTGTGAGCCAAGGATCCTCTTTCGAAACTCCAACATCCCAAGTCTTTGAGAGGCAGAGACCAGAAGGAAAATAAGGACAGACACATCAAACCATCTTTTAAATCCTCTGTTTAACCATTTCCTTTTATGCAACACAAGCTAACCTATGGAGATGACGTGACAGAGAGAGTGGCTGTAATTGTAGTTCTGTTTGAGACACACACTGAAGAAGAGCAGTGCACGCTAAAGCACCTTAAGGCAGGAAGGATTGTTTTTTTTTTTTTAAAGGGATCTCTGCAAATGAGGCTTCCAGCTGCCTTCCTCAGCATGCGTGTGGATTCACTAGTGTCTGAGGCTGTCGGCCCAGTTGAACCTGCTCCCCCTGTGCGTGGCTGCTCTGTGCAAAGCACAAATGTATCGATACTCCCCAGTCCCCTCCCCAGACAAGAAACACCATTTGTCTTCAACACGTAATATTCGCAGATGCGATGGATTGCCAGGCCGGATGACAACCAGGAGAGGTGGAGTGGAAACAAGGCTGAGGCTCGATACTGCGGTCCTGCCGTCTCCTGCCTGCTCTTTCAGATCCGAGATGACCAAGGCATGGACTCGGTTCTTGGAGTCTCCTGCCTTTTCGTCCTTCACCAAGCAGACTCTAAATGAAGCCACATGTATGAAGACACAGAAAGATGATACGGGAATCTCTGTAGGCAGAGCTGATGCTATACAGTATATGCAATAAGAGGACCCACTGCTGAACAGGAAAAACAGGATCACTGTAAATAGCGCAGATGGAATCTAGAATGTTCTCCAAGATATGGTGTGTGCGTGTGTGGAAAATAAAAAAAAATAAAATAAAAAAAAAAAATAATAAAAATATATATATATATACCACTTTTACATAAACCACTTGTGCACCACATAAACCAGAAAGACACTGACACTGTTATCTGCGTTTTTTTTAAGGTTTAATTGCAGAACTATAATCTCATATCAGCAAAGAATCAGTTGCAGAAACCCGAAGCCATACTCTCTCTCTGGCTCTCCAGCACTCTGGGTAATTCCAGTCACGGAGCGCCATAATCATGCTTTTTCACCTAGGTGTCAATCACAATGATTACCTGAATTATTCATAAAAGTATATTTTATTTATGACTGCATGTTCCCGGGCTTCCAAAAAAAAAAAAAAGTTATAAAAAGAAAAAAAAAAATCTCCACTCCAGCAGTAACACAGCTGCCAAACCCAGTTGCAAAGACAGAGCTCTTTCAATTGTCTATGGGACTCTCATTATGAGCACGTCGTCCTGGAGAAAACCCCATGCATTTTATGCAAACCATAAACCCAGACCGCTTTGCTTCATCAAGCAAATAGAAAACATGCTTTCGTTAAACGTAACAGAAATATATAACTGGATATGTATATATGGGGATAGACGTAGAGGTTTAAATGGAGTTCGCGCCGGTGTTGCTTTTCCTACACATGCGACAATAAGCGCAGGCAGGGGACAGTCACTGAAGCAGACAGCGCTGAAGTTAAATCCAAGTCACAGCGGAGGGACGTTAAGGGACTAAAATTAGACGCGGCGAACCAGCACACGCCACAGAAAATGACTCAACAGCCGGCCTGAGTGGCCAGCAGCGCGTTTGCCGGCGATCCCGCATCTCGCATCTCGCCGAGGGGGGGGGGGGGGTTACCGCACGAAGCCCGCATGGAGGTGCGGCTTTACCATCCATCAGGGCGAAACAGCTGCAACGATAGTGGTGTATAAAGTCAGGACATCGCAATAAGAGTGACTGTAGACGATTAAATGTGACGAGGATGCCGCAATAACGAATGCACCTGGGTTACACAACCATTACCAGTGTTTGCCTTAGTCTTTTGGGAGCAGTTTTGGTGATTTTGTTAAATTATACATAAACTTCTCAGTACTTTTAACATTGTAATTCACGGCAACCTTGCGAAGAATCCGACATAGTCTGTCCTTAAATGGACCCGTACACAGCTTAGTGTCGTAAACGTCACCGTCAAATTACCTCGGCGCAGCAGAATAAAATGGTTTTAATTAACGTGGTGTCTACTGTTTGGCTGTTAAACAGGCTGAAATATAATTAGCCACTGGTGATCCCTCACCAAACAGCCTTCCCACATTTTAAAACACGGTTGCCATAGAGATGACGGGAATGAAAAAGCAGTGACGCGAAAGATTGTTAGGGAATTTTTCCCGTGGAAAATAACTGCTGAACATGACACACAAGAAGTAGACATAAGGTCATCATCATCATCAATAATAATAATAATAATAATGTTGCACTTGTTAATAATAATAGTCACTATAATAATCAATACAATACATAAGAAAAATAAGATTTGAAATAATTGTTATCTTTACAAGGGGGATGAAAATAACTTAATGGAAAATACTTCCCACTGGATTACATTTTAACTGCCTTTTTTCCTAATTTATAACATGAGCATTTCACCCGCTTACCTGTTTTACCTGTAATTGTATTTAAATACTTGTTTTACCAGTAATTCATTGATGGTTTCCAACACCTAGTAGCGATCCAAATCACAGTGCACTGTAAGATTTCCATTGCATAGTGGAGCCCACAGTAAACTGAATCCATCAATGTAATTAACTTACCTAATGTTTTTTTTTTTTTTTTGGTCTGTACTGGTTTAAACCAGGTAGGCCTATATAGAGATTGGTCATACGTTCACCTACCTCAAATTTCAAAGCTTTTTCCATCCCTGTATTTTTTTCTGATGAGTAACCAATTGCTTTAATTGTTTGTTTATAAGACAATTCATATCCACACCCTTTAATACTGAAGTAAAATGTTTTGTTGGGGTGAGGTCCGTACGTTTGTCTGCAAAGCACTGCATATCTATGAATGTCTTCAGATTAATTAATGACCTTTCAAACTATTGTACTCAAATCCTTCTTTATTGAAGGAATAGTTTCTTCACAATCACCATTTATGTCTCCTCAATAAAAGTCACTGTGTACACTGTAAAACAGCCTTCAAAAAGATCAGTGTAATTCGCTTTGCACGTGTTATCTTACAATATAAATGTGTTACTCTAACCTTTTGAGTCTGCCAGCTAAAAAAAAAAATAAAAAATGACATTTTGTATAATAAATACAGGTCAATTCTTGTACTGTTTACGAGTTACAATTCCATAAATAAAGCTCTGAATGTCAAACACTTTTTGCTCTATGTAAAGGCTCAGACCAAGAATACATATCATAAATCATACTGTTCACTTGGTTTTTTGTTTGGTAACAGTTACTCGGCTTTATTTTCATTTGGGTGAGTTTCCTCCAGGAGGATTTCAGCTTATAGAAAGTGCCCAGCTGAAAATGCAGGAGCCTTTTCTGCATGGGATACAAACTTACGACCTTTAGGTTAAGAAAGGCCATATCCAGGGATGTGATTTCTCCGTCCTTCAGATACCCGACACATGTGGCAGGTACTCACACTATTTGTTATTTTTCTATCCGTTCTGTTCCCTTTTTCATTTTAGCATCACTCCGGTTTCTGTTTGCTTTTAACAGGTGTGGTGAATTTGACTGCTTTTCGGGACAGATGTCCATTGAGTTCTGGTTTAGCATTAGCCATGCTATCTCTGCCATTCTCCATTAACTGCAGGCTAAAGCACTGCATTGCAAACACACCAGGCCTGATTTTACATCGCAGGATCCTCCCTTTTCAGATCAACAATGTGCCCTGCGCTTGGAACACATAATTTTTCACTAATCAGAATATTCATAACCACTGTAATTTCCCCCCCCCCCCCTCCC
>JAODJU010000035.1:10097055-10107156 GCA_026776725.1 Gnathonemus echidnorhynchus | reverse complement strand
GGGGGGGGGGGGGGGGGGGGGGGGGGGGGGGGGGGGGGGGCAGAGACTGACAGAGAGATAGAGAGAGAGTTAGGGAGAGGGAGAGAGAGAGGAAGAGAGAGGGGGAGTGAGAGAGAGAGAGAGAGAGAGAGAGAGAGAAATAAGCCAAAAGAGCAACCGTGGACCTCCAGTGTTATATTACAGGTACTGGGAACGACATCGCTTCTTAAGGATCAGTGTCTGCAGCCTGAAACAGGCTGGCCTGCTTATACGTTCACGTGTTGCTTGAGGATACAGGAAAGAACTCAAGAAGGACCTTCCTCTTTAAAACAAGGCCACTCATGTTTCATCCTGATCTTCATCTTGGACTCTTACTAGAATGGTTTCAATTAGAAAACGTCATATCATGCTTAAAAAATTTAAAACACAAAAATAAATAGAAATGGTACCAACATATAAAACCAGACTCGTGCTCCAAAGTCAAATTCATTGAGTTCAATGTGTTCCTTATATCTTTAATTAAAATCAGATTAGTCCCAAACTTTGGGCTGTTTTTGCCCAAAAGGCAGTTATGCTTTAGATCCGCCCAAACCAAGGCACACAACTCTGCACCACTCTCTCTCCTCCCCTTCTCGTTTCCGGCTGGGAATCTGTAAACCAATCATTTTCCATTGTTCCCCCACAACGCCCGAAGGCAGCGCCATCTTGAAGCCACAACCAGGGATGAAACATATCCCTTCTTCAACAAAACAAACCCGGGTTCATTGGACTGCACACATGATTCCGTGTTTGCGTGGGGGGGGGAGGGGGATTCTCATACGTGCTGCTGACTGTTAAGCTAGCAGGCCGTGCCGCAAACCTCTAACCTTTGCGTGACGACCTTTCACCTCTGTCATGAGACAACTTTCGCTCCGCCTTCCCAGCTCGTATGAATTGAAAGCCGCCCAAAAGCAGTTAAAAAAAAAAAAGGTACAGTTTCACAGGGAATCAAAAGGCGGAAGAAATGTAAACATTTCACATTATAAACAACTTCTCGACCCAGCAGCCTGAGCTCGTGGATTGAGTGGATGCGATGAGGTCACCGAACACACTAATTGTCAGAAGGAGCAGACTGCAGCAAACTCAGACAGGGAAGGAGCCAGCACTGGTATAAAACCACCAGAACCAGCCTGACCCAGCTGGTCTCATCCGTATCTGCAAATTCATCCCCTGTGATAACTTGCCTTTATTAGCCACTTAAACACAAGAGCACGTGGAGGGATGGGGGGGGGGGGGGGGGCTGGTCACTTGGATATTTATTAGACATTCGGAAAAGTAATTAATCCTTGCAGGTAATTTCAATTATGCTAGGCTTGCTGCCTGCTGAACTGTTGTTGGAGTGCAGTAATAAATGGATTGTGATCACAGAGAAGCTGGCCAGGGATGGACTTATTACTGCCCACACGGTATGGAAGCATGACGCAGTAAAACTGTTAATATGCTTCACGTCACTAATGGTGACATGTTGGGCGTTTACACCCTCTTTCCTCCCACATGGAAACAACAGTTTCCTTCTTCTGCGATGCTTTGAAGATCAGGTGGGATGGATGCCTTTCCGGAGACACCCCTTACTCTGAATCCATTCCCAATGAAAAAGAGCAGAAGAGCATCCAGGCAGCCTGAAGCCCCAGGCGATCACGACCATCCGCTCGACTTCTGCGCTCTTTCATAAGCCACCAACATTGCTCTGAGAATCTTCCAGAAACTCGGACAACTAAATACAGACCAGCCAATTCCATCTGAGAACGTTCTGGGTTTGTGGTTGAAATGCTTTGATTCTTTGTTATTTGCATCCAATACACTCGTGTGACATATCACCACTACACCAGCATCCCACATCCCACAGCTCAGCACAAAATCACAGGGAGTGTCCGTGCACAGCAGCAAGCCCGCCCCAAACAAAATGCTCCTGCAGAGGAATTCTCCTACCTCTGATGAGCGATGGATGGAGTTATGACCTTCTCCAATGTCTGGGCCCTACAAGGAAATGAAGAGAGATGAGTTAATTGGCGTCCGTCCATGATAGAATTACCACCACCAGCCATGGCAGGGTGACCACATGCGATTTGGGCGTGAAACGCAAGCTTGTTCTGTGTCGACATTCTTGTGATTCGGCGAGGCAGTGAGACGTAGCCCTGTGGTGTGCAGGAGACCTGCGCCAAGGGCAAGGAGGAGGCATCGCTGTAACAACCAAACATTAAACTAGCCCGGCAAACGAAAGTGCAACCTCCACTCGACCGCTAACGTCACCGGCCTCTCGCCATGTTTCACGCTTGATTCACTGTCCGACGTCAGTGTGATCTTCAGATAAACAGCACTGCTGCTGGAGCAGGTTGGATTTCCAGGATTTCCCTTGGAATCCCTGGGAATCAGAGATTTTGTCTGCCTGACTGTTACAATCGGTGAGAGGTGTGTTTGCTTCATTGTTTATGTCGTTCACATTAGAGCTCCGTTCGTCAAGAGAGTAAAATAAAGACTGTGAGGGAGACAGAGTTTGACAAAGCCATGCTGGCTTTTGTCCTGGACAGCATGGCTAACACATGCATGTAATACATGTGCATCACACATGCAAATGAGGAAGAATCCTGCCTTATATATTCAGTAATGGGACTGCATTGCAATTCACAATTACTGAAGAGTTCAATAGTGTACCACTGTATACCACTGTATACCACTATATACCACTGAACCCTTTAGGCAAACATTATTTTTAAATTATGCATAATAATTATGTAACCATTAAGCTTAAAATGATACATCCCAAACACTAGAGCAAGATGTGAATATATTCTTGAAGAATTAGGTAAAATTAAAATAAACAAAAATGCTATAGATATAATGGATTTACATATTGATATTTAATTAATCAAATAATTATGAATATTTATTTTACTGAATATATTCTTCTCAGCGTTCACCATAGAATTTGATATTATTAATATTATGGCACCATATTAAAAAAAAGATTTCAACTGTATGCATTCATAATGCAATATGCATACATTAACAGTTGTCTTGGATTTATATTACATTTGTTTATTTTTGTCTCTCTTTTTTAGCATTTACAGAACTGACTTACGAAGATATTAATTTTATGTATATCTGTTATGACTATGAGTATGAGTAGGAATACTATCAAAAAATATTGCTTTATCCAATCTTCAGTGAACATAAACACATCCGGAAGAATATAATTTCAGTGTATTAATCTGTGGTCATTAAGAGTCTTTTAATAAAGAAATTAGCTAAAATAAAGCTTCATAGCATACTGGAGATAAAGAGGAGCATAAGGACATTCTCGCTTTGTATATACGATGATGCACTACATTTCCCATCACTGTTGCTTAATTATTAAAACACACAATCTTAACAGATAGATCGCTGACAAGGCACCCTGCTTCGCAACGGCTTTTGTTTCACTGTCTCATAATATGAGAAAACTGGTGCAAATCACGCAGTGCACGCTGTAAAAAAATCACGCAAACGCAATTCCCCACAAATGAAAAACTTAGATACCCGACAATGAATACGGCAAAAATCAATAGGCAACTTACCATTCATCTTGTCAAATCTTCACGCAGGACTGCATATCAAGGAGAACGTATTTTAACACATCGTCCCGAATTAGTTGTTTCACGGTGGTTAAATGTTTTATCTACACACCACACGACGGAACAGAATTGAGACGCGGAATAACGCCTGTGAAATAGGGCTCAGTGGCCGGCAGCCGCCTGACCGCCCCGCACGCTGGATCTGCAGCCAGGAGAGCTCTTCCGGCTCTTTGGAGAAACAATGGTGCAGGATCGGGCTGACAGAGTTACACCAGCAACGTGACTCCGGCTGGCCAAACCTCCCCAGACGGATTAAAAATATGGAGCCGTCCAGGGAGGCGTGAGGAAGCGGACGAGCTGCAGTGAGCGGTGGGAGCTGGCTGGCGAGCACATCTGAGGAAGAGGCGTCTTTCTATACACGGATCACACACACACACACACACACACGGCTTTGTATTCATATCTTTTTAGGGACTCTCCATTCATTTCTATGGGAAAAACCCATATCCTAACTATGACAACCTTAATCCCTACCCAGCCCTAACCTTAACCATAAGTAACAAACAAATCAGACAAAATACAACACTTTTGGCTATTTTAGTTTTTTGATTGCAATCACTGATTTTTATAAATATGAGTTTCCCCCAAAAAAGTGGTCCCCATAATGTAAAAATAAGAGGTTTTTAATCACATCGTGGGGACATTTAGTCTCCACAGTCTGCCCCCCCCCACAATGACACTGGATATCTATATCTCTGTGGGGACTCCATTCATGTATATGGGCATAACACTAATCCAAACTATGACAAACTTAAGCCCTACCCAGCCCTAACCAAACAAACAAGTAACAAGTAACCAAACAAAATACAAGACTATTGCCTATTTTAATTTTTTTGATTGCATTCAGAGATATTTATAAAATTGAGTTTTCCCTTGTGTAAAAATGTCCCCACAAGGTAACATATTATATCCATCCATCCATCCATTATCCATACTGCTTGATCCATCTGGGTCGCTTTATCCTGGGAAGCTGGAACATATATTTATATACATATAATTATAGAGAGTATATGGAACATTTTTGAAGAGGAATGACCTTGTATTTATATGGTGTGTAACTCAAAAGTTTGTCATAATAATGACATTATACTAACATAAGTAAAGGTAAGTGTTATGTTGTAGCTCTTAGAAAGTGTGACATTCAGTAAGTGAATAAGAGCCTAAATTAGGGTTCAGCTGGTTAGTGCTGAGTCCTCACACTTGCAGGGTTATGACTTGGCATGGATTTCCTCTGTGGGCTGTAGGTTATTCCAATAGCACTGGACATACATCTTAAGTGGATCGGTGTCGCTAAATTGCCCTTTGTGTGTGCGTGTGCATGCAGACCTGTGTGTGCGTGTGTATACAGGCTTTTGTGTGTGTGCGTGCAGGCCTGTTTGTGTGTGTGTGCGTGCAGGCCTGTGTGTGTGCGTGTGTGTGTGCGTTCAGGCCTGTGTGTGTGTGTGTGTGTGTGTGTGTCTGTGTGTGCGTGCAGGCCTATGTGTGCATCTCCCTTTGATCGCCACCACCTGCATTATATGAAAGCATATGGAAGATGGCTGGATGTGATGTTAGGTGTAAATGTTCTCCTATGGTTATAATGACTTCCATTCATGGGACACCATAGTATTTATTGGGGGAGTCCATCCCGCCACACCTGAAACTAATCACTAACATGATAAGCAGCTTCTTAAACTTTATCTTTAAAACATCCATCCATCCATCCATCCATCCATCCATTTTCTGTAATTGCTTGTCCTATTCAGGGTCACGGGGGTCCGGAACCTATGGGCACAAGGCAGGTAACAACCCAAGATGGGGGACATGTATTCAATATTTTTAAAATAGAAAATTTAATCCATAGTGCCAAATTAGGGGATTTCTTCCTTTTCTCTTTACATGCAGTTTATATGTAGTGATGTCCAGTTTTATTATGAGATTTTGGAATTTTTCACTTGTTGCCTGTTTCATTGTGGTTATTTATTTCTGTGATGAGTCTGATAGTATGTCGACTAAGGCGATATTATATAACCTATATGGAGTAAAAGCACTTGCTGAGACTTCAATCCCTAACTACATAATCAACAGAAAATGGATGTGGGATGTTTACTGTGCCCTGTCTGGTATGTAATCCCAAAGGATCTTATTGAGATCATGGGCCTTCTGACCTGTGGGTCATTATGGTGGAACTCCAGATTACCATGGTTCATCTGAAGCTTATGTACTGCTTTTGAAAGTATGGAACTGTATGCTTCATTTGGACCCCTGGATCACCATGTTCTATCTGCAGCTGAAGACCGCCATGTTGCGTCTGGAGCTGTGGAATGCCAAGTCGACAAGGGTAAAGCTCAGATTTGTGAAAGATTTGAAAAGGTAGTATTACTTTCTTTTCTAATCCAGGCAAGGGCATTAATACAGTACATTACCATAATTATTAATGTGTGGGGTAAGGTTAATAAAAAGAAACATATTTAACAAAAATGGCCAAAGTATGAGAATTTTAATTCTTTGCCCATGAAACCTTCGCTAAAATCCAGATGTATTGAACTAGCATCTCATCCAGGTTGTATTCCTGTGCCCTGGGCTGTAGGTCTCAAACTCTGACCCAGATAAGCTGTCAGAAGATGGATGTATGAATGGATGGATAGATGGGCGGATGGAAAGTCAAGCATATTGTGTCAATTTTATCTATATTAGGTTAAGACACAGAAATACTGACATCTAGTGGCCTTTATATAAAATTAAGTAAACCGCAAAGACAAAATCCCTTCGGGTGAGGGGACTTTATAAGGCACTATGACCTTTCCTTACTTACCATTGTACTGCATAAGTCCCTACTTTTGTATTTTTTTATATTAAATTTTTGTCTTGTTATTTTTTTCTGGTTATAAAGTCTTGCCATTTAAAGTGAAAAGCATACATTGTAAGAATATTGTTTTTCATGAAGGCTTGAAATGTTTGTCTGACGCTATTTAAAAGCTAAAGGCCACCAGACAGGTTCCCTGCGGCTCCATAATAATTTAGAACGGTGGATCTCAAACTGCACTCGCAGTGCCCCCTGGTGGTACATTAGGCGAACGTGGTTCTCTGCTACTACGATTTTTTTCCACCCATATAATGCTTAATAGCAGTTAAGAAGAAACGCGTAAAGTTGTGTCGTCATATATCATCTAAATATTTAATGAGATTGATCAGAAGTTTTTTGTGTGTAAATCAGGTAGATATTTTCATGTGTAGTATGCAATCGATGCAAGATGAGGAATGTCTTCTCCGGTCTCCTAAAGACTTTCATTGCCAATTTAAGCAAAAGATGAAAATCCGAGCAACGAACAGCAGAGGGTGCTAAGAGAACAGAAGTGAAACTTCAGAAGTGAAAACACGCCTCACCGACAGGGGGCGCACACGTTCCATGAACAATAGATACCTTCACCTGTACCTGTACCAAGTGGGAACTTGTCCAGCTTTTTCTTTCATACTGCTCACTCCCTTCACAACAAGAAAAAGTGTCTATGACCCCCGATTCATTTTCATATACAGCTGGTGTCAGATTATTACTGGAGTTGTAAATGAATGTTGACATCTGTGAGTAATATGAAAAACATCAAATCAAGTCACTCTTTCCAGCCATTAAAAGTGCCAAAAAATCTACTTTGACCATCTGTGCGCCTATTTAAATGCATGTCTGGGAAATGGGCCAAACCAAACAAGCTAACTGAGTTTTGAGGCTTTCAAAGATGTTTTTTCAACACATCTAATGCTACAGTTAGCAGTCTCGTCGTATTATCAGCTGGTGTTTTGGGAAGTTGTACGGCTTTCAGGTATTCCTATAATTATTTCAGCACTGAAAGTTTAGCCAGAGCATTTACAGGTGTAGCAGTGAATTACTGACGGTTTAGTTTAAGCTTTTTGCGTTTGTTTTTGCTAATATTACGAATAAAGACGATGCCAAAGTATACTACCAAAGGCTGATTTTGTGTAAAAGTAGCAATGGCTGTAAAACCTCTTAAATGCCCAATGTAGCGTTTTCATAATAGAACCACAACTACTAAAGCTACGGTCTGATAAATAATTAACTGATTGGATAATTAGTCTAAAAATGGTATTGTATCGAAAGCAAGCTTTTTATTTATATTTTCCCATTTCCTTATTTTAAAATGAGCAGTACAACTAAGGGCTGCTAAACTAAATTCAATACAGTACACAAATTTAGTTGAATAGGCAGAATAATGTTAATGGTTTAAATTTTTTAAATAAATATCTATCCAAGCTTCAGAGTGCATTTTTGGGTATGGGTGCTTATAGGGAGACGAAAGCAATAACGGGCCGATGCGTTAATTGCTACCACTGCAGCGGGCAGTATTTGATCCTGCACCGTGATTAGCGTTATAATACAGTTATTCATGCTATGTCATTTATCATACTGCTTTTCTGGTCACCAGTAACTTTTTTACACGATCCCTGTGTAAGGCATGCATTCTTCATTTTAACTCATGTGTACGTAACCGCCCTGGTCCCCAGACCGTAGTAATGCGCATAGATCGGATGCCAGGCACGTCGTTCGTCTCCCTGTATAACATGTCGGCGCCGCCTTTCATGTATAAATTACCGAATTACGATAATTAGCATTTAAATTCACCGAGCCAATGTTTCTCTTCGTGTTTTCCTTAATTAAGGAAAAGCGCAGGAATTTCTGGGGTAGCTTTTCTGGTTTAGCCACGTATGAGTCGTGTTCAGTTGTCACTGAATAGGAATACATTTCAATAAGTGGATAATACGCATTAATAATGATCATTGGCATAGAATACTGGAATTTTCCTCTATTTAAAATTACAGAGAAGGAGAACTAGGTCAGCTCTACAAAACCTACTTTAAAGCTACCAAAGCTTCCAGTATGCAGTGCTGCAAATTTCATTAAGGCTTGAAGGAGAGTGTGTAGGAAACCAGCAGGAGGAAGGGGACCATCGCAACCATGCAGCACAGCAAACAGCATGTTCCCCATCTCGGCTGGCATGGTTCAGACATGATCCTCTCCCCAGGTCACGGAACCTGACTCGCACCCAGGAGGGGTGCCTTACGGACACGCCATTTTCCATTGCATTCATCCATGAGATTGATCTGTCAGATGTGTTGAAGGGGTGATTGGGCTTTAGCGCTGAGTAGTGGGGAAATGACAAGCAGAATCGAGAGGTCAATTAGTGTGATTCATAACAGCTTTATTACCACAAATTACCCGACTTAAGCCTTCAAAAGTTTGACCGAAAGCCTCCACAGTGCTGTTGGTTTCTTACTGCAGCCACAGGGTACCGATGGTAGGAGTCTATTAGGTTTATATCCTCACACAAGTTCATTATGTTGCACCAAACAGCCCTTAGTGGCACTGAGGACTTTCACATCCATAAGGAACTGAATGTACCTGGACTGCATTACAGTCAGCGTCACACTGACGCAGCTACGTGAAAGCAAGCCTGTGCTTAGGTGAACAGGATCCTCTGCATCCCCCACACCCCCGTGTTTGCAGCTGTGCATTGCGACTATTCACATTTCATTTGGGGGGTGGGGGAGATTGTTTGATTTTCTGTTTAAGACAGCCCTATTGTTAATGTTTGTCACAGGTGTGCATGGTGGATGACACAGGTCAGTATAGGCCGTGACAGGAATGTGCCGTGTCACTTCTCTAGCCAGGTGAATATTTATATTGGTTTATATAATTCACATAACACAGCTTGCGTCACAACTGCATCTCGGAATCCACTTCTTACATAACAGGTGCATAAATATGTGAAGACAAGCCTCACAGCTTCTACCCTTTTGCTGTACAGAGATTTTAAATGCTCTGATTTTTCCCTTTTAGTCGCTACCCTGTGAAATAGCAGAACCACTCAACCACTTAAGACCATGTATGACCTCATCCAACAGAGGTCAAAAATCATTCAGACATATTCTCAGCGTAAAACTGACTCAAATTCGGTTCCCTCCATATATCAAGATTCCTCTTCAGTCCTGGCCTCAGACTGTTGGCCACTTTTGAAAGCTAGATAGTCAAGCATTGGGTTTTTTTTCGCAGTACATCACCTCACTGAGGCCAGACCACTGACATATTAGAAATGTTTCCTCCTTGCATTTCTGATAAAAGACTGATAGACTGATTAAACCCAGCTGTTAATTTCCAAAAGGTAATTACTGTTCTGCCTTTGAAAGCCACAAGGTACAAGGCAAATGACCTGCACTTTGTAAATGTTTTTTTTAAGTCTGACTAACCTGTACACACTGTGTATGTAAATCACCCGCTGTGCCCCCATGTGGCCTTGTGGTGACATTGCAGGGGCAATGCATGGAGTCTGGGCATAAGCTCCGCCCCTCTCTTTTACACACACTAGACCAGTGGTATCCAAACTTTCTCTGCAGGGCCCCCCTTTTCTAGATAGGAACATTATTGAGCCCCCCCCCCATTCAAACTACAGAGGTTCAGATTCAAACTTTATTTGAAATACAA
>JAODJU010000035.1:10070394-10088317 GCA_026776725.1 Gnathonemus echidnorhynchus | reverse complement strand
TATGCATACACACACGGACTAATAATTACTTTTTTATTAGGAGGGCAGAACGGACACAATTTTTGAACAGGGTCAATTTAAAGGCATACAGTGATCTTACTGCATAACTTAGATTCCGACAAAATGATGATTAGAAAACCAGTGCAGCCTTATTTAGAAAGGAAAAAGAGTGTTTTTTTTTCCTTTGTGTCATTTTTCTATATTTCATAAAAATGAAAAAAATCAGCAGCTGTCTCTGGCCTCCCCTTCTTACGAAATTTAGAAACTGCCAAAGTCAAAAAGTATAAAAAAAGTTTTCCTCAATAGCTTTTCTGGCAATTATATGGTTAATGTTTGGTTGGTTGCTTGTTGTTTTCCTTGAAGCAATGTATAATATTTTATTACATCTTTCTGTTACATATAGGATTTTTTTAATATTCAAGGTTATTTTTCAAAGTATTCAGGTGTTGACTTGGTGTTGAACTCGGAAACTACCCCTGTCAACACAGTCCTGAAAGATTAGCAGTTACCACACCGGAATCTCAGCAGTCTACGTAGCATTAACGTTAATTTCCATCACGTCGCCTGCTTGTTCAGCGGCGTCGGGCCGTTATAATCTATCACGGCCCGCGTCTAGGGAAGACAGGAACACTGTAAACAACTCTGAATGTAAACAATTAGCCGCAGCTTTGTGAGGGAACACAAACCATCCCTGTCAGCTCCCCGTCGTGCCGCTTAAACGACTCACAGCTGGAGTGTGGACTTCATGAAAGGAGTCGCAGGATCTCTGATCTATTTAAATGTCATCTGCTCAATAGAGTCAGCTCCTCTGAGTCGCTTATACTCTGCATGCTTTCAAATTCATACACCTCTTGGAAAATTGGACATTGCATCACTATTTCCCGGGAATCCGGTCTTTATGCCTTTAGATGTTATACATGCTGTTTTGGATGCACAGCTTGAAATCCTTTCTTACTTTTTTGACAAAACCCAAAATTACTGGCATTTGTTTACTGTTGATATTGAAGTGAAAATTGGTTTAATAATTGAGAATCATTATAATTCACAATAAAACAACTTTTGTCCATTTTTACTAACATGCTGTTTCTCAAAACTTTTTTTTTTCTCCAAAAATTAGCCTTTGTTGTTAATAGCTTTGACAGTTTGCCTGTAGAAAGGGCTTTGGACATGATGCAGTTTGTCTTGGCAATCAGTGATGCACGTTGGTAATACTCTTCCATGTGCTGTGGTCAGGTCTGCTTTTAGAGCTCACAGAAATGTATAAGTGGATAAAACTGCAGGTTAAAGTTGTTTCAAAATATCTGTATCATTGTCTCAGTTCAGTGATTCTTTGGTCATTCAGATTCAGGGGCGCTTTAATGCACGGGTATACCCGGGCTGAAGTCCAGGGGCCGCCGCTATAAGGGGGCCTCAATCAACCTTGATTAGTAAAATTTTAAGTTCCTCCTCTCACCTGATCAACAACTACACAACTAAGAAATAATAGGGGGCCTCTGACAGCTGAAAAAGGCCCTCCGACCACTTTAATGTGCTTCTGCTGAGATGACATATTAATCCTCATTGCTCAATAAAATAGCAAAAAGGATTTAAATATACATGACATGTAAACTTAATATATATTAAGGCATCGGATAGTCATTGACATAAGACATGACTAACAAAAATTCAGTTATCTTCATGTGTGTAGATGTTTTGGTCCCATGGTAAGATTATGAAATGTGGCACCATTTCAAAGGCTTCAGGAACAGGAAGCCATAGTGCACTGAGCACCAATCATGTTCCTGCAAAAAAAAAATAAAAAAAAAATCATGTAAGATGAGCACTGTGCGCAGACATAGGATACAACAGAAAGTGGTGCTAGTAGCTCTGGGGTTTGTTTAATAATGCATTCCGCTCAGGTGGACGTAGGCTATTCCGTATCCTTGCTCCGCTATCGGATGCTATCCGCCGTGGCTGCTCACTGGGACAGCTAGATCATTCCCTCTCGATCACTCCGAGCTTTTAATTCCACTTTCATCCTCTCCCTGCTCCAAGCCGGATGAAGGGAGCTCCCAAAGCAGAGAGGTAAGACGAACGAAGCCGCAGGTCGTCTCTGTCGTTGACGGCATGGATGATCATATGATCTCAGCCGCTGGCATGAAGGCTGACGTTACACAATCCTTCTGCAGGGCACTTCCTAAGTGCATTTTCTTGGGGTGCAATTTTTATTTTTGGAAGCCCCTTGTTTTCAAGTACTTGAGCAAGTCAGGCGATGCAGGAGAAAGTTCTAGATGAGAACTTTGGACTTAGCTACAGGTTGCAGGGAGTAGCAATGGGTTCGTAAAGGAGACACTCTGATAAACTGTGGCCCCCCCACTGGCATGTTGATAAAATGGCTCGAGTCCACAAGAACTTCTGCTTCAGTCTTATGCAGTGTTTATGTTTGTCTGCAGCAAGGCATCAATGGGAGTCAATAAGCCGTCATTCCAAAACGATTTAAAGGAACTTCTGATTCTTAGATACTTGTTTTTCATATGACTGTCTTTAGTGGCTCAGAAATCGGTTTGAGGCCAATGTGCTTTGGGAAAAAGTCATGCTGAACTGTTGAGTATAACGCAGCATTAATCGTGAGTGAAATATGCTTGTTCAAGGACACAGGCTCTAAGTAAATGTGCTGGTTTAAAATAAAAAGAGACAATTAAACCAGCAAGTGACACGACAGATTAAGTGTTTAGGGCACTTCCATCATTTGTTAAGGAATAACAGACTTTCTACAGTCTCGTCACCGGGACCCTTAGGCGCTCAGATAGATGTGATAGGAGGTCTGAGTTTTTGCTCTGCATTTTCCCTGCCTGCCTGGGGCCTGTTCCCAAGCATCTACAAGACTATAGTGACATTGTTGGGGGGGGGGAGGGGGCGGGGGGCTATGACTGGGAGAGCCCATTTAATTTTCCATGAATCATGTGCAAAGAGTGATTATTTATATACAAGTGTTTTGTGGTGTTTTGCGGATCGGTAATATGGCATGTTGGTGCTCCACAGGCCAGAAGAGGCTTCTCCAGCCCAAGAGTGGCTATCTCACACAACACGCTTCCATCTGTCCTTTTCTCTGCTTGTCTCCCTCTGTCTCTCGTTCACACACGTTCTGTCTTTGTCCCTTCCTCACACACTCTCCCCAACTCCCCGTCACTCTCTCTCTCCTTCTCTCTGCGGCCAGCTAGAGAGACGGGGGTAAAGGAAAAGATGATGAGTGTGGAGCACAGAGTCTGGCAGTAGGCCCAGCTCAGGGAGGTTCAGCTCCCCCTGAAACGTCGGTGGGAGTGGAGACGAATGGCTACGTAGCCACTCTGGGCTGGCTGGGCACTGAAATCTCCCCCCGACATTCTCTCTGAGTCCTCATTTTATATGGCTCTTCCCGGCTTGAGCAGGAATTCTTATTGTTTTCATTTTCCTTTCTCAAAGGTTCACTTGAGGCCAGCCAGTCAGTACATCTGTCCGCCTGCTGTGCAAAAGGCAGCCCCACAGACATTACGGAAAGTACAGCCTTCTCCACAGCTGCTCATACTGCTCCTCTCTCTTTCTCTCTCTCCCCGCTTCTTGAGTCCTGTAACGAGAGCAGACTTTTACCCTCTATACCTTGAGTGATGGAACTTCAGTCAGTAAATAAACCCCAGGGTGAACCGTCCCCATCTATCCCCAGACCCCAGGGTGACAATGCCAGCAACGAGGTGGCTAAAGAGGACCTAGAAGCCAACAAGAAGATAGAGAGGTTTGACATCCCGCTGGACAGTCTGAAGATGGTCTTTGAGAATTCCACAGTAAGTACCACTGAAATAGTCTATTAACCTTCATAAGTCAAGATAACATTGTTTACTGATTTTGCATTCAAAGTGACATAAAGGAATTACCTATAAAACCTGCTGTTAGCAGTGTGTTATATATTGTAGCCGATAGTTTTATTGCGTTTTACCGTCAGCATATTTACGTGTGCTGTAAATGTCATATAGATCCTGATTTCTAGTCTTCATTGAGTGTGACAAATATGAGCAGAGAAATACGGCAGCTTTTGCTGCTCCACCAATCGTTTTACTGCATTCTTTTGTAGTAAAGATTGTAGTAAAGTTTAATTTGAATGTGACAGACAGGGGATGCCAAGTTGGGCATGTGGAGATAAGGTTTCCTGTAATAATGCCGGAGCTGATTGTTACTCAGCGAGTGTGAGTGAAAATGTACACCAGGCCGGGGCAGGAGGGCAGGGGGTGCTTATAAATAAGGGGGTACTTTGTTACCTTCAGGCCCCGAGTATCGGCAAGCGCGGGCGTTTTGTGTTCCCATCGGGATTCCGTGAATCCGGTCCACCTCCCAGCCTTGGGTGTCAGCGTTCATCTCCGGAAAGCGAGGGATATTTCAGCTTTACGGCCTGAACCGGATAGCCTGCCGGCCCAGAGGTGTAAAGAAGAGAGGGACTGGGATTTATTAGGGCATTAAAGAAACATTCAATAAAATGGTAAAATATCGAATGCCGCAGGAAGCCTTTCTCCAAGGTCACATCTCCTTCCCCTTTGAAACAAAATGACAACGCAAATTGTAGGAGATGGTGGCTGTAATTCCCAGGGCAAATGAGCTCTGCATGACAGAGTGCTTGCTGGGCTTTTCAGAACAGGGGCTGGAGTGGGATTTAGATCCCGTTCATTAGTTCCGGTGTTGGCCTGCAATGGGAGACTTAATCCACCTGGACTTTGCTGAAATTCGACGATCCTGCGGATTTCCCCGGATCGGGGAAGTTTTCCCGACGGGCCCGAAAACACGAATCGACCCTTTGGCGGGCTTCTTCCACTCGTAATCAATTTTGGTCAAAAGGCGCCTTGTCCCCTCTGTCAACAGAAAGCATGCAGAGGTTCTCCATCGCTGTGTCACTCGCTGCTGAATGGAAATAAAGCTTCTGTGAAGGGAACAACTTGAGCAGATAGGGCTTTTCTATGGCTGGGCTAATGGATCTAGGAAGGTTGTAAAGAAATACTGCTCAGAGTATCGCGCAGGGTCGTGTTACAGCACTCTGGCGCCATGACCGTACTCCACACCAGCAATGGCTGCTTCTAAAAGGACGTTGCTGCTTTTATGACGACTGAAACCGTCCATCTACTGTAACCTCTTGTGGATGGATGACTAGAATCTATTTTTAGTGTTACGTATTGAGAAAGAATTTCTAAGAGCATCATGGTTACTATGTTTGTTTATATATGTTTGTAGACTATATAGTTAAAAATAGGTGGACATCAGCTTGACCTACATGTCGTAAGAGTATTATGATGACACTGGTCCACACTTTGTTGATGTAATCGCCTCTACTCTTCTGGGAAGGCTTTCCGTTAGATGTTGGAACAATGCTGGTGGGATCTGCTGCCACTCAGTATTGACATTGGGTGATCAAGTCCCTTTCTGTGAGTTCGGGTGGCCGACCACTTTGCGCCTAAACTTACCCCCAGACTTTTCCACTTCGCAATCCCTTCACTTGCTGCTGACCAGAGCTGCTTTAGCTGGGCAGAAATTTGGCGAAATGACTTGTTGTGAAGACTGCGCCCTAAGGCGGTGCCAAGTTGAAAGGCACCTACTTTTTCTGGATGACTAGCTATTCTGCTGCCAACGTTTAGGCAGGAGATTCCACACCCGAATGCTTAATAATGAGTCAGCAATGGGTTAAGCTTAATTAGCAAATTCCTCTAAAAGGAATGTCTACATACTTTTGGATTTGTGGCAGGGGAAGTTTCATAAAATGCTATGTTAAAAAGTACCACATACTTAGAATTAAGCAGCACTCAGACTGGCCTCTGATCTGTGTAATACCGTAACGTAACTGTCACTGTAACCCTGTGTGACTGTCACCCCTCCAACATGCCAGTATTCTGCTAATTGTGATTAGAAACTCGACGCTCGGAAAGGTCCCTTGGTATCAGCTGGAGTTTTCACTTTAATTGAGTTTGATTTTTAATGTACCATAGGACTTTCATTTTAAATTTGTTTTAATGGTTTGCTTAGTCTGTGTTTTCATTATTTTGTATATTTCACTTTTGGCCAAATACAAATAAATTGATTGTTTTTTCTTCCCTTGACACATTTACTAGATTTATGAACAATGGTCTGGAAATTGTTTAATACCGTTAGAATTGTTTGTATTTTTTTCCCCAAAATGTAAATCCATTCCTTTATCTTGTCAAGGCCATATGGTACATTTTTTCCAGACATTTAGATTGAAGGAAAAAAAAAAAAAAAAAAAACGAACCAATTAGCTTTGTCATCGCTTGACTGCTGCACGACAAACATATGGGCAAAAAAACACGAGATATCTGACCTCAACATCATTATCTTCTGCCTCAGATCTCTCCCTCCCCAAGGAAATTAAACAGCTGCTAAGGAAAAATGGTCTCCTTGTTTAAGTGGCACAGCACACAGCTTACAAGTTGTATTAGTAACTTAGATACATCCTTAACCTTTACCATGTAATGGACCTGCGGTTCCTGTCACAGAGCCAGGACCTTACATTCAAGCTTTGTCAGAATATGAACCAATTAAAAAGCTCATGGCTGTCAGTTTCACTGTATGCCGTCCAAACCCTGGCCCACGAATCCCAATGGAAGGGATGCGCTTCTTGTTTTTAGCCAACCTCCGTCGGTTGACTTGATTAGGTCAGTAATCTTAAATAATGCCTGGCAGATGGAAGTTATGCCCTCAGATCCACATATGAGCTGCCGGGTGCAGAGTCTGAAAGAACGTTCATTGGGCCAGGCGATGAAGTGATCGGCCAATCAGCATGGTCATTGCTGCTTGACAGTTCATTATGAAGTGGACTGAAAGACGGTGGGGAGATACAAACGCAGTAATGCAGGTCACGTGATGGGAATCTGGAAACGAGAAGGTAGAGTCGGTTTGGCTGCCTCACATGCATGGCTTGTCTGGTGCTCTTCCTGCAGATCTTCCTAGAAATGCATAGATGATCATTTACATTTAAATTAACATATTTAGCAGATGCTTCTGTCCAACAGTGACATACAAGTAAAGCAAATAGCACATAACAAACATACGTGTCAAGGAGTCAACTAAATGTAAGTGCAGCCAGGCTGAGCTTCCAGTGAATGCCCAGGTACGAGTGTAAGCAGCACTGGAGCAGGAGCTACACAGCTTCTAACAAAGCAAGAACCTAGTAACACTATTAAATGACCTGAAGAGCAACATAAGAACATTTAGGGAACTTAAAGAGGCCTCAAGATCACAAGATGACAGAAGGCACAGGAGACATAGAAGATGTGGTGTACAGTAATAACAGGTAAAATAGTAATGGTAATCATTCTTTAAAAAATCTCTCTGATTCTGGCAGTATGTTTGTGGTAGATGTTAAGAGACTGACATATAAACATTTTTCCCAGGGATGGCAAGAAGAAAATTAAGAAAATCTTTCAAAAACGTGTGAAATCCTTGCTCAAGTCAGGTTCTGCACCTTTCTAGGAAATATGACTCGTTTAAATAAGTTAAATAGCAAAATACAGATATTCAATTAAAATTTGCATATCTTAATTGGATATGTCAATAATTTATGAAGTCAAATCGAATTTCAGAGCTGATGCAGTTGGCATGCATACAGATTGCACCGTGGCAAACAAACAGTACAAAAACAAACACTGGGAGGGACAGCAGTCGTCTGCCTACATGTGTACAGTGGTGTTACGAGTCTGTGTCACAAAACTATGGGAGATGATCCAAGCTTGGAAATTATAGGTTTATTTTCCCAAAAACCACTGCAGTCCAAACACAGGCAGTGAATCGACAGCCAGGTGTAACGTGCCAAAAACAGAATCCAAGTCACTATCTGAAAACCATAGTCAAATCGTGGACTTCAGGTCGTACGCTGGGGCAGAACTTAAAATTTTTGCTACTAGCCAACAGGGCTACCTCAGTAAAAAGTATCGTCTGACATTTTTTTTTACTAGCTAGTGGGCTACCATCAGATTTTTGTACTCACCCTTCATCAAAATTACTCACCTCAGGCAAGTGGGCAAGCTTAATTTCCAGCCCCGATCATGTCAGGAGCGGTCGACTTGGAGAATGGATCCAATTCCAAAAGGCAAGACAAAAGCAAAAATTAGGCAAGGGATACAAAAGGACAGAAAGTAGCAATTCAGCTGGAACATGCAATATGACACAATGAGGTAACTGAACTGAAAAGTCCTAATATAAACATCCAAATCAAATCACTTCGTCACATCACTTTACATTTGGTAGAGTACAGGTGAGTAAAACACTTGCGTACTAAGTCCTAAACAGCAGCGACGAAGTAAATAAAACAAAAGTATAACAAACAACCAGTGCAAATTGGAAGCATACACAAACAAACAAACAAAAAAATTATAAAAAATTAATCAAATAAATAGTGTGCAAAATTCATCCATTTTCTGTAAGC
Organism: Gnathonemus echidnorhynchus; assembly: GCA_026776725.1. Lineage (NCBI taxonomy): Eukaryota > Metazoa > Chordata > Actinopteri > Osteoglossiformes > Mormyridae > Gnathonemus > Gnathonemus echidnorhynchus. The sequence continues at coordinate 10,079,886 of JAODJU010000035.1, read as the reverse complement.
ACTGGACAGAGGCGACTATCCCGGAGGCTGCAGGCACAAGGCGGGGAACAACCCAGGATGGGGCACCAACCCACCACAGGGCACAAGGCGGGGAACAACCCAGGGTGGGGCACCAACCCAGAGCAGGGCACACTCACATATCTATGAGCAGTTTAGTAACCTTATTCACCTTAGCATGTTTTTGGACCACGGGTGGAAAAGAGAGTATCCACAAGAAACCCCATGACAACACAGGAAGAACATGCAAACTCACCTCAAACCTCCCACACATGTGGCTATGGAAGAGAAGCGAACTCTGGCCCCAGAGGTGTCAGGGAACCATGCTAACCACTGCGTCACCGTGCCCCCCCAGTGCTGAATGAATGGCAGTATAAATACGAACAAGGATGTGGTGGATTCGGATGGCAGTGAATGGATTCATTGAACAGAGGTCAACATTTTGATGGTCTGGTGGAAGGACCAGCTCTGGAGCTCATGAGCATATTAATGTTCTGTTGTGGTTGAATTTAGCCAGACTGGAAGAGTCTGAACTGAGACCTCACTCGATGCAGGTGTGAAGCACTGTGATGCTCATTTCACTGTACAGACAGAGGGGTCAGATGAACCAAATTCTGAGCAGGGTTTGCAAATCCTACGCTACTGCATGACAGACGCAGAGAAAATTCTCACTAAAGGTCACGCAGACAGCCAATAAAACATTTCTCACTGTAGCTGACAACTTACAGCAGTGAGGAAAAGTGTCTGTTAGATGTAATGTCACGTAGATGTCCCTGTGCTTAAAATACATTTGTGCTCAGTGTAGGTCTGGAATTATCTTCCAGGGATGCATAACAAAAAGAGATTTCATGTTAACCAGCTAGAAAATTTCACCATTTCCAGATATCATGCAGACATTACATGGAAAAGCAACGGCACACACTGAACATCGGTCATGTATGCTAAGAGCCTCAGTTTTGTATAGGCAGAAATTCAAGAAATGAAAGATAACAAAAGCAGCCTTAACATTTAGCGTTTAATATTTATGGTCAATTTTCAGTGTGCTTTTGAAACGCTCTGATCTTGTAATTTGTCTAGCTCTGTGACCCCCTCCCGTACTGTTCTGAAGTGCTTCTCAGTCTGTTTAGCAACCTAAAAGCTTATCGTAATTTGGGTGGTCCATACGCTACTTTTCTGTCCATTTGTTTGACAGACACTTTCCTCCAAAGTGATTCTGAGGTCAGTGCAAACAGCTAGTGCATTAGGCAGCAATGAGCATGAACTGAAGCACAGATGTTGGCATTGGAGCGATATGGTCAAAGTGTAATTATATTTATGATATAAATAAGAGACGATGAACCATAGTATATAATGAAGACACGGCACTCTATTTTAATAACATTGAGGGGCGTGGGGAGAAAAGATGACGTATCCCCCTAATAAATAATTTGGCTTCATTCATCCCCCCAATAAACAGACCGTTGTATTTAAATTATTGTGTGCCCCCCCAGTCTCAAACTCTGTCTTATGCCATTGCATGCAATACAGTAATGTGACTCATAGCTCAGGTCTTACAATTGGATACACAAAAACCTCCATAATATACAATATGTAGCACAATGCTAAAATGGGAACAGGCACCCTCACATCTATGCAGGCAAAGACCAACAAAAGAGAGAGCGATTAAAAGGTGTCTTGGAATGTAACTTTTCAGGCATCTGGGAGTTCAAGGCTGAAGTCATTCTCATGGTACAACGCCTCCCAGGAGAGCGTAATTACTGCCCAACTGTGAACACACGGCTGTGAAGGGATTACTAGAGTCCCCCTTTCTCTATCACTTGGATTAGGAGTTGAATCAGGGGAACTTGAACCGCTGCAAGCCAATCCAAATTACAAGTAGCCTGCACTCCCCAGCCTGCTATCGTCTTACTCACGCAGCATGAGTACATCCCAGTTCTCTCCTTCAAAGAGACTCTCCCAGGATGTCCAAGTGGTTGAGTCTGTTACCGCAACATCTTGTGGCCAATGATGTTCAAAGAGCAGCATTAAATATTATCTCGGCATCAAAAGAACCGACTCCTTATCTGCAGAAGATATGCAGTCGACTTTTTGAGTGCTGTTGTTTCGAGTTATGGAACATGCCCCACTCTACTCCGTGCTGTCGGACCTCTGACAGACGTAAATTAAACTTGGCCTGTCCTGCCATCTGCTTTGTACTGTGAGATGTTCTACATCAGTTGTTTTATGCAGAGTTTTCATTCTTGGATACGATAATTTGCTGCTGTCTTTTTGAAGCGAAGAGAGCAGAAGTGAATATGGTTCTCGTCTATCCTGTCTTCTAAACAAAAAATTATAAGTGGACAAATAGTCACATCATAATAATCGTAGTAATAGTAGCATTCATATCAGATATTATTTGTAGCATGTTTAAATGACATCCTCAAAAGCATTACAGAAAGCATAAGCAATTGAATGTAATTATTCAATGTTGTGTAACTATTTGTATTTTTCCTTGCATCTCTTTACGCATATGCATGTTCTATTTGCATACTAATGGAATCTGAATTAATTCTACTAGCTAACCACACTTGCATGAGGATGATAAAATCCTTGATCCTAAAATAAAATGGCTCTCACATTTACTCTCGAGTTGCAAAACCAGTTGCTCTCTCTTCTCACAGAGCTCCATTCCTTCGACGACACACTTTATCTATGGTGCCAGTTTCCAACTACAGCATGAATGACCAGATATTTGGCTCACAGGCTGACGTAAATATTTAACTAAGTTTTGTGTTTCGCTTTGTTGTATTTTTTATGATTCTAGTCAAACTAGACCATCTGAGATAGTCTCTAGGCAAATGGAAGCAGTAGTTAACACAAACTCCATTCTTGTAAAAGGAGATGGCTTCATCAAGGCCAATCCGTTTTAATGTATTATGATTTGAAGAATTTAGATTTGTTGTATCGCAGTGGCTCTTGCTGTCCTTCCGTTACCATTCTCTACATTTTTACTCCAAATTCTGAATAGTTGTGTTTGTATCAGAAAATAGCAATGTTTGTACAAACTGTGGTTGTTTTAATGCAGTGTAAGCTGTCTAGTTTCTGTCCTTGTCTTTACTATGCTTTCTGGCAGAAGAGCTTGTGGTTTTCTAAGTGTTTAATACAGTATTTCTGTCTGAATTTTTGCATGTCAGAAAAAAAGAGTTCCAGTTTATACCTTTGCTTGTCACTGGGTCTGTACCTTCAAGGGTCTGCCAGTTGTACCCTATAGCTGTAGCTACATGTACTTTTTTAGGTACAGAAATGGACTCTGAGGGACACTGTTGTATCATTTGATACAACAGTATCAAATTCAATTGATGTTGTTTGTACCTTGGGGATGTTCATTCTGTCCATTTCTGTACCTTAAAAGGTACATTTACCTACAACTAGGGTAAAATTGGCAGACCCTTGCGAGAACAGCCCCAGTGACACGAACAGGTACAAACTGCTACTCTTTTTTTCCGACAGTGTAGCACAGGTGAACCTCCACTATATCCGTCCAGCCAATTACGCCAGCTCAAATTAAAACAGACCAAAGGGACTTCAGTAATTGATTGACCTTCCTATTGTACACCGTAGAGTTACTGTAGGTCGGTAGAGTATTTGGGTAGTTTTTCTTGGATTTTCATTTTCATTCTGATCAAACCAGTGAGTCTGATGTATTCAGACACAAAGATAAGTGTAAACTTCACCACTAGGTGGCACTCACATGTCTGGTGAGGGCAGTAACGTCCTCCTTACACCAGCTAGCTGGTTTTAAGAATAGATGTGAGCATGGTGTAAAGGGATCCAGAAATAAAGTGGTTTTATTTTATAAATACAACACTCCTGGGGTGCAGCAGCTGTACCATTTAAATGCTCTGTAGGAATTTTCAGTCAGTAATTTATTTGTTTTACTTTTAATATGCCATTAAACTTTAAGTAACATTGTAAAGCAAAGCAAAATTTGGAAGAAAACAAATACGCAGTTCCAGCTTTTTTAAATGAAAAATGTGAAACAGAAGTTTAGTATTTTGAGTTTTTCACACTGGCTTCTGCTCTAAATACCTGCACTAATCTTAAATAACTCTCTAGTGTAATTATTGCACTCTTTCCAAATTATTAAGTAATGCATACCCACCTATGCAAAGGCTATCATTGCTGGACTCCCTGATTTAGCTCTTTGGCCATTTTTAGAGCTTGAGATGTCTGTCTGTCTCTAGCCCAGATATTAAGTGTCTGCCTTGACTGTTCATGGCAGCAGCCAAATATAATACATATATTTACTGTATATATCTTGTGGATATATACAGGCTCCTTTTCCTTGACTGAGAGACATAAACTTGTAGCTAATTTGATTAATTTTTTTTTCTCCAGCCATCTAAGCATAATCCTCATGGTTTATCGAGTTATTAATAGTTCTCATTTTATCTGCTGTACTTGTGGTTCTCCTTTTTACTCTTTGTGCAGTCTGTGTTTGGGGTCACGCGATGATCATCATTACACGCTACACATACTGTGCTCACAGTTGTTTGGGATCTTGAGGGTGGCCCAGATGCTTGACACGACTGTCCTGAGCAGTGAGAGTAAATCAAAACTTTTTCATCTGCTGGGTCTTGGTTGATTTTATGTTTCTCAGGGGCGATCAGAGGGACCAACCTTGTCTTTAGCCAATGATATGTTTTGAATTGGTGAGTGACAAGAGAGGGACACTCCAGGGGCCAATCAGCTTTCAGCTGAGGCCAGTGCCCCTGTGGCCCCGCCCTTGTATACGCCCCAGAAGCTGCTCCCGATGGGACTCAGTGGGTCTTTCCAGCATCACCAAAGACAGCTCCAGCCTTGGATTGCGGCCGGTGAGGGTTACAGGAGAATCTCGGCTTTCTTTCGCTTACAACCACACACACAAAAGACTGGCTAAGTGTCGGTTTAGATAGAGCTGCCAAACAAATGCAAATTGGCAGCAGTCTGTTCAAAATGATGTGCTACTCTGAGAGATCTGAAGTGCCCAAATGGGATCCAGACAGTTTTTAATCACTCCTTTTCTGAAGAATGGCTAATTATTTCATCTCTTGTGAGACTTTGTGGTGCCTGCTGGTCATCATCATCAGCATCATCATGTTCATCATCAGCATCATCATCAACTTGGGGGAGGGCCCTGTTTACCCAAGCTCCCCAACAAGCCCATTAGAGATACTCTGACAGTGTCACCAGGGCCGCCCAGCAGGAGAAAGGGGGCTCAGATACTTGGGGGGGGGGCTATGAGTGAGTAAGTGTGGATAATGGTAGGTTTGGAGATGGGGGGGGGCTGGGTAGCCATTTAAGCCACCTGCTGGAACAAGCCTATTCCCGTTTTTCTGCACAGAGAGGGGGAAGTGCATGCAGAACAAGAGCCGCTGCGGACTTCAGATGAGGAAATCCCTTTATAGGGCTGTGAAACTTATGAGCGGCTTGGGAGTCTGGGTAGGAGGGATGGGGCCCTTAATCAGCTGTTAGGGATATAAAGCTGCCCTTCTCAACCTGGGCCCCGTGATCCCCGGGGGGGTCTCAAGCAGCTGCAGGGATCCGCAGTGATGTTACATAAATCGCTGAAATGCCGGTATCATCATGCGGTGTTTGCGGCGTGACACGCATTCGGTTGATCAGAGCTCCTTAATTTTTACTGATTCATATAAGTGCGATTAGTGGTGGGGGATCCCTACTGCTGGTTTGTTTTTATGTGGGGGGGGGGGGGGTCCCGGGTTTAAGAAAGGTTGAAAATCCCTGATATTAAATAAGCTTTCACTTTCTGTGAGAGAAAGTGGTTTGTTCTGTGGTTTGATTGTTTTTGGTTAGAGAGCAAAACGTCAATTTGTTCCATCTGTATTCCACAGGTTCCATCCTCTGGTCCAGTCTGTTCTCCGACTTTCCCGCATGGCTGGTTCTGCTTTTCCAACATGACGTCCTCCAGTTTGCTTTAAATCAGACTTGTCCTCACCTGAAAAAACCCCACACTTCTTCCTTAGTGCCATTAGCAAATGATTTGCGAATCAGGAATAATGGTTGGGAAACCTTATCATGATGGATGACCGACCCGGCAGGATCGAGTAAAATATCATCCACCTGCTAAAAGATGTGGCAGAGAGAACTTAACCAGAACCTGAAAAAACTGACGTACGGGACGTGACATTTTAATCCCTTTGAGTAGTAATCTTTTAAAAAGTTGACTATTTAAATTTTAATGCTGTGAAATCCATCTGAGTGTGTCCAATGAGAGCTAATTAAGCTGGGAACCGTTTCTCAGCTGATCCTTAGGGAGAAAAAAATGACTCTCCTCTCATGCGTAGCCTTGGTAATCTCCCCAGTTCAGCGAAAGATGTCAGGGAGTCAGGGAGTCGGAGTGGGCTGACCCGCACGGCCTCCCGCCTCACATCGGACTGCACTGTACTGGATCCGGACATGCAGTCCATTCTGTGCTATGCGGTTCCACAGTACAATCAATGGATTTTGTGCCTGTTGTGTATCAATGCTACATTAAATCCTCAGAAAGCAACAGAGCCAAAGCGAAAGAAGTCATTTTCTCTAAGTGTAACGTTCAGGGCAAAAATTACACGAGCTCTTCCCCATATTCACAGAATGGGATTTTTATCCATGTATGGGAGCATTTAACAAAGTTGTCTTTTGTGTAAATACATGATCTGCCTTCAGGGGGGGGGGGGGGGGGGGGGTTACTCATTTTAAAACTGAGAACTGAGTAAAAACAGTCACAGAGTCTGGGCTTAGTAATAGCTTACAAATTGGACGAAAAGGTAGAACTGAGAGCATAATTTGATTTGGGGTATGCTTATTTCTTGATTAATATGTTTCTTTTTCTCAAGAACTCAGTTGATAGAAAATAGGAACCATTCCGGTTGCCATGACAAATTTAAACCGACAAAGAAACCAACAATCGGGAAGTGGATTATCGTAATAGAGACGGGAGCCGGCGACAGGGGCTGGTTAAGCATTAGTGGCGCGAAGGTGGCAGGCGCCCCTGGGCACGTGTCAAGGTGATTCCGTTCTGACCGCTGACCCACAGAATGATTAACTCAGTTTACCTTAGAATGAGTTCGCAAAAATAGTCTGGGGCTGTCCATGCGGGAGGCCAACGAGAAAATAAGCTCGGCTGTCAGCAAGATCCATAAACATGCCCTGCGATTATGATCCCACACATTTAAATCAAACTGTTTGCATGCTGTGAGTATAATCTGGTCTTTATGCTGTAAAATATTAATTTTGGTGCTAAATGTCAGGAGTCTGCTGTAACTGGCTGTCCCCTATAAACTCTCTTGAGATGAAGTAGGGCATGGGGGCACTGGAGAAGGGATGAGGTTAGGGGAGAAGCACACTGGTAGTCGATTCACACACTGGTAAGCAGTTACTATCTGTTGAGAATATAAAGCAGTGCTTTTTCATGAGAAACTGTAAGAGAGACTGGAAGCGACATTCTGACTCTTGCAGATTTCCTGTCAGTTTGTTTTTGTCAAGATGGCCACCTTGGATATTGGGTTTGCCATGTCTCATATGGATCTTTTTGTTTCAACGAAAGTAATTTTTTCAGCTCTTATTCACTGGCAAGCTTCTTGTCCACTGTATGTTGCGGTGTCACACAGGTCATGTGACAATGGCTGCAAAGCCTTATCTAAGTCAGATGCATGTTGTGTGGTATGAAGTGTAGGTCATCACTGGCTCGGTTCAAACGTGCTTTGCCATGGCAACCTGTTCCTTCATATCCTCTTGTCCCCTGATGCTTCATCAAGGTGCAGCTTGGCATCCAGAAAGATAGCACAGTGTGACCTCTGAATTCTGTGTGTGTGCATGAGATATCTTACACACAGCCTAAAGAAAGGATCACCCCTCCCTATGACTTATCACACAGTGGGGGCACATACATGACTTTGAACAGAGGACTGAGAAATGACCAGCATGTATGATGTTTGACATCAAAATTACATCAAAAGCCTAATCCAGTACCTGCCCCTTCTGAGAACATCAGGCAGACCTGTACATCTGTGGTATAACGCGGACAGCCGATTGCAGGTTCTAAATCACCCATAATGTTTGTCTAGCCTGCATGGACAGGCGTCCCATCCAAGGTGCTTGCTGGCTTGGGCTTTGGGATGGGCTCCATACTCACCATTACTGGACAAGCGGTTAAGGAATATGGATAGCAGACAGTCGACCAACTTGGCGTTGTTGCCTCACACCAGGGTTCTTGAGCAGGGTTCAATTCCCCAAACCCCAGCTCTATGTGTGTGGAGTTTGCATGCCTTTCCCATCGTGGGATTTCCTCTAGGTCCCCCAATTTCTCCCCACAGCACAAAAACCTGTTAAGGTAAATTGAAGTTACTAAAACGTCTGTAGCTGCAGATGGTGTGCGTGCCCTGTGACGGGTTGGTGCCCCGTCCTGGATTATTCCCTGCCTTGCACCCGTAGCTTCTGGGACAGACCTCCGTGACCCTGCATAGGACAACTAGGAATGGAAAATGTATGGATGTATGATTTGTTGTGCTGATGCAGGAATTGGCTGTGCTCAGTGAGAGTTGTCTCTCTTTGTCCTCAGCCAGATAGTTTTGACACGGAAGACGCCACATGTGTTTGCGGGGGGGGGGGGGGGGGGGGGGGGGGGGGTTTTATATCACAGACATGTTAGGAGAGGGAGGGCAGGGTATGGTGCTAAAACACGGTGGTGAGCACCTCCCCGAGGTTCATGACTGCAGCGGCCCGTGAAAGGGTGCAGTCACTCACGTGGCCCCACGGTGAAGGCTGCGGAGGAGAGATACACATGTGAACAAGCCTCAGACACACAGCCTCCGATGGACCACTCCAGATATGCAGAAAAGCAACCAACAAAGGAGAGAAAGGGGAGGGGGACTTTACAGCACAAAGAAAGTTTGCTTTCTCTAAAATGACAATTGGAGCAAGGAGGACGAAGGACTTTTCCAGTCATAGGTGAATGAGATCAGAGCCGGCTATGGAGACAAGGTATAATATATCATTACAACACTGTCCTTCTCAGCGTTCAACATCCTCCCTCTACCTGGAAGTTCATTTAAACATTTCCAGTCCTGCACAAGGCGCTATCAATGCCTCTCTCGAATAAAGTTGCTTATGTGGCAGAGACATTTATCAATTATTCAGAGGGAAGGTAACCCTGGTGACATTAAGACGAACAGGGAGATATTATTCTTCGGTTTTGACAAATATGTCCTTGTGACGCTGCATTTTGTGCCGATTTCCTGTGCAAACATTCTGTTTCTTACAGTATTTTTTCCCCTTCCTGTTAACCTATGAGCACAGCACGCTTCCTTAAATTCGAAACCTCAGCTCGCTGTTGTACGGCGAAAGCTACGTGAAACTCGATAGCGATCGCCCGGCCGTGCTGCAGCCCCGGGAGCGATCCCTTATACTTACAGGGCAGCAACTGACCAAGAAGCTATTTTCATAAAATGTGTACCACCTTATAAGAATTTAGAGATG
>JAODJU010000035.1:10059775-10070294 GCA_026776725.1 Gnathonemus echidnorhynchus | reverse complement strand
GGGGGGGGGGGGGGGGGGGGGCGAAGGCAGGGGGCTTGCGAGAGGTGTCTCCCCAGGTCTACATTTTCAAATCTCTACCTGAGGCTCACCAAGCTGGAGAGGAAAGATAGAGCTGGTCACACAAATCCCTTCATAATCGCAGGGGAGCTGAAGTGTCTGGATCAGCGGGAACGCGTCTCAATCTAGACATATCTCTACTCAGGATTTCCTGTTGCGTCATGCATGTGAAACGCCTCATGACTCTCCCTTTGAATCTGCTCTTCAAGCAGGGACTCTATCCGCAGTGACCCAAAACAGCACGAGTATCCCACCTGTGTGAGCATCTGATTATACCCAATAATGGGTGTGTGAAAATAGCTCAGTCTCAAAAGACATGACCAGGCTGCATGAAATTTATCCATAAACTCAATGTGTTCCATATTTATGCTTTAAGACCTTAGTTAAGCCAAAATCAGTTTGGTTATAAAAAGAATGACATTGTAAATTAACTTTAACTTGGCATATTTGCTTTTGTTCTGTTAGGTCAAATCACAGCCAATCACAGACTGTTATCGAGAAGGTGTTGATATGAAAGTTAAGTGTACAGAAAACAGCAGTCGATAACATTGTTTTGAAGGAAATATAAGATAATGCTACATTTAGAGGTATAGCTAAACCCAAGGATTTCGTCCTTAATGAGATCAAGGTCATCACAGAGGTACTAAAAATAGATAAGTGGCATAGTGAGTACTTCACTTTTCATGGTATTACTACAGATTATGGTAACTGGGCAAACCAAAACGTTAATATGCTAATGCTAATATAATTTTAGCTAGAAGCCTGAGGAACCCAAACTGGGAGGCCTGAGGGTGCTTAGAGGGGAGAAGCCTGAGCAGGAAAGACTCGTCTTGGCAGAATGACAGAGTCCTGATTTGTATTCAAATGAGGGTTTTTGGATAAAGCTACATGAAAGAGTAATTTGCTGAAACGGTCTCTCTCCAGCTTCCATGTTATTAGACTCTGTCTAAGAAGCTGGTCCACCTCCTGGGGTGGGAGGGGCGGGGGGTGGAGTTACGCTTGGCCCTCTCCAAGACTGGACAAATGCCAACCATTAACAGATTTTCTTTGATTATTGTAAATAGGAAGGAATTAAACAGTGCTGTATTTGCTATTCGTAGCAGTTCTTGGAATTTGTTAGTTTTCACATATCCTGTCTTTTTTTAAGACACACACATTGGTGAGAGTGAAGCTGGGCATCTGAACACAGGGGCAGCCATCTTTCTGGGGCCCCTGTAGCATATGTTCGGGGGTTAAGGACCTTGCTCAAGGGCCCGATGGAGATGTGGCTGCTTCCCCAACCATGGGATTTGAACTGGCAACCTTCTATTCACAGGCCTCACCCTCTGAGCCACACTTTTTGAATATTTACACTCAAATATCCCCCCGACCCATCCAGAAAGTCCTGTGGTCCGCTCTGCGTCTTGAGCCAGGCACCCTGTTAAAGCAGAGGCGTCGGGTCACTGAGCCATGATGTGCGTGTTTCTTCCAGACGTCTGACCCCCCCCCCCCCCCCGCACCCCCAATAATCCCTGACATCACGCTGCAAAACAGGGTTGAGTGGTAAGATGCTCCCTGATTGAAAAAGTGGAAGGTTTGGGGATGACCAGTAGGGCCAATCTGGGAAGAAAAAACTGACAGTTCTTCTTTTAGGTACTCATAAGTTCTCATACACGAGACAGAAGTTTTGCAAACACGCCACCATGCAGTGGCTATACTCACTATACTCATTAAGGATCAGAGGAATTCCTCCATCAAGCTGAACATTTTACATTTTTGAGAACATAAATGGCTCTGGTGTGCCTGTAATTGCGAATGGTAATATCACTGATTTGGCAGACAGTTCACTTCCTTCTTTGCTCATTGCACTTACGGTCACCTCTGTTTGTACAGTGAGGTCACAGCTGGCTTGTTATTGAGCTGTCACACCAAACGTCCTGAGAATTCAGCCTCGCAGTGTCCCACAACGTCCACTGCCATTTACCGCCACCTCATCGCGGCCTTCACGTGCCCCCATCTGCTCTGATGGAGCAAGTTGAGTGCTTGTGAGGGCAAGGGGGAGGGGGTCGACGTGAAGAATTTCCTTGGTCGGGAAATTCCCGAGAATTTCCTACAATAACTGCAAACTTCTTCTCTGATCATCAGGAAGTAGGAGCTGACAGAATAGCGTGCAGTCCAACGCCCAGGAGATCCACTGCAGGCCGATCGAGCAACACGTCCTTGGAACCGAAAGGGACCTCCTCTAAGCCCAGCCAGGGATCCAGTCAAGGTGAGGAGATCTCTCATTCCCCAATGTATTAACTGATTGGGAATCACTTTCCAGGGATGTTTCTTGTGAAGCTGGACAAATGCTGATAGAATAAAAACACCAATTAATGACCAGTTAATTTAATGTTCATTTTCATCCAAAGATCGGTAATTGCATTTCTGGTCAATGGAAAAACCTCAGTCACAAGGTCATTAGCCAAGTCATTTTGTGTTGTTGGTTTTCGCAGTCGATCGAGGACTAACACCTTTTATTTCTGCGAACATGAAAGTTTGTCAGCAGCAGAAGCCTTCATACACTGGTGATGTTTTGATTAAAAATGAATGATAGCACATTTCCATTCCAATGCCTTGTCCTAAATATTCATGCGCTGTGTACAACATTTCCCCGCTTTAAGTCTATAACACAGCACAGGTCCCTTTATATGATGTTTGCGCTTTCTTTCTGCTGGTCAGCCTTGACATATTAAATGTTTTTTTTTCTTGCTGTTGTTGTTTACAGAGTAAAGAAAAAGGGTGACTGTATCTGTATGTATAAAGCTGTGATCGAGTGGGTATACGCAGTTTGGTCGTGACGGATGAGGCTGCTGACCTTCAGGTGTGACAGCGAGCTCTGTGGGTAGCTGGTTGATGATCTGTGGTCCTGTAAGGGAGAGTGGCTGCTCCTACCAGCTTGTGTTTACTCAGCTGAGGGGGCGTGAGTACGGCTAACGCTAACACAGCGAATGGATGCCGTTCTCGTCCCACTGTTAGTGGGTCGTCCCCCCCTCTGCTACATTTTAATGTGAAGCTATGGTGAAACCTTCAAGGCGCCTTTCGTTGACCGCAGTGGAAGTGATGGCTGGTTTGTAATGCTGGTGCAGTGCTGTGGAAAATCCACTTCTTTGTTTGAGAAAATTATGAGTCTTGAAGAAAGCTTTGCGTGTGAGTGGCACACAGTTATCAAGGGAGAGCTAAGTCACATAAGTATTTGCAGAGACAGTCTGAGAAATGAAGGCTTAAAATGTTTGATATATAGATCATCACTATACTTAAAATGATTCTGCCTTTTTGCAAGCTCTCCTGAAGCCCCTAGTTACCCGCTGGCTCTCAGTCTGAGTGTAACCCAAGCCTTCTCATACACACACACCTGCACACATACCTCCTCAACACCTCCTGCTCAAAAACCATGAAATATTTTTAAACTTGTTATAGTATTTGTGGCTGATGTTTGTTCTGCTGCTAAGTGAAACTGAAACTCGGGGAGGGTTTTCCAATGTATTATAACACTGTTTTTTTGTGAACTGTATCCTCTTTCGGCACGTCAAATAGAGATGAGGCCTCTGCACAAGTTCTTGCTAATTATACCTCAATCCCATGACCCACGAGTGTCTTGTGAGTCATAAAATTTGTGGTGCGATGCCTGTGAAGCTCTTCCACCTGTTTCAGTGTCTGAATGGAGTATCTGCAACTTGTGCTTCACCTGAACGTTTGGGTACCTTTAGCAATATCTAAATGCCATTCACTCTGGGACAGGGGCCAGAGCTGAACAGTACAGTCCCCTGGAAAATGAAATAAATTTGCAAAATTCGTTAGAACCAAAAGTCCTGGAGATGAAGCTCCTGAGTTCTGGCATGGGAAAGAGTCGCAGACTGGCAGATGGTCTTATCTGTGAGGCCAGGTTTTGGAGAAGCCGATTTAAGTCCCAGTCCAGGAATTCTGTGTTCAGTTCCTGTAAAATTATCAGCTGCGTGCAGGTTTGCAGCCTTTAGATAATCAGTATTTGTTCCAGATGCTGTTAAAAAAAGAGAGGCACAGTGACATTAAGTGTGCAGAATTGTGTTCCTGCTACAGGACCACAGGGACTCACTGTGGCCACTTCTTGTAAACCAGAGATGAGATTCTTGACTAAAAAGACCCCAATAGCAAAGTTTTACATGTCAGGGAACCATTAGCACTAACGATTTAACAACATATAACGGTACACACACATTAACAGGAAACATATGTGCAAGAATCCAATTAACTTTCACTATCAAAACAGAATCATTAGTAGAGAAAATTATGTGTATCATTTTCTCTTATGCACACTTTGCTTGCAAAATTAATAAGGAACAAACACCATTGCTGTTTCTCACAACGGATAATATTTTTATGCATACAGACTACTGAAAGCAAATGATACATTTTATATTTACACAGGCAAATAAAACGCTTCCAGAGAACAGCACAGTTTTCTGGGAAAATGTTTATTTGCTATAAGATTGCATCATATCTTCGGATAGCGGTTCATCAAAAATACATTAGGTCCTGAAACGTTATGAGTGATCTGCTGTGAGGGAGGAGAGCCGGCTTTAGTCAAAAGATATTTTAATATGAGGATTAATTTGGTTTGGCCGGTGCGGTGAGGCGGTGATTAGCACTGTCTTCTTATTCCCCCAGGGTTGGGGAGATCGCTTCTCCCCCCGCCCCCCCCCACCCCCCATGTACTCACATATACATATATACGTGTTGCTGGGTTTCTTGCAGGTATTTCAGTTTCCACTCACAGTCCAAACATGAGCACTTAGGTGAATTGTTGTCCCTAATGGGCCAGTAACATGAAAGAGGGAAAAGTCAGGATCATTCCTTTCATGGGGCCCAGAATCTCTAGCGGTGCCCCAGCATGTTAGACTGGTAAACCATCAAGGCCAGCCACTACTGAGTAGGCTGTTGTTCCTGGGATGCATTCCAAGGTGTCTGGGAACTGGTAATAGCAAACATTGGATGGATGGATGGATGGATGGATGGATGGATAGATAGATAGATGATAGATAGATAGATAGATAGATAGATAGATAGATAGATAGATAGATAGATATTCTTGCATAGTTAAATTTATGTGAGAACTCACATTTAGCATTTGCATGATCTGCCGGTTTTTAAATCATTCTTCTATAACACAGACGTAGAGAAATGGATTTCCTAGTTTATACCCCTCTCTCTTAACAAAAGCTTTATAAGCACGTCGTCCCTGGAGATGCAAGGCTTCTGAAAATATCTGTCAACATTAATAACAGTAATAAGCGTCGCTCCCGTGCTTCTGCTTGTTTGTAATGCTTGACAGAGAATAATTAATGCGGCTGGTACATGGTAGGAATGCCTCAAACAGAACACGAGGATATCAGAGCCAATCTGAATAAGACTCACAATTCGTACCGTCTTTATTTAGTGTCACATTCGATGCGGCACGAGAGCATGACGCCTGAAAATGAATTCCTCACATTCACAGCAGGGTAATAGACATGGTCATTTTATTTTGTTATTTCTCTGAAGATCAAGGGTGTAAATTAAACAAAACCAGCTAGTACAACCCCCTGGACTCCTCTAAATGGGTGGAGACCTCAGCCATGCCCCCCTCAAATTTCAACCCAAAGTTACGCCCTTACTGAAGATATCTCTGATTACTCAGAGAAAAAAATAACAAATATTACACTAAATGTCAGTTGACCAAGTCCCAGTGTTAACATTGGCGTGACATGCCGCACTATAATGGACATATGCATGTTTCAGGTTTGCAAAATTGTGTTTGACGAGTCTGTATCCCTTTGTGTTTTGATGGGTGGGGGTTCTGCGGCATTCGGAGGGGGTTTCTGAGTGACGACGGGCCGCTCCTTCAGTCATCCCCACGGCTGGTGCAATTGCAGCCTCAGCTGGGCCTTCAGTGCCCCAGACTGACCATATGGACATTTGGGCACATGCCCAGGGGATCCACGTCCTCAGAGGGCACCATGCAGAGCAACCCCTCATAACCCCCCCCCCCCCCCCGGTCCCATTCCCTTATGTTAGATGCATTATTGAATTTCCTGAGTGACCAATCAGCTCTCTTTCCAACAGGACATCATGCGTAGGGTCAATTAGTGTGCTGCTAGTTAGTTTTAATATTAGTTGGCTAGCTCGAATCACTATGAACAGACGTTAGCAACTTAGCAGGTGTGCAAAAAGAAAACGTGAAAAAAGGACAGGAGTGAAGAAATACGCTTACCGTGCAAAATGTGATGGTCAGATGGTCTACAACAACCACATCTAGGTGAGGGAGCATGGGTTAGGAGCTCGTAATAACCCTAATCTGGCCTTGGACCTACATAGGGGGAACCATTCAGCCCATGTGGGGAGACCACAAATTTGTGATCCCTAAATCCAAGAGTCAGTTTCATTCCCCTTCTATGACTTTTTGTTCTGGCATTACCTCACGCCTGTCATATGTAGAGGCCCATGCCCAGTTGATGGAAGGCACTATTTGCATGTCACTCAGAGAGAGGGACCCACGTCTGAATTTGCTTCTTTGTATGGCCTGCATTAATTACCTCTCCGTTGTGTAGTGGAATTAATAGGATATTTAGAATGTAAATTATAGTTTTTTTTTTATAGCTTTAACATTACAAGAATGTATTAATACAGAAGGCCAGTTTAATTTTTATGCTCTTTTATCCTAGTTGTAAAATTGTATGTGCTGCACAACATCATCAGAATGAGAGCTTTTTTCCTATCAGAGAAAGCGTACATGTAAACGATTACTTGAGACTTTATAAACCATGCTGCATATGAACCAGCTGATTATGATACAATAATGGGAGAAGTTCCTTTTGTTTTCTTTTAAGAAGAAAAGCGGCACGGAGCCTGTGGTGCGCGAGTGTGGCGTGGGCTGGCGGGGGCTCAGTAGACGCCCACCATCTGCACAACAAATGCCCCTCAGGTGCCTTCAACACCTCATATAATTAAGCCCAGAGCACAAGCACATGACCTCGAGGAACTTTGTAATGACTTCTTGATATTACATTCATGTTTTGCTCGCTGCGTGAGCCGCGTTACATTTCTTCGACACGATGCATTCTTTTTTTGAAAATTAAATGTGCGGAAATGAATATATACTAAAAATTTATGGTCTCGCTCTCTCTCAAATGATGCCTTGGAGTTGAAATGTCACTCGTCAGTGCTGATAGATGTTTGATGTGGAAAAAACCGGTCGTGCTCAGAAGTCACACTAGGCAGAAGAACTTCTATTTACAGTTAATTGGTGGATGACAGTTGGAGGAGGAAGTACAGTGGCCGTCTATGAGGAAGCCAGTGGCTTAAAAATTAAGGGCACAACGACTTCACCTGCTAAAAAAAGACCCCTCAGGGTCCAAGACTTTGCGAGGGGGGTCTAAAATAAAACCAGCTGTCACTGAGGTTCTCCAGCACAGAGGAGGTCCCAGGTCACTGGAGCTGGTCTCCGCCACGTGCAGGAAGAGAGACGTCCTGCAGGCAGGGGATTTGAAAGCTTTTCCTTTGCGGGATCTTATTCTCGGACAGCACTGGTGAAAGCCAGAGGACAATAGGTAAGACTGCAGCCCGTCACCTCCGATTCCCATCTTGCTACTTGCTGCTCTTGCTCATCTACCTGGACACAGATGATTCAGGAAGCATGGTGATGTTTTGGATCAACAATTGTGGCGAATCATTTGTGCAAATGCATATGAGAGTAAATGGTGCAATATAACAATTTGCTTTAAAAAAAAAAAAAAAGTATAATTAGGAGATAATCCATTAATTGTTTGTGGTTTATTTATGGCAGTTGGCAGAACATAAACGTTAAGTAACAAGAATGTGGACATTTTCATTCTGAAATTATGAGGTTTTTATGAAGGCAATCGATGTTACTGCTTTGGCTACTACTGGAAATCTTTGAATGAATAAATGTGCAAAAAAAATTAATGTCAGAATATGCATCCATCCCTGAGCTTATTCCAGGCAGCGTGGAGCACAAGGCAGGAGAAAAGAATTAAGATGATGCGAGTTCTTCATGATTTATTTGACTGTCATTAAAGTGTTCACTAAGTACTTCGCGATAAGTGAACCAAAACTAATTTTGACCTCATGCTTTAAATGCGTGATAGCTGTTCTTGTCCAAACAATTGAATGTCATGGATTATCTGTTTTGGACAGATGCTCTAAATTAAGAAATTTGTTAATGCTTTGTTTAAACTTAAAAAAATGCTCACGACTTCCATCAATGCACTAAATCCACCAAGAAGTTCTGTTAGAAAACTGTTGCAGTATGAAACAGGCTAGCTCTGTATTCCAAAGACCAAAGCAGTTTAATAATTTTCTGTAGCAGCAAACTGGTTTAGCCTGAATCCAAATTTGATGGCTGAGCAGACGTCCCAGTGGCAGAAATAAAAAGAATCAAGTTACTGTACAGAAGCAGGCGTGCAGATGGCAGTATTTTGCATACCGCGTTTGATGTTTGGCGCCTCTGTTTCTCGGCAGTCCTGCATATGAGAGGGACTTTTAGCCCAGGCTAAATAAACCCTGAATTTCAGAGAAGTCCATATCCTGACACTCCTTATGTTCCTTTGTCAGGAACATGAACTTGTAAACATTACAGTTTTTTAAAAATTGGGTTTATTTACTTTTCTTAGGCGGGATTATCACCGTGGTTGCTTAACTTTCCGGTTACACAAGTTACTGACCCTTGACTTGATGCATTTCAGTCCTTTGTGTATTTTTTTTCATCTCATCTCCCAGCATGGGGGAGGGAGCATACTCTATGGTCCAGCACTTGCAGATAGACTAAAGTACATGATAATTCATATATATTTTTCTTTCTTCTAAAGAACCCATAACTGTACCTTCAGAGGCATGAGTCTGGCCAGTATCTGCTGGACAGAGTGGCTGAAAACCCCAGCTATTTCAGGAGTTTGCTGAGCTGGGCAGTCCCTCACTCCTGGGGGGCTGATAGGTTTGCACATGTTCACCATAGCTAAGAATCTAAAATTGGTGAGCAAAATGAACACATTACGTGGCACGAAAGGAAGCAGCTACTGTCAGAAATGTACCAAAAGTGCATCGTGGTGGTGCTTGCAGGAAATGCATCGCTTTACTGCATCCAAGGACACGTCGACGTGCAAAACTGCAGCGGGGACGTGCTTGGAAAGCTGTGGGGAAAACAAAATTATCGGGAAGGATTTACTCAATGTCTTCATTTTTCCAACTTGCCTGAAATGGGATTTAAGCAATTTCTTTAAAAAAATAAATCACCCTTTACTTAAAAAAAAACACTTTATTGGTCCCAGTCTTTGCTGTAGTTTCATGGAAATATATTCCTGGCATGCTACAGGGGATTCAGTGGGGTAATCCAGCATGGGGGTGCGAAGACATTCAAGGAAATATCTTTGAATAAGTTTACCGCACTACCTACCCTATATAAATTAATGCTTTCATATGAGGTCCAATTAATGAATGCACAGCAGAAAACGTGGTGACTGTGTCTTTTTTACTGGCCTTTTGCTGGGAGGTTGAAGATTCTTCCCGCATGTGCAGTCAGTGAAAATGAAAAGCTCTATCCGCAAGGTTAACCACTGCCAGAAAGTGCACATATTTACACAGTGAACGGCGTAATGTTCACGAATGTAGGGAGGTCTTACATTGCTTCAAAATGCTGCTAATCACGTAACATCTTTTTAAGTTAAGTTTTGGCACATTTTTAATTTTCAGCTTGAATTATACAGTATGTGGGTATTAATTCATGTCAGAGGTGGATTTCTTGGGGAGTCTTTTTGTTGGGGGTTTTCTGTATTGGAGAGGAATGATGTTGCTCTCAGTTGCCAGGAAACCAGGACATCAATATACTAAATCCCTCGTTTCAGAATGGGTATAGGGTGATGTCACTTTGTGAGAGGGTGAGTTAGATGAGAGAAGTTTGTTGCCGCCATCTAATTGAAAGTGTGTGGATGGTAATAGTTCAGTAGGTAGAAGTTTTTAAATTGCTCTTAGCTGCTGGAGTGTAGGAATCATCTTACAAATGGCAGCGCTGTGTTGAGTAGCTCTAAGCCCAGTGATGGGACTCGCTTCTGGAGAACAGAGCAAGCTTAGAGATCCTCCATCGGCATATTAATTAGACCAAAAAGTAGGTGTGTGATGGGGTTCTGGGGTGGAGTAAAAATCAGAAATTGTTTATGATTTTTGATGCTCTCCAAAGTTCTGATTAGTCACATAGGGGAATTACAGTTAAAATGTATGTTAGAATTAAAAAACTGAAGCTTTAAATTGAATGTAGAGATTAAAGGTCCTATTTTCCTGCCCCTTACCTACTAATCATAATCATGGATTCTGAGATGGTGTATTCAGGCATTGTGATTGCCGCTGAATATATATGATGTGTCTGTATGTGTGTGTGTGTGTGTATATATATATATATATATATATATATATATAT
>JAODJU010000035.1:10042494-10058893 GCA_026776725.1 Gnathonemus echidnorhynchus | reverse complement strand
GGGTGGGGTGGGGTGGGGTGGCTTGCATGATGACGGCCTTTGCATTTGTCAGCCACCTGAGTGAAAAAGCACATGCTCACACGGATGCTCCGATAAATAATAAATACATGCATGATGCAACCTTAAATGCAGCCCCTGGACAGACTAAATGTAAGGGTAAAAAACAAAGAATATAAGGTTGCATACTAAATGCATGAGGAATAAACACACATGTACACACACACACACACATACATATATATACGTAACCACAATGTAAGAAAAACCAAACTAACCTGCAACAAAGTAACATATATCTATAGACATAATATATACTAAACGTGTAACACATAAAGAAAACCATATATAATATAAAGCTTGAAATGCATCATGGAGGGAGTTCAGTATTTCCTAAGTGAAATGAATTAGCTGGACTTGATTCTTTTTAATTGCTATGAAACTTTGAATAGTTATAAATAAATCATAAATAGTTGAAAATAAAACTAGTGAGGAGAATGCAAGCTTTTAGAATGGTTTATGTAAATGACTCAGTCAAATACACTCAAATTTAATATGTTTATTACTAGTTTCATCCATGCATACATCCATCCATCCGTCCATCCTTCTTCCATACCTGGTTGTTCTGAGCAGGAAGGTGTGTGTGTGTGTGTGTGTGTCAGAGTGTGTGTGTGAAAGAGAGAGTGTGTGTGTGTGCGTGTGTGTGTGTGTCTGTGAGTGTAAGAATGCAATCTATGGATCATAGAAAAGTCTGGAATGGAATGTTTTTGGTCTGCAGACAGACCATTTTGCAAAAATATATTGTGTTATTTCTATTTTTTGCACATAATGATTTTTGTTTATTGTTTTATTTTTCAAGCAAACACCTGTGGCCAGGAGAACATGTCAAAGCACATAAAATTAAGCCCAATTATATGTCATGTAGAGGGAGATGCTCAAGTCTAGGCCCTTTTTGCTTAATGGGCCGCTGCCGGGTTGTCAGGGAAACAGAGTGCTGCCAAATGGGCCGTTCTCAATTACTCTTCATTTCGCAAGAATGGGGGTGAAGTGTATCCAACAGTCACAGTACGAGGGGTCAGTATAACTCAGTGAAGCCTTCTTGCGCCCCCTACAGGGCAGTCCTGGAAAATTCTCACTCATACCAATACCCAGAAGCGGAATTACACTGAAAGGCTGTAACGCACTTGGATTAGGTAGTAAAGACCGACATAAATCAAATAATAAGCCAGAGGACTGTTTCTCACCAGTCGCACCAGGGCAAGGTTGAATTATTAAGGTACTGTGGGCTTCAGCAGAAAATGTAGTTTGAAGATGAATGAAGCAATAGATGAACAGATGGATGGATGGATGGATGGGCGAGCCATATATAGCAGTGGCACAGTTAAAGTTGCCTGTGAGGTTTGCAGCTCATGTAGAGCGGTGGTGTTCACAGTGTGTCTCCTGGCTCATTAGGTCCTGGGGGAGTCCGAACCATGCTCCTTACCTGGGGGGCTCGCCAGCGTCAAGAAGCAATTTGAGAGCCAGGAAATCGCCTCGTCTCAGAGCGGCACCACCCAGGTGCAGCTCCAGCAGCGGCCTGCGCAGGTAATTAATGGGCAGAAGGGCATCCTGAGCGACGCCGGGGCGAGAGGGGGCAGCGGGGGCAGCGGGGGAAATGAGGAGGCACCAGCGGTGTGGTGTTTTTAGCCCCATCCTATCCCCCATCCTGGCAGCCGCACAGACAGGCTCCCAAAGGGATTTCATGCCCCTCACTCTCACTAACATACCGAATTTAAGCAGAAGAGTGCAAGATCTGCAATGACCCGAGTGAGGAGGAAGCGGCATTGAGACCAGTGCCAGTCGACACCCATGTGGTGTTCTAGACAAACTTCACCGCGCCGATGAAAACTTCAGTGCCTAGTTATACATCGTCTTGGACTAGTCGCATCGTCTAGTTGCAGTGAGAACAGTGAGATTGGTGGTACAACACAAAACCTTTATGTGGGGATGGTGGCACCGGCGGGTGGCTAAGTCAGAGCCCCTTCAGAGGATGCCACCCCAGGCTATTGCCCATGTCACCCTCACCTGGATCTACCCCAGATTCAGAATGAAACACTGACATCTCTGCTGTGCATGTCCCATTTTCACGGGGGGGTACAGCTTAACCTCTTCATACTATTTTTCTTTCCGTTTATGCTGTACAATCCACAACAATAAAAGATCTGTGGGTCATGCTGACTGGAGACACCGCATTTGTATGCCTGCCTAGAGAAAACCAGCCACGTGGGGGGGGGGAGGGGGCATAAGCTAATAAAAGCCATCAGAGTGACTATCTGCTGGTTCCCCTACTGTGCAGTAAGACAGGTTCTAGGTAAACTGTCTCAAAGCTATGGCACAAGTGCTGCATTACTGACATTCCGGCGAGATTATTTGTGATTTTATCATCCCTCCTGATGCCATTTTTTTTTTTTTTTTAATCTGCTTCTGCGTGAACATTAATTGGTCCCTCTGGAGCTGCGAGTAGCGGTGACTGTGAGGAGTGAGGTGGTTCCCTGCCGTGAGCATATGTGCGTGTCCTTGCGTGTCCATGAGCATCCGTGTGCGCCGCCGATGCTTACTGCCCCCCCCCCCATGTCACACCGCCACCATGGTGACATTCTGGAAAAGTTCCTGGGCAGCTGGCCCTTCCTCTCCACAAGTCTCATTTGCACAATAGCGAAAGGTAAAGCTGTATGTGGGAGATTAGGCGGGACAGGCAGGGGGGCAAGGGCGCACCCTGCAGGCAGCACAGCTGCATCACGGCTAATCACGGCTGACGGGTCAGGCCATTTGCACGGGTCCCAGTCTGCAGCTGGCTGCCTGCATGTCCACCGTTTGCACACAGAATAAACCCTTAACCTGTGTTAACCCTTCTGCCTGCAGGTCCATAGTCTTATCTGAATCTCTGGATAGGCGATGCAGTGAAAGTTGCAAATTTGGCCTGAATATTAGATATTAAAAATTCACATACATTTTCATCAGATTATCTATCTATCTATCTGTCTGTCTGTCTGTCTGTCTTAGTATTGAATTATTATGAGGACATTTTAACCCACGGAAATTAACCACTTTTCATGGTAACTGAAGACTATTCCTGGTAATAGATCTTGCCACCTGTTCAGAGGAGACATCCTCTAAATCGCTACCTTTGGGACGACATCTTTTTGTCCAAAATAAGCTTTTAATGTATCTCTTAGGAGGAATTCAGAAAAGAATTTTGGCCCAAGTCATAAACCGGTATGAGTCCTGAAATCTGAAATACTTCAGAATGCTTTGTAATTTCCTGTTTGGCATCACATTTAATTTGCTGCAAAATCCATAGCTGTAACTGTACAAATACAATAAATTACACTAGTTCATAACTAATCTTCTGGAGCTTTTCATTTTTGTCAACCATAAATAAGAATGAAGGCCTGAATAAAATGCTGCCTGATTTTTTCTGCTCGTGTTACTGTTGCTGCAGGCATCAGGGCAAATTGAATCACCTTGCAAAGCAGATTATGAGTGAATTACACAAAACACCATTTTATTTGAGAAGACAGGAAGGTGTAGAGTCAAAAGGGGTGATATGCTGCTGGGTAGTTTGCTGTTACAATTTTGGTAATGAGAGACGAAGAAGTTCTATTGAAACCCAAATTGGTGTAAAATTATAATGACTTAAACCTCGGGTTCAATCCTGGAAACTAACTGCCATAATTCACCCTTTTTGCCAGTAACGGAACAGTACAATGGAATAGTACTTTCCATGTAAAAAGTATAGGTAGTCATGTCAGAAAAGCTGAAAGCATGTTTTAGTGTAAAGTTCAGCAAATACTTGCCATTGTGTTTTGTTACATATGTATGTAATCAGTGGTTGAAGTCAGCCGATACTGACTGGTATGCAGTACCAGCACTTCTTTGTTTTTCTCTTCAGAGTACCAACACTTCTCAGTATCTGCTGGTACTGAATAACAAGGGGAGTACCAGCACCTGGTACTCAATCACAACAGAAGTACCGACACTTGGCACTGTGTAACAAAGGGAGTACTGGCACCTGGTACTGAGCAACAAGGGGAGTACCAGCCCCTGGTACTGAATAACAAGGGGACTACTGGTACCTGGTACTGAGTAACAAGGGGAGTACCGGCCCCTGGTACTGAATAACAAGGGGAGTACTGGTACCTGGTACTGAGTAACAAGGGGAGTACTGGCCCCTGGTACTGAGTAACAAGGGGCGTACTAGCACCTGGTACTGAGCAACAAAGGTAGTACCGGCCCCATGGTACTGAGTGACAAGGGGTGTACTGGCCCCTAGTACTGAATAACAATGAGAGCACCGGCACTTGGTACTGAGTAATAAGGGGAGTACCGGCACCTGTTTTTCCCCACTTCAAGCACTGAATGTAATCGTATTATGCTTAGGCAGTGATTTTTTCATTTATTTTTTTGCAGGTCTCACATAATCAAAATTTTCAACAGAGCACCATGGCTGCCCATTATGAAAACCATGATGATGAAGCAGGTACAGTACAGTACTGCCACATGTCATACATTTTCCCTACAAAAAAACATAAACTATTTAATCTATTTCATTAAAACATCGACTGTTAGCATACAATTATAAAGATGGGCCACCAAGATAAGCTTTTGGTTTTAAGTGTGCTTCAGAGTAGATAGCACAAGTGCTGATAAGCATTCTGGCCTTTTTTTCAGTGAGGGCATCAGAAGGAGAGGATCTACCAAAGCTTTCCACCAGGGTTTTGAAGCAGCAGTATGAAAAAACCATTGAACAGGCAGCACCAAGCAAACCAATTAAGGTAAAAGATCTTCATGCTAGGTGTGAACCTCAGGTCGTGTGGTATCAGTCAGCATCTTGTAAAATAATAGCTTTTACATGTTTTTTTTGTATTGATATTCACAAAGCTTATTGCAAAACTACAAGAAAGAAAACATGACATATAAGCAAAACAAGTCCTAAATAAAATTTATCAGCAAATAGCTGGGCACATTCCAAACTCCAGTTGTGTTTTTTGGCTTATATTGTGGAACAATTAATAAGATTTTTCTGTCCTCTGGCTGAATAGACAATGATGGATCAATGATGGACCAATTTGCTGGTCAATTATATTGGATGTTACATATTAATTTAGAGAATCACGATACTTTATAAAAACATATCTTTCTGCATTCATTTTCCTCTCTTTCCCTCTTTTGTTTGTACCAGACTTTCTGAGTCAGATCAGCCCTATTCAGTTTTTATAGCTACTGAAAAATCACACACATAAATGTAAATACAAATGGTTTGTATTATAAAAGATGTTGAATATTAATGAATGCTGATTGGTACAATAATTTTTTTCTCCAAAAGACTGATGTTGATTTCAGCCAGTTTCAGTGGGGCCAAGATGTAAATCTGTCATCTGAAACTTCAACAGAGCAAATGTATGAAACATCATCCATAATTAGGGAGGTGGAGGGGAGAACCTCAGCCTATGGGAGCATGGAGAACTTCCCTCCTCCACCATCAGATCTACTGCAGGTTCCCGAACGTCCCTACTCACCTGAGCCAGTAGAACTGAACTTTAAACCCATAGTCACTAAGGAACAATATTCTAAGCAGAGAAACCTGTATGAGTTTAAGCGCTTGTACAAGCACATTAATCCAGAGGTACGTAAGAGTCTTGAGAGGGACTTATTCAATGAGTTGGAGAGTCATGGTGGAATCACAGATGATTACCAGCAGGCCAGATTTATGTTTGAGAATTCTGGAAGCAGTCCAAGCAAGTGTTTAAGCCCAGAAAGAGAGTACATGGAGTGGGATGAGATCCTCAAAGGAGAAGTACAGTCCATGCGCTGGATATTTGAAAACAAACCACTAGACTCAATAAGAGAATACTCACCTGATGATGACAACATAAAGAACATTGCTCAAAAGGAGATCATTGCAGGGAACGATGTGAAATACACAGCATGGATGTTTGAGACCCAACCAATGGATGCGCTGGGCACAAGCTCGCCAGATTCAGCTGGATACAGGGGCAAAATAACTGACTGGGCAAGAGGAGATGTCCGCACTGCCACGTGGCTCTTTGAAACACAGCCATTAGACACACTTAATACAATCTATCAGGAGGAGGAGCCAATTACAACTATCAGCACAAATGATGTGATTGGTGGGGACGTGCAATATGGCAGGTATTTGTTTGAAAATGAACACCTTGACTCTCTAGGTCATACAGAGACCATTGATGAAAGCCATTTCCTGCAACTAAAATCAGAACTTGAGGAGATTAAGGGAGGAGTCAAGAAAACAACCAGCATGTTTGAAACCCAGCCTATGTGTGTCATCAGGGGGGAAGCTGGTGAGATGCTAGAAATTACAACCGTTCGCAGAGAGGAAACTGAGAGAGGGGATGTCAAGACATCCCGTTGGCTCTTTGAAACCCAGCCTCTAGACATGATCAACCAGGACCCTGCTCAGGTGAAGCTTGTTTGCGGGGTGTCTATGGAGGATAACTATCAGGGTGGGGTGAACAAGGGCAGATGGCTTTTTGAGATGAAAACTTTAGACTCTATTCAAGTTGAGGATGGGGAGAACTCTAGGCTCCAAAAGGAGGAAATAATTGGCTCTGATGTCCGCAATCATTGCAGGATGTTTGAGATGCAGCCTATGGATGCTTTGAAAGATCATTCCAATGACAAACCCCGGTATACAGAAGAAATTATAGGAGGTGATGTCCAATCAACTAGACAGTTTTTTGAAGGTGCTCCAGGGGAGCATTTCAAGGACATGTCTGAGGTAGGCAAACTTCAAAAAGTAGTAGCATCACAAGAGGAGAGAGGCGATGTTAGACATCAGAAATGGCTCTTTGAGAGCCAACCACTTGAGAACATCAGAGAGGAGAAAAGGGAGATAATGCGCACTGTGAAACTTGAAGACAATGACAAGGGGGATGTCACAAACTGCAAGGAAATATTTGAAACTACTAATTTAGGCAGACATGACCAAATTCATAAAATGGAAGTAGAGGGTATAACCAGTGGCTCTGTAAAGACAAACAAAGTCTATTTTGAATCTGCACCCATTTATGCCATGCAGGATAGTTCGGGCAGTTACCATGAGGTGAAAACGGTACGACGGGAGGAAATAGTGCAAGGGAATGTCCAAAGTTTCAAGTGGATGTTTGAAACATGTCCTATTGATCAGTTTGATGAGAGTATGAACAAGTTCCAGCTTATAAAAGGAATATCCAAAGAGGAGATTGAATCAGGCAATGTTAAAACAACAAAGTGGCTTTTTGAGACGCAGCCACTGGACTCTATCAAATATTTCAGCATTGCCAAGGATGAGGAGGTTGAGGACAATAACTCTGAAAATGACATAGTGAAAGGGGATGTGAAAAAATGCAGATGGCTGTTTGAAACTCAACCCATGGATCTTCTTTATGAGAAAATGGAGAGGGAAGGTGAAAGAGAAACGGAAAACATCCAAATAGGGGATGTGAAAACATGTACTTGGCTTTTTGAAACACAAGCCCTTGACACAATTGGAGACAGTTCCCAATCGGACATAAAAACATACACCGTCAAACTGGATGATGTCAAAGGGAATGATGTCCAAATGACACGTTTTCTTTTTGAGACCGAGAACCTGGAAAATATCACAGGAGAAGAGGTTGCTGCTTTTAAGAAGGTCACAGATATTGATATTCAGTCTGGAGATGTATCTAAGATGAAGTATATATTTGAAAACCAATCCTCTGATATAATGACCTCAAGCTCAGAGGAGACTATGCAAAAGCTAAAATATATTGCGCCAGAAGATATTCAGAAAGGAAATGTGATTAACTCCACATTGCTGTTTGAAAATCAGCCTATAGACACCATTCATGGAAATTCTGAAGAAGCTAAGGACGCTCACACTGTAAATGATGTACAAGGGGGCGATGTCAATAGAAGTCGTTTTATTTTTGAGACGATCTCTTTGGATAAAATCCAGGAGGGTTCCTCCAAATCAGAAACCACAGATATTCAATCTATCCACGAAGAGATTGAGAAGGGTTGTGTGAAAAATCATACCATAATGTTCGAAACTCAGCCGTTATATGCCATCAGAGATCAAGAGGGCAATTACCATGAGGTCACTACTGTCACCAAGGAGGATGTGACAAAAGGAGATGTATTGGGAACAAGATGGCTGTTTGAAACCAAACCTCTTGATTCTATAAAGGACACAAACGAGGTTTACGTTATCAAAGCTGTCACAGAGGAGGATATTCAGAAAGGAGATGTCACCTCAACCAGGTGGAGGTTCGAGACTCAGCCTCTTGATGAGATTTCTGAAGACGCAAAAGTTTTTGTTAGGACTGTGGATGATATTCAAGGGGGAGATGTTAGGAGTAACAAGCAGCACTTCGAGAACAACGACATATCTCAGAATTTTGTGAGGACGGTCAGCACAAGTGAAATACAGAAGGGGGATGTCAGAAATGCAGCGTGGATGTTTGAGACAAATACAATCGAGGAGATCCATGATAAAGAATGCAGTGAGATGGAAAGAGTAGGAAAAGATGAGATGTTAAAGGGGGATGTCAAGCAGTCGGTATGGCTTTTTGAAAAACAGCCTCTTGACACGATTAAAGACGTCGACACAACCAATGCTGGCATGAACCAGGAGGAGATTCCACAAGGGGATGTGAAAACGACAACGTGGCTATTTGAAACAACACCTTTCCACAAGTTTAATGAAAGCAGGGCCGAGAAAGTTGAAATAGTGGGCAAAAGCGTCAGAGAGACCCTCGAAAAGCTGAACTGTCAAAAAACAGCCAGCTCAAACGGAATAATTATAGAGGCAGATGAAGTTGGTGACGTCAGAATGGCAAAGTTCAAGCTCATGAATCGGGAAGTTCCAGAAATCCAAAAGGAAAAAGTCATCAGTGTGGACCTGAAAAATATAGTAATGAATTTGCTGAAGCACGAGGAAGTAGCTAAAAGCGCAGTTACAATAAATGAGGAAGAAAGGGGTAATATTGATACAACAGTGAAACAGCTGTTCAACCAGGAGACAAGGCTCAATGTAAGTAAAGAGGAAATCATCAGGGGAGATATCCAGCAGGCCATTAACAGTTTACTGAAGAAGGAAGGATCTGAAAGACAGGGCATACTTATTCAGGAGGATGAGAAGGGAGATATAAAGATGACTATGTATTCTCTTCTCAATAATAATAGAAGTACTGCTATCGATAAAGAGCACATCATTGAAGGTAACGTAAGAGGGACTCTGCACAGGCTCCTTTCTAACCCTGATAATCCAGAGCAACTTATGCGAATAAAAGTAGGTGAAACAGAAAGGGGAAATGTTAGTTTTTACTCTACCTGTATAGAGTCTGGTGCACTAGACTACCTCAAACAGCTCCAGGCTGAACCAGATGAGGTTGACAATGATAAGGAAGAAAAAGAGCAAATTGTAGGTGGTGACATAGAAGAGATAAAGCTTGTCCTGAGAAGGAATCAGCTCCAAATTGAACGCACCATAGCTGAGGATGACATCGTCCCGGGTGACGTGCACAACACTGCTCAGGTTTTTATGACCCAACCGGACACTTCAAGCGTCAATGTGCAGAAGAAGGACATTGAGAGGGGGGATGTGAGATCAGCCTTGAACTCTCTAAAACAGGCCATGAAGCAGACAGTTGTGATTGAGAAAGAGGAATTGGTGAAAGGTGACATCACCACCACACTGAGGTCACTCAAAGAGTTCCAGAATCAACAGAAGGTAGTTGAAAGGCCAGAGATTGTCCCAGGTGACATCAAGGGAGCACTTAGATCTCTTGAAAAGTCAATGACCACAAATGTTGATAGTGTTGTTGAAGACTTAGTACCTGGTGATATTAAAGGTGCCATTAAGTCATTGGAGATGGCTAAGCATGCTGCGAAAGAGATTGAGAAAGAAGAAATTCTTAAAGGGGATATCCAGTCTGCAAAGCAAAGCTTACAAAAGGCTTCTTATGAGAGGAAGGTCTGCCAGCAGCAAGCGAGTGAACAGGGTAATGTTAAAGACACTATACAGCTCTTACTGGAAACGGCAACTAAACAGCATAAACCCATCAAAGATAGACACGTGAAAGTGCCTGTAAAGTCTCTGTATGACATACAGGAGCAAATGGAAATGGAACGAGAGGATATGACCAAAGGAGATGCCCAAAGTGCAGTAAAAAATCTACTGAAGCCAGAGCAGCGTACCATTATAAAACCAGTACACGCTGTTGAGAATTTATCCCTAAGTGTGGAATCCCATAAAAACACAAAAAAGCTCATTAAACCAGTGAAGAGCAGTTTTTCGACTCAGACGGACCATTCCCATACAACAAAAAGCACAGTGGCGTTAGGAATCAACAGAGGTGCATCACAAATGAAGATGACTGCAAAACAGACACAGGAGATTGGGACTGTCAAACAAACATCGGAACAAAAAACAGTCACCCAGAACCTTGAGGTTAAATCTCTTAGGACTGGTCTTCATAAGAATAACAGAAAAATAGAAAATAAGGCCAAACCAAAATTATGCCTCCAACAACCAGCCCCGGCTCCATTACCTGACCCAGAGTTTCCTCTTCCACCTCCACCTCCAGAATGTGACAGTCCGGTATCTGCTACTCCTTGTCTACCTCTCATGAGGCAAGACAGTGATCTTCCTCCACCCCCACCACCACCTCCACCTATGGAACCATTGAAGTCTGAGGCTGACCAATTCCCACCTCCTCCATCTCCTCCTCCAGCAGCAATGGCAGGATGTGACTATTTACCACCCCCACCTTCACAGGGAGAACTTGCATTTATGCCTGCTTGTGATTTCCCTGCAAAGATCAGAAAAATGACTGAGGAACCAATGAAAGCATTCTCCAAGTTCAAAAGCGCAAAGCCTGACCTGCCAAAGTCTGCTGGTATCTCGTTACAAAAGTCTATGCAGGAATTACCTTGTCTACCACAGAAGACATTCATTCCACCAGTAAAACTACCCACACCTGGTCCCGAGCCCCAGTCCACAAAACAAAAACCTTATACGAGAAAATTTAAAACTCCACTGATGATTGCTGAGGAAAAGTACAGAAAACAGAGAGAAGAAAATGAGAAGAAGACAGGAGTCTCACCCTTCATTTTGTCTTCTGCTATTAATGAGAATTCCAGTGGTGCATTTCATGGGGTCATCGCTGATGACAAAAATTCAAAGCAGTTGGAGGAGATAATTAAATCAGAGGGCTTTCTGTGGAATGGGGAAGAGACTGTGACTAAAGGCACATTGGACACTGCATCACCTGATCCATCTGTTCAATCAACACAGACAAAGATCCCTTTAGCAAAGCATCCAAATTCTGTAGTTAAACAGAATCCTTTTGAATCTTTGAAATGTGACAGTTACTCTAAAAACAAATGTGTCTCTGCTTCTGTTCGGTATCAAACAATATCCAAGTGTCCTACAAGGCATGAAACTTCTTCCCTAAAAGAACAGATTGCATCAGTTTCTTCTGTTAAATCCCACTTTACCCCTGAAGCATTGCAGTCTTCAAACAAGATGATGATGTCCACTGCTGTTGAGAAACTTGCTAGTGTGTTGAATACCAGCTCAGATAGTGTTATTGTTAAAGAAAATGTTGTCCACAGCTTGAAAAACATTACAAATGGAGGCAGTATTTCTATTAAGGGTGAAAATGATTGGCCTGTCTCACATGACCTGGGGCAGGTACTGCAGCAGCCTCAGAGAAATATGATTCCAAAAGTAACTCAGAATTTAAAGCCTAAAATTTCTCTGGTATCCAATGTTGAAGAAATAGAGACTCAACAGCAAAATAAAACAAACAAAAGAGATCACCAAACTGCAGTAAAGAGGAAAAGTCAAGTGAAACAAGAAGAAACAATTCAAAGTAAGAAAGGTAATAGTTTACTAGCCCGTGATGTGCGTGAAACCAGTGTAGTGAAAACAAGCAGTAAGCAGACAAACATAGAAAGTGAACAGGTTGTCGGTGGAGATCACCAAACTGCATTAAAGGGAGAAAGTCAAGTAAAACATGGAGAAACAAATCAGATTAAGAAAGCATGTGATGTGCATGAAACCAGTGTAGTGAAAATAAGCAGTGAACAGGCAAACACAGAAAGTGAACAGTTTGTCAAAGGTTATCACCAAACTACAGTAAAGGGGAAAAGGCAGGCAAAACAAGAAGAAACAAATCAGAGTACGAAAGATGATAGTTTACTAGCATGTGATGTGCGTGAAACTGGCGTAGTGAAAACAAGCAGTGAACAGACAAACACAGAAAGTGAACAGAACATGGCCAAACAGAGAGAGGCCGAAAGGATTTCTACTGGGAATGACAGCAGAGCAGAAATACAGAAGAAGAAAAAATATAAATCAAAGAAGGAAAAGACCACTGTGAGGGAGGAGAAGATGGATTGTTTGAAATCATTGCATGAAATGAGCTCAGTGAAAACAAGCAGTGAGCAGACAAACACAGAATGTGAACAGGTTGTCAGTGGAGATCACCAAACTGCAGTAAAGGGGAAAAGTCAGGCAAAACAAGAAGAAACAAATCAGAGTAAGAAAGGTGATAATTTACTAGCACGTAATGTGCGTGAAACTAGTATAGTGAAAACAAGCAGTGAGCAGACAAACACAGAAAGTGAACAGGTTATCAGTGGAGATCAACAAACTGCAGTAAAGGGGGAAAGTCAGGCAAAACAACAAGAAACAAATCAGACTAAGAAAGGTGATAGTTTACTAGCACGTAATGTGCATGAAACTAGCATAGTGAAAACAAGCAGTGAACAGACAAACACAGAATGTGAACATGTTGTCAGTGGAGATCATCAAACTGTAGTAAAGGAGACAAGTGAGGCAAAACAAGAAGAAACAAATCAGAGTAAGAAAGGTGATAGTTTACTAGCACGTGATGTGCGTGAAACTAGCATAGTGAAAACAAACAGTGAGCAGACAAACACAGAATGTGAACATGTTGTCAGTGGAGATCACCAAACTTTAGTAAAGGAGACAAGTGAGGTGAAGCAAGAAGAAACAAATCAGAGTAAGAAAGATGATCATTTACTAGCATGCGATGTGTGTCAAACTAGCATAGTGAAAACAAGCAGTGAGCGGACAAACACAGAAAATGAACGGGTTGTCAAAGGAAATCACCAAACTGTAGTAAAGGGGACAATTGAGGCAAAACAAGAAGAAACAAATCAGATTACGAAAGCATGTGATTTGCGTGAAACCAGTTTAGTGAAAACAAACAGTGAGCAGACAAACACAAAAAGTGAACAGGATGTCAAAGGAGATCACCAGACTGCAATAAAGGGGGAAAATCAAGCAAAACAAGAAGAAACAAATCAGAGTACAAAAGGTGATAGTTTACTAGCAGCGCATGAAACTAGTGTAGTGAAAACAAGCAGTGAACAGACAAACACAGAATGTGAACAGGTTATCAAAGGAGATCAACAAACTGCAGTAAGGTGGGAAAGTCAAGCAAAACTAGAAGAAACAAATCAGAGTACGAAAGGTGATAGTCTACTAGCACGTGATGTGTGTGAAACTAGCATAGTGAAAACAAGCAGTGAAAAGACAAACAGAGAATGTGAACAGATTGTCAAAGGAGATGACCAAACTACAGTAAAGGGGAAAAGTCAAGCAGAACAAGAAGAAACAAATCAGAGCACGAAAGGTGATAGTTTACTAGCACGTGATGTGCGTGAAACTGGCATAGTGAAAACAAGCAGTGAACAGACAAACACAGAAAGTGATCAGAACATGGCCAAACAGAGAGAGGTTGAAAGGATTTCTACTGGTAATGACAGCAGAGCAGAAATACAGAAGAAGAAAAAACATAAATCAAAGAAGGAAAAAACCACTGTGAGGGAGGAGAAGATGACGGATTGTTTGAAAACAGTTCCAGACCAGGAAGAAATCATAGTGGTGCAGACACACCAAAGTGTCCAACAGATGCAGACTGAAGTTCAACAAGAAGTATTCATCACTGAAAATAACCTTCAGCCCGGTTTCCAACAGCAGGGGACAGTTCAGCTACAGAAGAAGGTCAAGTCTCAAAAAGAAAAGGCAAGTAAACAAGTGAAGGAACAAACAGGGCAAGGATGTTGCAGTATTCAAGTGAAAACAGCTAGCAAGTCATTACAAGGGGAGTCTATAATTTCAGCAGCTAGCAGGGGAGGCATCGAAAGCCATGGAGAAATTCAGAAGATATTGCTTGATATTGAAGATCTTCAGGAAGCATCAGCTAAAATTGATCCCGAAATGGTCCAGGAGTTGCTTGCTAAATTCCCTGAATGTATGCTTGGCTCTGAGAAAAAGAGACAGTTTAAGGAAATTGCAGCTGAGAATAATGTGCAAAAAGTAACAGAGATCATCACCTATGTGAGAAGTCTAGTTGAAGCAAAGCTTACACATTCAGAGCAAACTGTTGCCAAGATTGAGCAACATACCAGTAAATCCATAACTGACAAGAGAATTTCTTCTGAAGCAACATCAAATGGATCTAAAATAAACACCAGGTCCTCAAAAACTGAAGTTCAGAAGAAAGTTACAAAAGAGAAAAAGACATCACATGACAACAGAAATATCGAAGAGAGTCAAGTAAAGCCTGAGTGCAGGGGAAGTCCTTCACCCTTGCATTCACCATCACCTGCTAACATTAGCACTGAATCCACTCAGATAATGGACTCTACCCAGACACTGCCCTCTCCAGTAATCAGCAAGTCACCTATTCCCCCAAGCCCTCCAGTAGACAAATGTGAACCACCCATAACTCAAAAGAACAGGGCCACATCAACTCCGACCTTCAATAAGTCTGAAAACCAGTCCCAAATGAAGGACCCCACTGTCAATCTGACCAACGGAGCACCTCCATTTGAGGAGCAGAAGCCTGCACAAATACTTGAAAAGAACCCTGAAATCGTGGAGTGTCCACCATCTCTTCATCATTATACTGAAGTGGAAGCCATTGCTGCAGAGGTCTCAGAAATGTCAGAATCATTGCTGGACACTGTGTCAGTGAAAGAAAATCAAGGGCTCTTTGAAGAAAGTCCAAGGGCAGAGGTGAAAAGGAACTATGCACATGAGGATTCCATCCATATCTCTTACTTGGAGGACCTCAAGCTAGATGGCATGGACAAAGAGAAGGAGGAGGTCCCCTGGGTTGACCTGTCAGAGCTTGTACACAGATTTGAATCTCCAGGAGAAAATGTTCACATTAGAAAAGAAGCTATTGTTATGGTGGAAGGACTGGAAAGTAATACTGAAGACATAATTGCTGAAGAGTACAAGAGGATCCTTGACGTGGAAGAAATGCCAGTTGTTAATATCACAGCTATTAAAGGTCTTTTTGAAATAACTGAGGAAACTTCATGTACAGATTACGAAAAAACAAGTGTGGATAAAGTGGACAGAGACCTGAATGAAGTCAGGAAAGACAGTCCCATGGAGACACATGCCTGCGAACTGCAAAGTTATTCCAAACCTTCATCTCTTATGGAGGACCGTGTGCTGGAGGATCAAACTCAACCAGCTGATTTTACAGAGACTAAGAGTGTCAGGGAGCAGTTCTCACACGCTGATGATCTTGGCAGCGACGAAAGCAGATTCAAGAGTGAAGCCGTCTCCCAACATTCAGAGAGCTTGGCAGCCTGCTACCCCCCTCTCTCATACGCAAATGTTGTGAAACGTAAGACAACCGTGTTAGAACCCTCGGCAGATGCCTCCCACGAGAACATCAGCTCTGCGTCGACAGAGAGTGAGGGCATCTTCGAAGGACTTGGTGTCGTACAGGAGATCACCTCACAGATTGTGTCACATCAGGAGGGAACAATTGTGACTGGTAATCTGTGCTGTGCAGCATGAAAGACATTGAAAACCAACATGGTGTGTGTGTGTTTTTTTTTTTTTTTGCATTTTGTATACATGTCAGTTCAATCCTAACTAACATTTCCTATATGTCTGTCTTAAATTCCCATCCATTCACTTTCTGTAAGAACTTAGGCAGTGCAGGGTTATGATAAGCCTGGGGTTTATGCTAGAAAGGCCAAGGCACAAAGATATGAATTGGCATGGTTGGGATTCTCACTCATTGCAGGGTACACACACACATGCGCTCGCACACACACATACACAACTCCTACCCAGCCCTAACATTAACCTTAAGTAACCAAATATATGACTTTTGGCATTTTTACTTTTTTGATTGCGTTCACAGATCTTTGTGGGGACCTGAAAAAATACTCCCCACAACATCAAAAAAGCAGGTTTTTTCACACACACACACATACACACAACAACAACAAATTTATTTTTGTATAGCGCATTATCACAACATTACATCGTCTCAAAGCGCTTTACAGCATCCCC
>JAODJU010000035.1:10023463-10037142 GCA_026776725.1 Gnathonemus echidnorhynchus | reverse complement strand
TCAGAACTCGCACTTTTTAGGATTCGATCCGGAGTCCGGAACGGATTAAGTTCGAGAACCGAGGTACCACTGTACTTGTTTGGGACCTTGATTACATCCTGAAAAGATTCCCAGGGTTGTTGGAAGAAAAACAGCATCACAGATCCACCGCCATGATTCGCAGTGGGGATTCAGTTCTGTTCTTCATGTTGTTTACCTATGTTGTCAACAAAACCACCAGTCAACATTGCAGTAATGTTTAGAAACTCTGGGTGCTTTACGCTAGTGGTTTGAAACCAGCAGGGACTTTCTTCTGGCAGGTTTGCCAAATAAGTTATTGGCTGGAGGTAGCATCATTGTAGGTGCCACTGCTGCAGTTGTCAAACTGTGATCCATGGAGGAGATTCTCCAATTACCTCCTTTACAGTATGAGGAGGCAAAATGGGATTGCATCCTATTCCAAACAGATTCATCGCAGCTCCGTGACAAACTTCTTAATTATTGGAGTAGTGGAAATAGGGGTTTTCAAGCGTGCAGCTATTTAATAGCCGTTTATTTAGGTCAAGAACTTGTTTTCTTGTTGCATTAGTGTATTCTCTGGTCGTACCCATGTTGATGGATGGCTAGAGGGGTTGGCCTGTGTGTTACCTCATATTTATTCCCCGATGGAACAGAAAGTCACGCATCACTAATTAAAGGTTCCTAAATTTTTATGTGTGCTTGTAAAATGTAAAATAGGAGTGTGAATACATGGCAATTAGTTTTTGTTAATGGTGCCAGTACTTGTGACATGAGTGTTTTGAGGAAAAAAAAACTTTTATTTGTGAGGATGTTATTGAATAAATGTATTTCAGTGAAAGGTTAGATTTCTCTCATAGTTTGAGGTTGAGTTAGTGAACAAAGAAGACATCTTTTTCCATAGCCTCGTTAGGCTATTTTTATCAAAGATCGCAGTAATTCTGAAGGGCACTGTAACCTACACCTCAGCGCACCTGGTTTATTCGGTCTTGTGAAGAGGTCAAGGGCTCATCCTCTGTTATGGGGGTCTGAATGTGCTGAGGATCATTAAGCATGGCTTTAGTGCCCCTCTAAAGTTTACCTTGAAATAACTGCTCACAACTTTTAATGGTCCATGTTTTAGTAGATGTTTAAAATATTCTACATTGACATGACGTGGGCAATTACTGAGATTGATTTTATAAAAAAAATAAAGGTTTTATTAATTTTCAGACTGTAATGTAGCCTGTGGAGTCTGACAGTATGTGGTGGGGCATACTTAATATTATTATCTTCTTAGTCTTCTTATTAAAACAGAATATAATATTATATAATATTATTACATTCCCACTCTATTCATTTTAGGAAAGTCACACTTCTAAAAAAATGCAGAATATAATAATATTATAGGTTTTCAGATATAAAATACTGTCTTTTCAATATCAAATTTTATTACTACAGTATTGACATTTAAAACTTTATTTAGCTATACTTTTCAAAGACACCTGACTCTCGATTAACCACACGGTCTTTTATAGAGACAATTCGACGCCTTCACTTTGCCTAGTGGTGTGAAAAAGATTCATACATGACTGATTAGCGGAGTGAAGGGAAAATAAAATTTTGAGTTGGCACAACTTTGACTTTCAGGTAGCTGCTTTTAAGTAGCATTGATGACGTTCAAGAGTAACTATGTAATCTTATCTCATTTTCTAAGATTTTGCCACCTGGAGTCTCTGCAGAGTACAGGTTATCTAATTATTGCAGGTTTTTAATGACTTCAGTTTTGCTAACTGAAGATTGTGCTCGACAATAACTTAACCTTTCCTATTAACCCATTGCCGATATTGCACCCTCAGGCGATTCAAATTATGGATGTCCTGCAACCAAGATTATATGACCAGTGTTATTCTTCCATTTCCTAGATTTTCTCAGAAATATTAATATTTGAATAACGTTCATTCAGCACTGATAGGCTGAGAGCCTGCAGAGGAGGAAAAAAAAAGCCACATTTAGCATGCATGTGCGATGAAGCTTGGTGCACGTTTCTGTACATGAGTTACCCTGTATAAAGCATGGACAAGGTTATTGTGATTAATACAATACTGGGACACTCAAGCTTGGAGCTACAGATGAAACCATTGTACACAGAAGGGGGGGGGGTGAAGGAGAATTTGCACTAAGTCTCCCCCAGCTGGGTGGGGTAATGTAGAAATTTTGATCACCAGCTACTGGGTTTTTCAGGAGGTAATGAATGAATGAATGAATGAATGAATGATCAAATCTCCATATCTTAATGTCTAGTGTCTCCATGCAAAATGCTCTTAATAATATTACTACAAAGGAAATGCTTTTCAAATACAGATTCTTTCTTCCCCACTTTCTTCATAGGAGATTAACGTTAATAATGCTGTTACTTTTATAGAAATTGTTTCCTGATGACTTATAGAGTATATAGCTATATCTGACTGAAAATACTTGACATTTTTTAAAAGCCCAGCCTCCTGACCGGGGCTGACTCTAGCTATAGGCAGGATAAGCTGGCACCCAGGGTCCCTGAATTACTGTGTAGTGGCCGAAGTAGAATGATCCTTAGTTTTCTTGGTGGGGGGGGGCTCCCAGGTAAAGCCCCCCTAGGGCTACTGAAAAGGTAGAGCAGGCCCTGCTTCCATCAGTCTAAATAAATGTGTAGATATCTGGTTTTGGTAAGTGAATTTGCTCGTAATATCCTCCTGCAAACCAGAATCAGTGTATATAAGCTGGACTACTTTCCAGGATCACTCACATTCATAACTTCACTCTGGGGATCA
Source organism: Gnathonemus echidnorhynchus (assembly GCA_026776725.1). Classification (NCBI taxonomy): domain Eukaryota; kingdom Metazoa; phylum Chordata; class Actinopteri; order Osteoglossiformes; family Mormyridae; genus Gnathonemus; species Gnathonemus echidnorhynchus. The sequence continues at coordinate 10,034,356 of JAODJU010000035.1, read as the reverse complement.
ATATATTGCATTGCTTCCTCTGTGTAGTGCAACTGGCAACAAAAGCAGCCTGGGAATTTGCTGCTGGCCAGGGGGCTCCCCCTTGGTATATTTTGCCATTCTCGATCAACCGGTTGGCCACCAATGAAATAGATTTTCCATTATCCTTTAATCATCTCCTGCAATCGCACTGGAAACACGCCGAGATCGACCAACGGGTTGGGTGCCTCTGGCTAGACTGGCCCTCACAAGACCGGTCCACCAGGAAAACTCCAGAACTTCCATTATTCGAACAGTCTGCGCCTGGTGTGTGTTAAAACATGATACAGTACCAGAAAAGAAAATAAAGACAAGCAATTATTAGTGCACAGAAACATTTAAATGCCCTGTTCTTAACCGTGGCAACCTGGTGCTAATGAATTCTAAAATGTGTATGAGTTAAGCTGACACATAAGGGCAATTTGTTCTGCCTATTACTATGGCTGCAGTAGATCCAAGTTGTGTTGCAGTGAAAGATACCATCCATCCATCCAGCCATCCATTTTCTGAAACCACTTAATCCCAACTGGAGTCACGGGGGGGGGGGACCAGAGCCTATCCCGGGATCAATGGGCGCAGGCAGGAACAAACCCAGGGCAGTCGCCAACACACCGCAGAAGAGACCCTCATGGAAACTGAAAATGCACCTAACTTCAATATAGCACCCCCCCGCCCCCCACCAGACGCAAAAACAAACAGTTAACATGTGGTGCAGTCAAAATAGGAATATTGTTCTTATCTCACCTTAAGCTCCTATACCATTGACCTGATCACTGATCACTGGCCACTTTATTAGGTACACCTGTTCAATTGCTTGTTGAAGCAAATATCTAATCAATCAATCATATGTCAGGCAACCATATGTCAGGAGATACAGGCTTCAGGTAATGTTCACATCAAACATTAGATGTGTTTGCCCACTCCCTCGGCTGCTGCATAGCTCAATGGGTCGAGTGTGTGGGTCAGAGGCAGAAACTCTCCAGTCATGAGTTCAAACTGGCCAGCCTCACCTTTTGTTCATTCATGTATATTGGTTTTATTTTATCCTTAATGTTTGGTATTTTTCTATGTCTTGGTTTTGTGTCCCTGTTTTTTGTCTACCCTGCTTGTGCTTTGTTTAATTATTGTTCTCCCTGTACTTTTGTTCCCATTCTCTCCTAGTGTTGTTAGCTCTCAGTGTTTGTTAATGTTTCCTAGTTCCAGTGCTTGTTAGTTGTGACTTATTCAACCTGTGGTTTGGTGTCCCTGTGCCTGTTCTGATTGTTTTTGGTTATATTCTACACCTGCCCATTGTTAGCCCTTGTTACCTGTGTAGATTTAAGTGCCTGTCCTCCTTCTGTCCTGTAGTCTGTCATCGTAGAAGTTACTGTGTGTTTTTCTCCCAGTTCTGCTCCCAGTTCTGCTCTGGTTCCCTGATTAGTGTTTGTTTTCATTGCAATTAATTTAGAGTCTTGTACTCTGTTCTGGTTTTGACCCCTCGTGGTTCTTTTAATTTATGATGTCCCCTTTGTGTTCTATTCTAAGTTTAATAAAGTCTTTTGTTTGTGGTGGACTGATCCATGAATCGTTCGTCTTTCTTTCGCCATGCCCTGCAGTATCAAAGAATGGCCAGACTGGTTTAAGCTGATAGAAAGACAACAGTATTTGAAAGACCAACTTGTTACAACCAAGATATGCAGAAGAGCATCTCTGAATGCACAACACGTCGAACCTTGAAGCAGATGGGCTACAGCTGTAGCAAACCACACCAGGTGCTACTCTTGTCAACTGGGATCATGAAACTGAGGGTTCACCAAAACTGGACAATGGAAGAAATAGGAAAAAAAGTTGCCTGATCAGATGAGTCTTGATTTCTGCTGCGACATTCAGATGGCTGGGTTGGATTTTGGCACCAGCCTTGCATCAACAATTCAGGCCGTTGCTGTTGGTGTAAGTGTGTGGGGGATATATCCTTGGCAGACTTTTGGCCCCTTAGTAGCAGTTGACCACTGTGTAAATGCCACAGCCCACCTATAAGTATTGTTACTGACCATGTCCATCACTTTATAAGTACAGTTTACCCAGCTTTTAATGGCTACTTCCAGCAGTATGACGCAAACGTCATATGATTTAACTGTATTCAATTATATATACATATATTCAATATTCAAACCTCACATGAGTTTCCTATATTCAACTGGCTTCCACAGTCACCAGATCTCAGTCCGATAGAGCTCCTATGGGATGTGGTGGAATGGGAGATTCGCATCACTATGGTACAGCCAACAGATCACCTTGTTGAATCTATGCCAAGAATACTTAATGTAAAGCAGTTCTGAAAGCAAAAGGGGGTTCAACCCATACTAGCAAGGTGTACCTAATAAGATGGCCAGTGACTGTATACACACGTTCATACACATCTCTTTGGACGGGATTCCGTATCCTCTTAAGGTACAAATGCATTATCCTTATTTGTCACAGCGTAATTCCAATAGAACTCACTTATTCTAAATAGAACAACGGGGAGCTGCGGTCTCTTCTTCTCTTATCGCCGCATTTCGACACTTTTGCATTCGTCTGCGAAAAATGTGTTAGATATTAAAGCTAACAGGTCGGAAGATAAATCGGAATCCATAAAATGCGAATGGATCCCCGTTGTCTCCCTCTTCGTGCTACTGTACTATACACCAGAACAACTTTCAATGACAATCAGTGAAAATCAATGGGTTATAAAAGCACAGATCATTCATATCCTTTTCTGTACACAGTCCATAAGACTTTAAATGGAAACATTAGTCTGAACTGCGCACCCCTACGAGTCCACGAAAAGCGGAACGGAATACAATTTACTGGGCATTTCAGACGTGAATAGATCATATTTTGGATTGTGTCGCGATGTTAGCTTTAAAAAATACTAAGATATTGGTATTCAGTTACATTCTGTAGAATATTTACAACAAAGGGTTGTTTAAATTGATTGCTGAATATCATTTTATAGACACAGATTAGATAACGTTTTGTTTAGACTTCTATAACACATGTAACCCTTAAATATTTCTAACTATATTGTTGTTGTTGTTGTTGTTGTTATTAATATTATTATTATCACACGTGTAACCTAGTTGCAGAAAAGCACACAAGACGTATAAAAATAGCCCCAATAGAACCTCTCATCACTTTGAACGTACTGAAGTATTTGAAGTGTGGAGCGCAGAATTTCTGCAAGTGAACTAGGTGAGGAAAAAAATGACACGTTTTAAAGGACAATCTACCATGCTGCACAGGCTGGCTTTCTGTCGGGAGGATTGGCCGTAACTGCTCTCTCTGAGCCTCCGATTGGGCGGGTATCTTGTCAGACTAAAGCCGCTGCCGTCCGCTCCGCTTTCGCCTTTACTGGAGACAGATAGCCTCTTGGCCGCAGATGCCGATTGGGGATCTGCTGTAACATCAGCAGCGGGATGGAGACATCGGGACTTGCAAGTATATTTATCTTCCAATTAATATATCATTTCTTTCGTGGCGCAGCGGATATGTGGGTAAAGCGAAATGCATGCAAACATTTAAAGCACTTGCCATGGAAGATTCTGGTTAAAGGTCTCCTCTGTATTTAATTACTTAATTTCTTCTCAGGTGGGCAGAGCATTTATTCCCCATTAGCAGGTTCTTAATGGGTGTTTAAACCACTCTGATCTGATCCTTTTTCCCAAGCCTTATACGTGTCCTCTATTGGAGTCATACTTCAAGCGTAGGACTTTGCGGCAGCCGCGTTTGTCATCATCCCGGGCTACAGTGTATTCTTTCATTAAGCCTTTGTGTCTCACAACCCGTTGTTACAGCGGGTTATATCGTATATTTAAAAAAAATATTTTACCTAGTGGTCGGCATCTTGCATTTTATGACTCGAGCGAGAGGCGCATTATTCTTAGCGTTTAGCGGAGAAAGGCGATCACACGTGTTGTGTTTTCAAAGTGCATAAAACGGAGACGAGATGCATAGATATTAAAATTACATATCGAAAGCAAAGCAACATGCAGGTCAAACGTAAAAGACTTCGGCATTTAAAGCATTAAAAAATACTCTGATCGCAATAATCGGTATTGCTTAGTGAAATAGCGTTGCCATTAAGTAAATGTGAGATTAACATAGTGCATCGCCGATCAGCACCTACTCCAGTTATTTCCCGATTTAAATGCGTGTAGCGTGAGCCCAGGGCTCCGCAGCTCAAAAGGTTCGGCATTTCCTGATAGAAAAGTTTTCCCCCTTTTATTTATTGCGCTCATTTTCCTGCGATCGCAGTATTTGAAGGTGCCGTTTGCGATCCATTACACATCCCTTCGAGATGTTAGGCTCATTTGGTCGTATAGCATATTATTGTTGCCCGTTGGTTACATAGTCTGTGTGAAACAGAGAAACTGTTTTATTGGAGCAGGCGGATGATTAATTTACTATAAAATTAGGAATGTAAATAGCGATGATTATGCGAGTATTATGCAACCTATTGTAGAATAATGATCATAGTGCCAGTCGGAACGTGTGATGTGTAATAATCCAGTGAATTATATATTTCTAGGTGAAAAAAACGCCCAGCCTGAGTAAACATATGCATAATTCATTTTCAATTAAAATATTAACTACTAGTAGTTGTAACGACGGCTACTATTGTGTAATGTTTTGCCGATCATAACTTTCAGATATTTGTAGCTGCCCCAAATCACACATAAATACCGATGTTATTAAACAGCCCAGATTCTCTTCTCAGCGGAGGACTCACGATACTGTTCACCTGAATATTGCATGTTTTGGCAAGTATTTAACCTTATAATCGACCTAGTGGAGCTGGCGTCCAACTGATAGGGGTATTTTAGTTTATAATCATTTAAAATTTTTCATTCCCCACAAAAAAAGTAATTATAATGGCTGCGTAGTATTAAAATAGGTCCAAATCATCTGTTGCTTGTCTATGCAACTGTCTACACTAAAAAGTAACTGCCCTCTATTATTGACACTCTGCAATAATGTTTTGTTTTTGTTTTGTAGCTTAGGTATTTCGTTTTTAACAAGCGACCAGCATCGTGTAGAAATAGTCTAAGTCACCATACAAGATACGGACTGGCTTGAGGTTAGGTGGTTCAGTGATTGGAATTGGCTATCAAGCAGCAAAAGAAGAAGCAGGAATTGGATATGAAGCAGTCGAAGAAGCAGTCCGTGAGGTTGCGTGTGCTACAGTATGTAAGCACTGGGAGACCTTTGCTTAATAGGCTGTGCATGGGAGCGCTGTGGAGGAGCGTTCGCTTAAGAAGAGTGATATAGCGAAATGTCATCTCTGACCGTTTGTGTATAATAGGCTCTGTTGGGGACGGCGTAGTGGGATCGAATGAAATATATAAGAGAGGTTTATAAAGCTGACAGTGACAAAGATCCATGATCAGACGGAGGGTGTTTTAGCTGCGTGGACTCTGCAGGGGCTCACTGTACTTCAGGAGGTGTAAGCATGGTTTATGGGTTATCATTGTGTGAAACGAGTGAATGTTATGCTTTTTATTCCAGTGAAAGCGGTGGAGGTAAAACGCACATTTTGCTGGCTAAATAAGTAAACATAGCTGCAAATAATGCATGTTTAGAGTGTCCATATGTAGTGGATCCCTGAGAATGCTGTTTGTACAGTCACGCATAAGCTTATTCATTCAGTGCACTGTACACATGTCATGCAGGCACTGTACAAATGAAAATAGCAGGGATATGATGAAAAAAAAAAATGAAAATGCCACTTTTGGTGAGTTTTCAAAGCAGTTTGCAACATACCTAATGGGTACGTTCACTTGTACAGTACACTGTATTTGATTTAATACTAGATGCAGATAATCCAATATGCATGTATACTTCATTTAAAAATACATTCTGAGATATGTAAAACAATGGAAATGCCATTTGTTTCAAGAGAGTAGATTTGGGTATGGATGGCAGGTTCATGTCCCAAGTCCCAGCCAATATTGTGTGTGTGTGTGTGTTTTGGGGGGTGGGCTTCAGGGCGGATTTGGCCTGAAGTGATTTTGGGAGGGAAGGTGGATACGTTTGCCAAATTGACATTGAAATTAACTTCAAAAGAAAAGGAAAAGAGAAAAACAAAAACTTTATTTCCTCATGCCGAAGATCAATAAAGCATTGCTGCATTTCTTTTCCGTTGTTTCTGCTATCTGACAAGTTCATCTTCTAAAATGAAACGATATAACGTACGTCCGCAGAAAGGCAAAGATCGTCGCAAAGTTTTCAGTTTTGCCGATTATGGTGTAACTGTACCGCAACATTGTAAAGACAGAAAAGCCACAGGTAAATATCAGAATTTTTCATACCATAAAAAATGGCATTGACATTCTTAGTGACGTCAGCAATACGTGTCCATACAGGTACGGTAATGAGGTCCTCAGCTCAGGTAGGGGCAGAATGTGCCTGAGCGAAAATGTGTCCTGTTATTCTCGAATAGCATATGTATGAAATCAATAATTGTCTGAAAGCGGATGCCGTGATTGTTGAAAGATATTACTGCGGAGCTGTTAATGGGCCCTCTCTTAGGGAAAAACGATTACAACAGCTCACAGCATTATATTCACATTAATTAAAGCACATATACTATATGACCTGGGAGTGATTAAGTTTTGAATTTACTGGTGGCTTTGGATGGCCTAGGCACTTGTTTTTAGTAATATTTCAGTGTATTGCAGAGTGAGTTCTTATAAACTGTCCAAAGAAAGTTTTAGGTTTGGCTTGAGAAAGGCTTTCCAGACCAAAGTCTTCATCCATGCAAGTGTAATTCTTGTTGGTATATAAGGTGTCCCTGAAACCAGCCAGAAATCCCTGGACAATGAAAAGGTAAAAACCACTGGTCCACCTTAGTTACACAGCTGTGATTTTACTAAGAATCCTAACTAAATATTTAAACCACAGTGTGCCTGTAAATATGATATTAATATTTAAGGATTTAATATTTTAAATACATTTTATTTGATTTGATAGAATTTTCTCATTTTTTGTGCATGTAAAGTACTGCATATTGCAGTTGATACATAACTGAAATGTTTAAATGCACTGAAATGGTGTCTGAGATGCTTTTACTCTTAACGTATTTTGAGGTAAACAGCTTTTGTCCTCATTCTCCAAAGTCCCTTCCTTCCTTGTTTTTCATATAGATGTTCATTTTATGCTAAAAATAAAGTGCACTAAAGTCACCCACTCCATATAAATATGGGGTATTTTGATATGCCTGCTGTCTTCTTTGGGGGTTTATTTTTACAGACGGAATTCACTGAGGGTGTTTATATGTGAAGTAGCATCATTTTCACTTTGCTGCTCCAGTGTTTCGGTGGTGAGGATATAAGAACATGTGAGGCACCTTCGCTGATTACCATTCTTTTTTGGTATCTCTGGGTATCTCTAGAGCAAAGTTTGGCTCTTATTAAGGTTTTGGCAACTCTGTTTACCATGAATGAGTGGACTCCCCTCCAAGTCAGTGCCCTCTTGGGCATGGTGCCGTTATGCTCGCTACACCGATCGCTGTTTCAGCCTGGGTGAGTAATACAAAGTGACGTTCTCCACTATTATGTAAATGGAAATGGAAGGAATTGTTTTCTTTTTCCATATTTTGGTACAGTTTGGGGAGGGGTACAGCAATGTGAGGCTTGTACTTATGTTTTGTGATGGAAATTATCCGTGTAAACATGCTCCTGAGTCTGACCTGCCTGAGTCACCGGAGAATTGATTCCCAACTGTCTCTTTGCATTGTTTTTTCTAAGACAAGTAACTTTCATTTCAGCTTTCTGTGAGAATGACTTTTTTTGGCAAATAATATGCTTGTCAGTTTTGCAAAAGATAACATTACAATAATAAGTGCGCTTACCATTTTGATTCGAGTTTCTCTGTCTCTCTCTCATTTTCCCTACCCTGATAAGATCTATCACACAATTCGTGAAGGCTTTTTTGTCTGCTAATTGGAGAAAGACATTGTTTAGAATTGAAAAGCGTGTTTCTCCCATCTGTGGTGCATTACTAAAGCAACAGTAAGGGAGGTAGAACTTTATTTCATAGCAGGGACGTGCAGCACGTTGAGGGATGATGGTCACCCATTTGCCTCCAGGATGACGAAGGAGGGAAAGCATTTACATGTGCTGTTGTTTTTTGATTTTTTGCTTTTGGCTCTGTATATGGAGTAATCTCCCTTTGTTTGTGTGAGTTTCCTCCAAAAATTCTACCTCCCCCACAATACTGCCCATATCATGTGATTTTGTATGTGCTGGTGTGCCTTAGATTGAAGGAGCTTGCTGTCCAGAGTGTCCTCTCTCAGTGTGCCCTGTGTTTCCTGTTCCCTGTACTGGATAAGCATTTATGAGGGGGATGTTAATTTATATCTACTGGCAGAATATGCCCAGATACAGTGCATATTAGCTACAAAGTCCCCAAAGGTCAAAGGTCATGTGTCAGCATTGTGTGGTAGAAGATCCTCATCCTCAGCTGATGTAGCTGCCTGTTCCTGAGATGTACTCCACCTCCTTAAGCGTGTGAAAATCCAGGAACAGCACACCTTCCTCCTTGTCTCGAGCTCCTGGGGACTGAGCTGTAATCCTGTCCAACAGCACAGTGCTATTACCTCTCCAGTGGCAGCACAAAGCCATTATTCCTCTCCAGGTCTCGTCACTGGAGCATTCGCAGTGCCTTGATGGGAATATCTAAAGTCATTCCCTTCTGTGAATATTTCCCCTTCAATCCAAGGTGGCTGACAGCACGCTGTCTGTCATGTGTGACTGACGGTGTGATTGCGCTTGACATATAAGACTGGTTTAAAGGCCTCTTCTTAAACAGCTGCATGCATGTTTCCCCACAATGTCACAAATGCAATCCTAAAGACTCTCCAGACAGTTACAGTAATTACCTCTGCAAACATTTATTTATGAGTAACACACCCAGCACACTGGAGTCAGGAATTAATGTGGCGGTGACCTTTGGGTTGAGTTGTGGTATGAACAGAGCCCATAGCAGGTTTGTTGAACGGTCTGTATTAACGTTACCGCAATTCTGTTCCCCAGATCTGCCTCCCATATGAGTAACATGATTGGTAAAAGGTATAATATGTTGTTTTAATAACATCAGAGTTCTGTTTTTAATTTAGCTTTTAGTTTTAATTTGCATAATTACACATACATCCTGTTATCACAAACTCCTACACTAATTATGCTGCTATATTGATATGCTTTCTTGTTCAAATTATCTTTAGGCTTCTGACAAACAAATTTCATGTAACTGTTGTGGTATGTGCTACACAGTTCTTCTGTCTATTATTCAGGTTGTTTGTTTGATAGTGGCAGTGAATGCTCACATTTCCAACAGCAGGGGGCTTAGTGGTTGAGGACTCTGACTTGTATCATGAAGGGTTGGCTTGTTACAGTTATCGAATGTACTTCATCTGAACTGCTGTTAAAACACTCAGCTGCAAAAAAAGTATAATTCCATTGTTTGATGTGTGTGTTTATGTTGCTGGTCATAACAATTACACATAAAGACCACATTTCATTTGTTAGCCTGAAAACTTCCCCATTTAGTGGTGTTGAGCTGAAAGCATTTTTGGAAGGGTTTCCTTGTTCAATGCTGGGATATCTTCTTGGTATCTTTACATTATTATCTGTTTTCGAAGTTGCACTGTAAGAGGATTTAAAAAAGTCTACCGGGCACATTTTGGTTCTTTAGATAATTTCTCCATGCTTTCTTCAAACTATATACTTGAAGACATTTGCTTTTTTCATCACGAACCTCCATCCTTCTACATTATGAATTGAACAAATTGCTCACTCTGAATACAGTATCTCTGAAACAGTTTTTATAGTCCCTTATTTTGAGGTGTCAAGTTAAGGTCATTAAGTCCGTTTTTGTCAGTTAAATAGCCAGTAATTATTTGCACCTCATGATTTTTTATCATTTTTATGTGCTGTTCCTTATTCTTGCAAGGAAATACCTTAAGAATAGGAATGATTTTAGGAGAGATATTTATGTTGCATTGTACAGACTGCTGATATACTGAGAATTACTGAGACTTAAGCTTGTTGTGTGGCAAATTTGCCACATAATTACTGGGGAATCGGCATCACCTCTGATCGAAAGGTCAGGAATAATACAAAATTTTTATGGTAAATCTTTGACCCAGTCCCACTAAAATAACACAACTGCTTATTCCTTATTCCATCTGCGTGTGTTTATCATACTGTGGATGTGCCTTTTAAGAATCAGCCTTGTCTGCTGGATTTAATTTTCCAGTGTGTTTAGGAACTGCTGTTATGCAGGAGATTACCCAGAGAATCCTGAAACAAATAACTTTGAATGTCTGAGTAGTTTGATTTCCTTTAATGATGGATCCTTTCATCACAATACAAAGGACACTGTAGTATGTGGAAAAGGGGCCTGCTTACTGGTTACTATATTAGATGAAATAGTGAATCATGTGGCTGCAACTGAATACATACAGCATTGAAACTGAGTCAGAAGGGTCACTTGCTCTGATTGGACAGCTCAGACACCTGATCTGAGTGATTTTTAATGTGGTGTGATTGCTGGCACCAGATCTGATTGTTCCCAGATCTCAGAAACAACCACCCTTAAGAGATTTTTGCACAACACAGTCAGGAGCATATACAGGGGTGGTTTCTGCAAGGGCACTGGTCCCAGCTGAAAGCTGATTGGACCCCAGAGTGCCCCCTCCCCATCACACACCGATTCAAAACATTGGCTAATGGTGAGGTTGACTCCTCTGTATGTTATGGAAATTCTTGTACCACCCACCTCAGGGTTCCAAATAAGATTTTCAACTTGATTAGCAGTTTTGCTAATCAAAATTTTCAAAAGTTGCAATTTGATTAG
>JAODJU010000035.1:10008186-10023363 GCA_026776725.1 Gnathonemus echidnorhynchus | reverse complement strand
TTTATGATTAAAATTCTAATAAAATTTAAAACTGGATATTGATTAGCAATGGCTGCGAATCATTTTAACGGGAATTATGCAATTGTTTCGCAGGTGGGTGTTTTTACATCGCAAACTGTGATGCTATTTCGAACCCTGCACCTTAGAAAAATCTTTGAACCGTCCCTGACTACAGTATCTAGACTTTATAGGAAATGGTATCATGAACAAAATAAAAACTTCCATTGCTGAAAATGTCTTGTCATTGAGAGAGGAGAATGACCAGGTTTGTTAAAGTTAACAGGAAGTCCACAAGTGCTAAAATAGATCAGTACAACAGCAGTGAAGAGAGAGACATCTACAAACTGGTCAACCCTTGAAATCATTCTGGAGACAAAAGGGGTACACTGGGGTACCTAATAAAATGGCTGCTGAACATATATGTGCTAGAAATTTCTGTGGAGAGCTGAGTTTATACTCTCTGCAAAAGGTCTCTTTTTTCACTTGCAGGATATGTTTGCCCCATTGTATTCTGTGTTCAGTACTCACCAACATCTGTATACTGCAATTTTTTTCCTTATGCCCAAACAGAGGCCTTCATCTTTGTGACAGTGGTGAGATTAAGGAGAGGCTAGAAGACAGGAAAGTGCTCAGATGGATTATCACCCACACGCTGGAAACAAAAGGACTAATTTGCTGCTTATTACTCAGTTCTCTCTCCAGCAAAGGAATCAGAATTCGAAATGATGGGACCAGCAATAGCATTCCAGTTGTTCCAGTCAGTCTCCCAGGAATGAGAGAGTGACATCAAGGTTTACAAATGTACACAGACTGTTCTGTGCACAGGTAGAGTGATGTCCCTTGACCCCATAAAATCAGCCGATATTGAGGTTTCACAAATTTATCAGCATCCCACCAATAATGTCCCCAGAGAGTGTCTGCCTAAATGTTCATGATTATGATGTGCTCTTGGGGAAAATGGTGTCCATTGCCCTTTTCCCTGTGCTGCCTGCGATAGGCATCAGGCTCACCACAACCCCATCCTGGGTAAGTGGTCTGGAGGTGGATGTGTATTTTTCACATAACTCATTACTTATACAGTACCAGTCAAAAATCTGGACACACATGCATTTAATGCATTTTTCTCTATTTTAGCAATGTTGTTAAACTCTTAGTAAACGACCCTGAAGCAATGATGTAATACATATCAAATATCACAACCAAGAAGAGGGTTGAACATATCAATTTTTTCTTAAATTTTAGACTCTTTAAAATAGCTCCTTTTCAACAATCTGTAGAGATGTAGCCACCTGGAATGCGTCTCCGACAGTCCTAAAGGAGTTTCCACAAGTTCTGGGCTACTTTGCTCCTACGCTTCAATACAATTCATCCCCAATCAGCTCTGTGGGGTTTAGGTTGGGGGATTGTGGGGGCCTGGTCATCTGTCACAGCATTCCATCTCCTTCCTTGTTCACAAGATAATACTTACTACATAACCTTGAGGTGTGCTTAGAGTCGTTCTCTTGTTGTCCCTTTATGTTGGACTACAGGCCCTCTTGTCTCGCTTGCAATTTGTCCTCGATGCTACAGCCAGGTTTCTAACAGGAACCAAGAAAAGAGAGCGCATCGTCGGGCTTGCACTGGCTACCCATAAGGTATAGAATAAGACTGACTACACGGTTTGGCCCCACAATACATCATTGAACTTCTAAACCATCACTCCACACCATGTACTCTTAGATCCTCCGATCAGTTGCTTTTATCCATTCTCTGAACCCACTTAAAATGTAAGGGCGATCAGGCTTTTTCAGTAACAGAACGCACTTCCGTTTTACAATAGGTCATCCTCCGATATTTCCATTAAATCCTTTTCTAAAGACTTTTATTCTTTGGCTTTTGAAACACCCTGATGCAATGTCACTGAAGAACCGTCTGTATATGTTTTATTTTTTCTTTCTAGCCTCTTATTTTTATCATGTGAATTTGTTCATATGCATTATACAGCACTTTGGTGCAAAAAGTGTTGCTTTCGAATATGCTCTATAAATAAATTTGACTTAACTTAACTAGGTGTGTCCAGACTTTTGACTGGTACTGTATGTTTTCAAAAATCAAATTTTAGGGCTCCACCCTTTTCCCAAATCTGCCGTGACCTCACTCTGGGAGCATACCATGCATTGTACGCTATTGCTGGAAGCAGAACATATATCATAACAGCCATTACAACAGTGCTGAATGTATCTCAGCCAACCTTCAGTAGTAACTGCAAGGAAGTGATTTTGCTTCTCTCAGACTGCTTTCTGTCTAATGATTTTTGAGCCCCTCTGCCAATTTGGGTCATTGAGCTTTTTCAAGTTGGTATGGATTTGTGAGTTTCACTTTCTATAATCAGCATCTTTTCTTTTCCCTTGAATTTTTTTTTTTTTGGCCCGCAGTTTATCATGTTCTGTTCCATCTCCATGTGTAGTTAATGCTCCGCGTTGCCCCCACAGGTGGTAAGATGATAGTATCTCTTTTCATTCCAAAATCGCTCTCGCTGGCCTCTATCAACCTTCTACATGAGGCCCGCTGAACTGAGGTCGCAATGCCAACCTTTATGGACCGTTAATTATATTTCACCGTCTTTTAACAGTCTTCTGTGTTCACACCAGAGAAGGCTAGACGAGATTAAGTGAGAGTCACACCAGCACAGCTGTGACACCGACAGTCAGAAATACTGCAGAGAACTTTATAGCACTTAAGATATCTAGTGCTTCTGCCACAAATCACCCTTAATACCGATGTAGTACAGGTCACATTGAACCTGGGATATTAAACCTGGGATTTACCTGGGATAGGATAGTAATCCTTTGTAGGGTTCAATAACATAATTTCGACTCATCAACTCGCATGTTCACGTCTTCATACTGTGGGTTAGAAATCGCCATGCGCAAACTACTCACAGAAAGAGCAGTGGTGGGATTTGAGCCCCAACTCCTACTGGTGTGACACTGCAGTTTTACCCACCAAGCCACTGTGCTGGCATGCTGCTGCTCATATCACTCCTAGTAATTAGACTGGGGAGCCTGATCCTGGTAAATTTACATTAGGAACCAGGCAAAAAAGGGATCTTGAGATTTAAATTAATTATAATGTATTTTTTTCAGGACATTAACCTTACGGTAGGGCACCTTTTGCTGTACATATTCTTAAGTGCTTCCCCATGGGGCCTCCCTAGCAGTTTGATGAGTGAATCTGCAGCTGGTGTCTCCCAGAAATAAAGTGGTCGACGCTAAAAGGACATACCTGAGTCATGCAAGACGAATCACTTTAGATTTGTTAGTCCCCCCCCAGGTGAATTCCTGAAGCCTTCCCTGCCATCGATTTCTGTCCTCGGTCCCCCGGCATATGAAGTAGCAGTGGGGCTTTGTTGAGCCAAGGTTCCAGAGAGGGAACGCGGCAGGGCCGAAGATGGCAGCCCTGCTGTTTTGAGAACCTCGTCTGTGAGGCGGAGACCCGTTTCCTGCTCCGCTACATTTGACTTCCTGTCCTTCACGTCGGTGAGCTGGTGGAAAATGGCCTCCCGGGGCAGCAGAGCAAAAGGAAATCGCTTTTCACCTCCAGCGAAGCAGGAAATGCGATACCTTTCGTGCTGCAAACTAATCAGCTTTAGAAATGTATTGGTGTGTCCTCCATTACTTTCCATTTGACTTTGTCCTCACATGCTGGGGGCGCCCTGTGAGATACTCTGATCACTCATGGGTTCTTAAAAAACATGGTCAGGTGACCAATCTGGAAACTGTCACCACATGTCAGGTATTGTGCTGTACTTCATATGAGAGAAATAAGAAGTTGTTCTGGAGGGAAAAAAGTAAAACTCAGGATTAAGGGAAGAGTTTATCTTATACCATTGATCAACGCTATTCTGTTGGTATCAGCACAGTTGTTCCGACAAACATATACAGTGCTTGCAGTGGGGTAGAGATGATTTGTTACTGCATATAGGGCCCCGTTCGCTTTTCCGCAGTTTTTGCTTAGCATAGATATTTCATGATCCTGCGCTCACATTGCTTTCATTTTTAATAACCACGGTGGGCTTACGCATAAAAAGGAACACCCACGGCATGGGGGCGGGGGGGCATTTACAGTGCACGTTCAGGGTCTGGGCAAAGCAGTGGGCAGGACACATATTAGATTTTATTAAATGCAAATCCGCTTGCAGTGCCACACAGCTGGGTCGCATCATCACTGGCAGGCAACCGGAGACCGAGCTGGAAGATTACAGTGGGGGGGGGGGGGGGGGGGGTTACAGTCTACATCACTGTTAGTCAGGGGATGTTTACTTACTTTTGGGAAATGGTGCATCCACTTAGCTATTAGAAAGTCATCACGCATGCAGTGTTGACGTTTCCAGCCTGGGAATCATTCCTGTCAAGTATGATAATAGCATCTCTCCGGACTCCATAACCACAGACAGCCTATCCTAGGATACACAGGGCATGAGGCGCAGCCCTGGATGGGACGTGTTAATAACTCGGTAATGTTAACAAATCATGGGGATAAATATCTGGAATCAGCAAGAGCATACGTTTGGTTTCAACATTGGTAGGAACCAAATCAGCGCCGAGCCCCCCGCCCCCCTAAACATACACGGTACCCTCACAATGTTGGTAGGGGTATGTCCCTACCATCCAGACCCAAATCTACACCTTGGTTTTAGTATTAAGAAAGAAATTCTATTATCTATTATAAAAATGTTCTACACATGGTGCTGGAAAGACATGCCATCATATCCTTTTTGTATACCTTGCTGACAGTGTGGACATTTTGGCTCTTAAATGGAAGATGGTGGCATGATTGCATGTACAGGCTCTGTTTTCTCTCCCGGTATTCTGAACTCGCCAGGGCTGCAGGTATTGTTGGTGTATGTGGCTGTCATGCCCATTGTTACAATGTGCATAAATGGAAGATGGAATAGAATGAGCGGCTCATAGTGGATGAAGTATGGCTTTTGACACTGAATTACAGATGGTCAGTACAAGTAGAGCTTTCACTTTTCTGCTCTGTTTTCACATACATGGAAGGTCAGATGTTAATATGTTGGCAGACGTGTTTTTCTGAAGTTAAATGTTCAAGACGTTGTTATTGAGCAGCCTTTATTCCTTTCAGAAATTGAGCCTTTGAACTAAAAAGCTTATGGGTTTTCCCAAAAGTGTTATGACTGTGTAGCAGTGTTTCCCAACCTGGTGCTCATGGACTCACAGATGGTCCATGTTTTTGCTCCCTCCCTGCCAGACAGTCCACATTTTTGCTCCCTCCCAGCTCCCTCCTGGTTGGGAGCAAAAACGCAGATTGCCCATGGGTCCCTGAGGACTAGGTTGGGAAATGTCGCTGCGGAGGGGACCCAGGGGGAAGGGTACAGTTTGGGTAATTCTCTTATCTATTGAGTTTCTGTTCTGGTCTATGCCATACAAAGGTAGCATTTTCTTTTCTTAGGGCAAGCATTAACCATTGTTAAGCTCTTGCCCAACAATATCTGGGTGACAGCTTCTCATGTAGGATTAAAGTCCCTAACTCTGAACAGAGTGACAACACTCTTCCTTTTATTTGACACATGGCTACTCAGGATCCATTTATTTCTGCCAACTTATTGTGACAGAGGACTGTCATCAAGTGTCATCAGCAGGGAAAATCAAGCAGACCGCCTCAGCTTTACTCCCAACAAATAATCATATGATTAAATGGCTCTGTGTTACTACGGAGTCTGTTTGTTTTAACTAAAGTGACAATGTTAGTAGGGGACCAATCAAGGCCAGAGATCAGGGTTATAGGAGTATGTGCTTTGCTTTCTTTGTTTTTAATTTCACTTTCATTATCATCAGAGGTGGATAGTTCAGGTCCAGAAAGCAAAAAAAAACATGAGTATTGGCAGAGTTTCTCTGCAGCTTTTGTTGATCTTTGTAAAAGCATTCGACTCGGATGATCCAGCTGCCCTGTGGGACATCGTGAGACTTCACAGGATCTCCCCCAAAGTTGCTGGACGTCATGGCCGGCCTGTACACCGGTACTGTGAGTACTGTGCATATTAGAGGGAGAACCTCCACATTCTTTCCAGTTGATTCTGGGGTATGCCAGGGGTGTGTTCTTGCTGCTACTCTGTTCAATGCTTGCATGGACTCGGTGCTGGGCAGGGTTGTGGGGTCCAGCAGCTGTGGGGCATCCGTTGGTAAAGAAAGATTCACTAATCTTGACTTTGCCGACAATTCTGTGATCTTCGCGGAGTCAATGCAGGCTCTGATCGGGGCTCTCGAGAGACTGAGCGAGGAGTCTGAGTGTCTGGGCTTGTGAGTGTCCTGGATAAAAACCAAGATCCAGGCCTTTGATGACCTCTTGGGCACAGCCATCAGCAGTATGTCTGTCTGCAGAGAGATTGTCGAGCACATCAAGAAGTTCACTAACCTCGGCAGTGACATTCATGTCTCTGGTGACTCTTCCTATGAAGTCAGTAGATGGACTGAGACAGCATGGGGGGTCATGAGGTCACAGGAAAGGGGTGTGTGGCGCTCCTGGTATCTTTGTAAGAGAGTACATTTTTTGGAAGTTGAATGAATGTTCTGTTTATGTTACTTTTTTGTCTTAAATGAATTTCTGCTGTGGATGAACGAAGATCCAAATCTTTAGAGTCCTCGTGCTCCCTGTTTTTCTGTATGGCTGTGAGACATGGACTCTATCCAGTGACCTGAGACGATGACTGGACACCTTTAGTAAAATCTATGTTTGGAGAATCCTTGGGTACCACTGGTTTGACTTTGTGTGGAACAAACGGATGCTCAGGGAGTCCCGAATGAAGCTCATTACCTGCATTGTGAGGGAGCATCAGTTACAGCACTACGGCCAAGTGGCACGTTTACCTGAGGGTGATCCGACTTTCAGGATCCTCGTCGCTGAGGACCTGAGCGGCTGAACCAAGCCAAGGGGACGCCCTTTTATTTACTACAATGCACACGGAAAGTGCAGAGTGTAATTAGTAATACAGTACTGTAAAATATATAGAAATACATAATCTGAAAATAAAAGGGGTGTGCATTGTCCCCCACAGTCACCAATTCAAAAACTTTACTAGACGTCTCTGTCTCATGTTGTCTGGGAGTTATTATAACAGTTATTACACCCTTTGTACCATGAATAGACGCTCGGGCCTCTCAGGCAGCCTGACTGTAAGTGAATGTGATGTGCACATACCAATATTCAAAAATTTAATAAAATTCGCCTATAAAGAAATCTGGCCATGAACTCTTTTCTTAGTTAGCAGATGATTAGTTCTTTCATGCTTACCAGCTGTTGGTGATCCAATGGCAATAATTAGTACAGTTTTCTACCCATTTTAAATACTTTTTAAATTAATCTTTACGGAATTAAATTTGTCATACAGTATTACTCCCCCATTATGGTTTATGGCTGGGAGTGAATAGATTAATGTGGTTTAGTGTTTTTTGTTCCCCAGCTTTGTGTAGGAATATGCACCCTCTCTTACACCCCTCTAATATGCCCGCCATCTTCGTTTTTCCCAGAGAAGGATTACTGTCTCCGAAAAGTACTTGTTGTTTGCCCTCGAGTCCAAAAGTTGATCAAATCTACCCAGCAAATCCTTTTTATCTGTAATACAATGATGATTTATTGGATTGTGAAAAATGAAACAAACAAACAAAAGAGAAGAAAAAAACGCTTTCCACGTATGACCCAGAAAGTTGCAGTGAGAAGTTATGCTTTGTAACGGATAATCTGATAACCAATTTGAAACAGAGTGTCTAACAAATGGGGGAAGATGTTATATTGTGTAATTGATAGGTTGTTTGTTTGTCATTTGTAGTTCTGTGACATGTTCCTTTATCGTTTAGCAAATAATCCCACAAATATGTTTTGCCCGAGGTGACATGGTGGCTCAGGATCGGTGGCTTGGTGTCCTCACCACGCTCTGTGGCCTTTGCATGTTCTGCCCGTGTTTCTAAATACCTTCTAGTGTGTGAATGTGTTTGCCCTGCAGTCGACTGGTATCCTGTTCTGAATGCACCTTTTGCCCTATTTGCCTGTTAAAGACTCCAGTCTCTCCCCCAGCCTGTCCAGGGTACATCGTTGGAAGTTGAATGGATGTTCTGCTGTGGATGAACAATTTTCTTGGACAGCTCCTAGTTGTGCAAATACCCTCATCCATTTTCACTTAGATAACAGATTGTATGAACTTTTACTGGCTGTTTGAGTCTTAAGCATCGACCATAGTCCTACAGTTACACGATCTTTGAGATCTCTTCACAGTTGTTAGTACTTTCCGTAAAATTGCTTCACCCTGCCGGTGGGAAGTGTCCACGTTTGTCTTCTTTGTCCTTTGTGATTTAAGCGATTTCCTGTTTATCTGACGCTATCTGTGAGGCTTGTGTTGCACACATTCATAACCCGGAATGAGCTTCTGGGCCTGACACGTGCCAGTGCTATTTAGAGCAGGGAGGCTTCAGATGAACAGCATTCAGAAATAGTCACTCGTAGCTGTGCCGCTTTTGGGGTTTTTCTGCTTAATTGCTGACTATCCACTTCAGTTACTCCCTCAAGCTCCTTTCTAGCCCCTATCTAAATCTGTGCTGAAAGATGAGCATAGTAATCACTCCCTAGCATTGGAGTTAGTTGAATTCTGTATCTGTGTGGAAGTTGCATTTTTTTCCCTTCGCTCTTGTCATTTTTGTGAATATTAAGTTATCGGTAAAACAGCACAAATGTTATTTTTGTCAAAGTACCCAATTTCTTCAAGACCTTTAGCACAAAAACAAAGTCTCTACCAGTGGCTATGTTATTTCTGACACAAAATTGGACACAGTGATGAATAGGGGGTGAAATGTGGAGTGAAATATTAAACAATAACCCTGGAGATTCAGGGTGCGACTGAACCCGCTCCAGAGAGACATCCCTCCTTTCGAGCGAGACACTACTCTCTGGTTATATCTCAACTCCCCGTCTCTTTGAAAATGATACAAAGCAAAGGAGCATCCACTGCCGTTTCAGGGCCTGCTGTCGTTTCAGGACCTGCTGCCGTTTCAGGGCCTGCGCCTTAAGCCCATGGGTCCTGCTGGATATGACTATGAGAGCTGCAGATCGTGCTTGGGAGGACTTGGCGTGTTATTAGCGTATGATATTAGCCTTGCACGCTCGCTGCTCTATGCTCGCACGCAGGATGCCGAGAGCCGAGCGTTCCTGCCCAAACCGTCATCATTACTCAAACTGACTACATGCTCTGTGTGTTCAGATACTGCATCCATTAAACGAAACCTCATTCTAAACGTATAAGGGCTGTATTACTGCTCACCCCATTTCCCAGATTAGGCTACATAATAAGTAGAACCACATATCTCACGGTGCTTTATTGCAGTAGCTGCACTCATTTTTGGAGTAAGTTATTGAAAAACAGACCTGGAAAAGTAGATGTCGTAAGAGTTCTCTTTTATTTGTGAGAATTTTCAAGCCGTTTAACAGGAGTATTGGTTTGTAGCTAGTTAGCCACTCTACCCTGCGTCTGTCTCATCTATCATTGAAAACTCGGCAGATTTCAAATTAAGTCGAATTTTATTTGCTCCGCAATACACCACATTTATAGAAAACCTTATAATCTTGTCATGGTCATTTTAAACACTTCCAGCTGCACAGAATCCCCTGAAGGGATATTTCCTCGTCACCGTCCCCAATTGACTGCCTCAGGAATAAATGGGACCCAGGACCTTGAACAGTTTGTTTTTTTAAAAGATTTCCCTGCGGCGACTGGTCCAAATTGTCTTGCGGAGCACTCAGTAAACAGTAGAGACTTTGTGTGCATGTTTTATACGGAGCCGATTGGCGGAATAGGTATGAAAAGATAAGAGTGAATAGCACTGAGGTTTCTGTGATTGTTCTGTGTTGGGAATCTGCAGGGTGACAAAGGGGGCTTTTGTAAAGCGGTCGCGGGGATGTTATGGCTCCGTCGCATGGAGATATGGAGACGACACACACATATTTATATTCTTGGTGAACCACTGTAATTCCTGTGTGACGAATACTAGCATGGGAAGTGTGGGATTTGCACGTTTCACACGCTGTGAGTCGTGTGGCTCAGTCTGCTTCCTCTCTCGCGCTGGGTGTTACGGATTAAGAGAGGTTTTGGTGCCAAGAGTCGCGTCACGGACAAATTGAAGAGAAGCTTCAGTCACCTACTGTTTTCACATATGCTGCTCACTGTTTTGCAGTAATGGCATCGCTTGACACTCCATGCAGTATTGACATTGATGGCTAAATTCCCATGTTGCTTTGGTGTTGAAACCTGCCATTGGACCTGAACTCTCTGGCTTAAACACCACTCAGTTTTTATACCGGATCCTTCTCTGTGTTGAGCTCAAACCCCAGTTTATTTAATACCCATCAAATGGCGTTAGCTTTAGCAGCACTGAGCTTGGTATTCATTGCACGCCGTATTTGGTAGCTGATTCCATGAAATCCTCAGATTTCTACCCCCTGTCGAAATCTGTGGTGAAAGATTAGCACGGTAATCACTCCTTAGCGTTTGAGGGAGTTGAACTCTCTAGTATCTGTGAGAATATTTTTTTCCTTCACTCTTGTCACTTTTGTGGATATTAAGTAATCAATAAAGCAATAGAAATGCATTCATATGGACAGGGTAAATGGGCCCTATGAGGGCTGGAATGAAGGGTGACAAGGTGGGCCTTTAGCACAGACATCTAGTAGCTATGGTCAGCCTGAGTGGCATTGGGGGTGGGGGGTAGGGGGGCAGGTACGGTCAGTCCTTGGCAGGTTAATGACTCTGAGATCATCTCCCATCGCTGGGGTGTTTGGGGAAGTCCCAGAAGTGCATCCGTGAAAGGTTTCCAGTATATCGTAACACAGGTCATAATTTTAACAAGATTTAGATGTGAGCATGTAATAAAATCTCATTAGTTTTTAACAACTGGAAACACATCATTACAGCATACCGTCAAGCATGATTAGATTAGCTCTTTTAAAGTGTAGGTACTTGCACAAGTGTGTGGTGAAAATTAGGAAATAAAGAATTATCTATGTGCTTATGTGCAAAAGCTGGTGTAAGTTGGTAATATCTGAAGAACCCTGCCAGACATCACACCCTAAAATTTGATGTATATATTGTGTGCAACCAGAGGAAAAGAACAGTAATATATCAACATTAATGAGCATCTCAAGAATGAGCTTCTTGGAGAATTTAGCATTCCTGGATTCAAACCAACACAGCAATTGTATCTCTTCTTCTCTCAGGCTTTTCTGTTAACAGTAATTGAAGCTCAACTAGATGTAAACAGTAAACCTCTTCAGGAACCTGCAGTCTTTATCACTCCCGTTTGGCTCTCAAAGTACCTCAATATACCTTGAAAATAGATTACCAAATTTGTCTGGTTATTCTCTCAGTGTATATTTGTCAACGGCATAAATGTAAAAATGCAATGTAACACAATATTTAATGTACAAATAGTATTTAATCTATTGTTTAATTATGTTCATTAGTCTAGTACCAATATTTGGGAAAATAACTGTGACCATACATGTGGCATATATGACCAGCTGGAGGTAGGAGTTTCTTGTCGTTTATTAATATTCCATATTAGGTGATAAACATTCAGGGTTAAGGGCGACATATTGGCTCAGTGGGTGGCACTGTTCCCCCCCCCCAGTTTGCATGTTCTCCTCCACACACACACTGTCTTTCCTCTGCACACTCCAGTTTCTTCCATCTGTTCAAAAAACATTCAGATATGCGTCTATAAATTGTCCACAGTGTGTGCATGTGTGTCTAGCAACACGCTGGCCTCCTGCCCAAAGTGATCCCTGCATTACGCTCTGTGACACCTGACTCCATGTGACCCTGTACTGGATAAGCGTTTGGAAAATTTATGAATGAATGTTCACTTTAGTTTAAATTTCATGATATGGATGCATACGAAGGTGACAGGTAATCCTGCTGGGAAATATCGCTAAAGCACATACAGAAACAGACAGAATTACATTAATGACATTTACTAACTGAATTTACTTATCTGGGGGAAAAATGCAGGGCAAATAGAAATGTTTATGTTACATAACTGGCAATTTCCACATTGTAATGAGGTAAGGTTAATGAGGTGTAGCGAGCTTTGTATTTCCAGTTTTTTAAAAAGAACACAGAGGATGGCACAGCTTGGCAGGGACAGTGCTGGTTGTCTCGGCAATCTGAGGATGGGGGGGTCGGACCTGGACACCTACGTGCCCGTGTGATTGTGACAGACTGTTGTTTGCTGTCACAAGTGTTTCTTCTCATACACTTCATGCTGATTCCTGATTGGCTGCTTCTATCTAAAAAAAAACAAAAAAAAAAAAACAAAATTACAGAATACAGCAGAAGGACTGATTTTCTGTTAGGGTCCAACCAGATGTTAGAACTTTATTCAACAACCACATGATTGTGTACATGTAATTCTGTAATTCCCCTGCTGCATTTCCCGGTCCTGACATTACACACAGTACGCAGTAGCAGATGTAAACAAAATGCTGTGAATGAAATGGATTGTGTAATACAATCCATCCAGCAGACATCTGAAGCAAGGTACATACAAGTATCAGAGAACAGGGAGCAATTGAGGTTAAGGCTCTTCCTCAAGGGCTCAACAGTGACATCACTCTGCCGACCACAGGATTTGAACCAACAACCGTCCGATCAAGGACAAAGAGAGTAAACTTTCAGAGGCACATAACGCCATCCATCTGATTTTCACATCAGCATCCAGTACAGGGTCTCACAGAGTCTGGATTTACCCCAAGAAGCTCAGGGCATGGGACAAGGGACCACCTGGATGCCAGTTGAGGGCACTGTGTGTTTTTGGACTGAAGGAAACTGAAGCACACGCACAAGGGAAGACATGCAAACTCCAGAAAAACTACACTATCAGCTTAGTGCAAATTACTGCAAACGAGTGCATAAATATACATAACTTGTACTGAAACAACAATAGATCCTGTCCTGCTCCAGCTTGCTAATGATCGTGTGGGAGGTTGGTGTGTGTGTGTGCGTGCGTGTGTGTGTGTGTGCAGGGTGTGTGTGTGTCATTCAGCCACAGTCACTCTTTAACCTTGAAGGCTGCTCTCATGAAGTAGCCAGTAATATGGCAGCCATTTGGGGTGTTTATGGGTGTTTTCTAGCATGTTCTCTGGAACGGGTGGTGCCCCATGTGGGAGGGGTCAGTGACTGTTGTGCTGGTTCTTCATGGAGGGGTTCATTCAACAACCTTTGCAGATTTCGCAAGATATCAGCACATCATACCTACTCTGAATTATTATCTTAGGCCACAGAGATCATTTTTGTCTGATCTGTCTTTTTACGTCAGATGCACAGTGCCTGTATGCGTATAGGAAAAGTGCAGTAGGGGTACAGACATCAACATGTTTGGACTGAAAGTTCATGCAGATTTTTCATTAATTTGTTGATGAACATGATGACTGTCAGCCTCCCCATACGGAAAAGTAACACCAGACAGTGTTTTACTCAAATCATATAACCTCTTTATATGACTCTCCAAATAAATATATAGCACCCTCCACAATTATTGGCACCCCTTGTAAAGATTTGTAAAAAGAGTTAGAAAAAAAACCCACCTTTTGGTGAAGTAGTTTTATATTACACTGAAAAAATGACAAATATCCAACCATTCATTAAAATAAATTTAGTGAAAGAAAAACAAATCCCTCATTAAGAAATAATTATTTTCTCCAAAAACACATGTACCACGATTATTGGCACCCCTGTATATAATACTTTGTATAATGTCCCTTTGCCTGTATAACAGCACTGAGTCTTCTCTTATAACATTTTATAAGGATGGCGAATACAGAGCAGGGCATCTGAGACCATTCCTCTTTACGGAATCTCTCCAGATCATCCAGGGTCCTAGGCCCTCTCTTGTGCACTCTCATCTTCAGCTCAGCCCACAGGATTTCAATGGGGATCAGGTCAGGGGACTGAGATGGCCATGGCAGAAGCTTGATTCTATGGCCAGCTAACTATTTTTGTGTTGAGTTGGACATGGGCTTAGGATCATGGTCCTGCTGGAAGACAGTGACGGCCCAGTTTTAGCTTCTTGACAGAGGCAGCCAAATTTTGATTTAAAATGTCATGGAGTCCATAATGTCATGTACTCTAACAAGGTTTCCAGGGCCTTTGGAGGAAAAACAGCCCCACAACATCACAGAACCTCCACCATATTTTACAGTTGGGATAAGGTTCTTTTCATTATATCCATCCTTCTTTTTACACTAAAACCACCTTGAATATTTTTTGCCAAAAAGTTCCATTTTTGTTTCATCAGACCATTGAATTTGGTTCCAGTTAAAATTGTAGTTTGGTGGTGCTTTTGTTTGTGGTTAACTGACAGAAAAGGCTTCTTTCTGGCATACCTTCCAAATAATCTGTTAGCATGAAAGTGGGGTCAAATGGTTTTTTTCTGAGATTTGGTAACCCCAAGATTTTACTTTGTCTTGTAATTCATTAACCATGATCCTTGGGGATTTTTTTTCCTCTCTTGCAATCCTCCTCACTGTACATGGGGGTAAAGTAAACTTGGGTCCTCTTCCAGGTGGGTTTGTAACAGTTCCAGTTGTTGTCCACTTTTTTTTTATTATAAGCAATATTATTATTTCTATAGCAGTAGAAATTGGCATTTTCATGCGAGTAGCTATTTTTAAGACCCATTCCCAGATTTATGAAGGTCAGCACACTTCTCCCTCATTTGGTCTGTGTTCTCTTATCTTTCCCTTGTTGATGGATGACTAAGGCAATTTGGGCTCTGTGTCACCTCATGTTTGTACCCCAGTTAATCAGGAAGTCATGGATTACAGCTTGAATGTTCTTGCACATTCCAATCAACTCAAAGATGTACAATTCACATGGGAAACATGCTTCAGTTACATTGTGTTCACCATAATTTCCAGGGGTGCCAATTATTGTAGCACACGTATTTTTGTTAAAAATAATTATTTCTTGATGAAGTGAGATGAAGCTGCTTCACCAAAAGGTGCATTTTTTCTAACCCTTTTAACAAATCTTTACAAGGGGTGACAATAATTGTGGAGGGCACTGTACAATGTGTATTAACGTAATATGTCATTACATTTTTATATATATATATATATATATATATATATATATAT
>JAODJU010000035.1:9974414-9985206 GCA_026776725.1 Gnathonemus echidnorhynchus | reverse complement strand
ACAAGCAGTTCAGCGGTCAGCTGATCGGCAATATCGATGGTACTAGACATAGTCAGACAGGAGAGAGAGACCTCCGGCAAACCAGTCACTCAACAAGAGTAGCAAAGGCAGCAGTGCTAATTAAAGCAGCATCGGTACAGCCAATCAGGATGGGATCGGCATGTCAGCTGACCCCTTCTCCGTACCCTGACATTAGAATCTCTCGCTGTAGGTCTTGTACTTCAAAGATGCTATGAGGTTCACTCTAATGCCAGCAGCTGCCTTTTGGAAATGTATTATATAAAAAGTTTATATAATAAAACAAAGCCAGCCGACTGCGAGAATAAGCACAGGCATGCTGCTTAAGTCCCAGGATAGTTTGCTTGGATTTTAGTTTTCATGCAGGGTGATTAGCTGTCAATGTGTAAAGCAAAACAAAATCCTGGGCTTCCAACACATTCCGACAGATGTAGAAGGTGAGATTTGATTACCTCTCCTGAGTAAATTAGCTAGCTAAATTGACCACATAAAACACAAAATCCATCCAGAGTATTGAGCCGTAAGCTAGAAATCAATGTTATTTACAGAAAGACCGATGGGTGGACCTACATTTTACTTCATTATTGTCTATGGTACTCTATGTGTTGGGGGGATAGCTGTTCTAGGAGAGGGGAGAGATTGAAATTAAATCGTTTGTTCTCATTTCAGCCCTTCATTTGTTCTCAAAACACCATTAGAGTCCTTGTGCCATCCTCCCATTGCTGTGTGGATATATTTACCTTCCCGAGTGGAACAGGACCTTTAGTGCAGAAACATGACCGTGATAATAACTGCAGAATCCAGTCATCTCGTAGGGCTGTGTTCCTCAAGACCAGATGTCTCCAGCCTTCCTTAAAGCAGGGACCCGCAGATGAAGACTTCCACCAGGGGTAATTCTAAGATTTTTTTAAGGGGGGCATTAGAGGGGCCATAATTCATTCCGAGGGACCAACCTTATCAGCCTTAATGGCTGAGGGGGGTATTCAGTATTTTTCACTTGGGAATGGTGCTGGTGGCTTATAACATGCAGCAATGCATTTTGTTAAGTTTTAAAATGGTTTTGCAGACCTCCAGGGTGTCTCCAAGCACTGGTTGAAAACCTTTTATCTAAACAGTGCTAACTCAGCGGTACAGAGTAGGCCTGTCCCCTGAAGATTCCACACGTGATGTTAGTGTTTCAGTCTGGTTAGTGTGGCCTCTGTCATCCTAGAGCAAAAACAAGATCGATGTCCATATGTTGCATCAGACCCAAGTTTGTGTGAATGTCAGCAGCCCTCAGCTCACCTCATTTGGGGTGGACTAACTAACCACTAACGACCTTCACGACATTGGCCAGAAAGCCATGATCACAGTTGATGGATTTCATTACACTTTCCCTGCATAGTTGTAACACTAGTCCCCTGGCTTGTACACAATTAATAACATTTTTTTCTCATAATTCTTCAATCAAGTCATGCACTAGTCTGCTTGGTCTGCTTGAAAGTATCTACCTCTCACACCTAGAATCCGTTAGGGTATACATGTCGTTTGCAGTATCTGTGATAACATTGCGATGCGTTTGACCAGACCTTCAGTAGCGGGGAAGTGAACCTGCAACCGGTTCAGCCGTAGATAAATTGAACACTTTGTAATAACTGTGTGGAGTAATTTAACTATAGCCACAGATTTCATGCTTTAGTTGTCTGGCCGTATGAAAATTGCTGCAGGTACGTGATGTGGTTAGTAAGTATTCTTGTAAATATGATAATATTCTTCCGAAAACGTACTTTAAATAAATCATTCCTTCAGCATGCAATATGCGCTAGTGGCTTACTGTGTACGCTCCTCCTGATAAATATCTATGCTCTTAATACAGCAAGTTCTAAACAAATAAGAAGTTTCAAATTCATCTTTTCCGTCTCTCTCCCACGTAACTCTCGTCAACTGCGAAATTATCTGGCTTTCATGTTGTTAAAAAAGAGAATGAACAAACAAATAAATAAATAAATAGTAGGTAATGGATTTTTAAAGCAGCTCTGAGGCTCTCACGGCTATAATGGGCTGACTGCGATTAATAAGGTTTAACTGGAAAATAATGCAGTATTCACCGATATGCAAAAACTAAAAGTAATTTTTCGCTACGACCACCGTTACAAATTACAGAAATCAGATTGCCGATCAGAAATCCGAGCTGCAATCGGGTGAATCTGCCTGCGTCCCTGGAAAAACGCCGCATCATGACGGATCGTGGTGAATCAGACAGTGTTTTTTTGCGTGTGTTTGTTGGCTTGAGTCGCTCCAAAAAAAACATAATTTCAGCTATAAAGAAGTGCATGTCGTGTTGTCCTGATTTAATACATTTTATTTATTATGTGTTATGACAGAAGTGCTTTATCAAAGAAAACGACAAACATCTCATAGGGACATAGGGAAAATCAATTAAATTTATTAATCATTCTTGCGCAAAGGGGGGCGATAAATGCCGATCGCGATTTTATTCATGCCATACTTACTTTTTGCTAATATTTTCCTCCTAGTGTCTCTTTATATGGGTAAAAGAGCTCGTCCCCTCGCAAACCTAAAAACCGCAATGTTTCTTTGCATAGATAACATTTTAAAAGTGCTTTGGGGAGCTGGAGTTTATGTGCAGTTTTATTACCGTTTTCCTTACTATCCCCGACCTGTTCTCTGAATGTGTGATGTACGTCGCGCAGCCTAGGTAATATTTGTGGAGATATATTATTAAGCTTTCCACGTGGATTCTTCCCCAGCCATGAATGATAATTTCCCACAAAACGCTGTCAGTAGGCTTGACCTTTTGCACTGTTAATGGCAGCCTTTTAGTCCTCCATGGTCTGCAGAACACTGAGCGGTACATAATGGGACTTCAGACTTTTTCTCTCATGTTTATTATGTATTTAAAGTAGATTTTTTCCCCCCAGGGCAGCACAAAGACATGGCTGGGGCCCTGAAAAGTTCTAATAATCCCCTCATCCCCCCCGTTGTCTGGGCCCCTAAAGCGATTTCCCCTTGCTTCCTCCTTATGGGAGGCCCTGGCTACCCCTCCAGCGTGTTGTGGGTTCGATTTCCACCCCCTACTCTGGATTACACTCTCAGAAAAAAGGGTAAAAATTTGTACCTTTGTCTGTCCCCGAAGCTGTACCCTCGAGGCTCTGCCAATTGTACCCTTAGCTGCAGGTAATTGTACCTTTTATGGTACAGAAATGGACTCTGAGGAACATTTCTGTACCATTGATGGTACATTAATGATGTTTGTCCCTTTTTGATGTTCCTCAGAGTCCATTTCTGTACCTTAAAGGGTACAATTACAAGGGTACAGCCCCAGTAACAAGTAAAGGTACAGATTTCTTCTGAGAGTGTAGGTAAATTAGCATCTTGAAATTGCCCATAAGATTGTGGGTTTGTGTTTGGCGATTGCCTGGTATTCCACCCGGCCTTGTGCTCAGTCCAGCCTGGGAAAGGCTCTAGACTCACCATTACTCTGGGCAGATGGAAAAATAACAAAAATATAATAGTGTGTGCGATTATAACAGTAAACAGAAATGTAGTTTCTGTTTTGTCCCTTAGGAGATTCACTCCCATTGGCCAGGCGGCCCCAGCAGCCCTTTGATTCGCTTCTAGCACGGTACAGGTCACTCCCCATGGGTAGTGCCACAGCACAGGGTATGGGCCTCTGAGGCCAGCACTTACCACCGCGACGTGGAGTGCCCTCGGACGACGCCTGGCCCAGGCTGATAAAGAGCAGCCGCACATGGGGATGGGGAAGGAGGGGGGGTCGCTGTTTACACTGGGCTGACCTTCGTATTATGCTTTTTATTGTTTCCCTGTCACGGGGCAGAAAGGTCACCAGGTCAGCTAAACCTCAGAGAAAATTAAACAGCCAATTGCAGATAATGTCAGGTTCGGTATTATTACATCATTTAGGCTGGGGGGAGGGGGGGCACAAGCCTGAGAGTTTACCAGTCATACGTAATCTATGTGGGATTACTCTTTAGGAAGAGGAGACAGAAATTAATTAGAAATCTGGACACATTTTCCAGGATTACTATGATAAATTTATAATGGTCAATTAATTATTTTTCTTTTAGCTGTGATAAATGTAATTAATTATGCATCATTCCACAATATTGTGTTCATTTCATTTTTGGCAAAGGCTATAATGATGCTCTGAATTTTATAATAAAATCCAGTGAGAAGGGATGTAAGATTCTGCAACATGGGACCTCACACTAAAAACAGTAACTTCTCAGGGGCCCGATTTGAATTTTGAACACCGAAGTACTACAGTGAACTCTTCTGTTTAAATTCCAGTTTGAACAAATAAGCAGTTACCTTGTCAGGTCATCAGACGTCATAGTTTTGTATGCTTGTTATGGGTTTAGGAAATGCTTTCAGAAAAGGCTTGTACTGAATTTATTTTGTGCCATTTCTGACACTCATGCAAGTTCAACTGTAATTAATAGTTATCTGCCTTAATTTTTTTCAAACATTTGTTTTGTTGCTGCTGTCACTGGATGCTTGTTGAATGCTGTGACATTCAGGGTTGATGACGTATGTTTAATGCCGCCTGGTATCGATCGTGTTTGCGGAATACCGAAAACCCATAAATGTCCGATTGCTGTAGAGAAGCAGCCTCTTCTGCAAGCGACTGCTGTGCAAAACATGTCTGCTACACTTTGGTTTCCCTCTGGGTGACACTTGCCAGTTCTGACTAAGATTGTTTTGACAAATTCAGATACACATGGGGGTGAGTTGTGCCAGTAACTGAAGCCAAAACATCACACTGCTATTTTATGTAGAGTCAGACTTGGTACGTTGTTGTAAAATAATATTTAGTGTTTATTTGTTCTCTTTAAGCACTGGGTTTATGATGTGCATTATTTTGGCTCATTCAAGGATCATTAGCAGCTGCTCTTTTGGAAGCTAAGTTTACTTAACATCTGTGTTAACCACCCTGGATTCTGTGCTGACCTCGAGGTCTGAAAAATTAATGTATTTCCTCTGCCAGAATATTGTGGGTCCCAGGGGTCTGGAAGATTTAAAAATACCAGCAACACATGTGAAATAAATTCATAGCTTTATACATCAGTGGGGGATTTAGATCATAATTTAAGATCCGGGGTGTAACAAAGAGATGAATCAAAACAGAAATGCCTGTCTGTGATATGGCTACATCACTTCAGAACCTGTAATACATGTTAAATCGATCTAAATCATTTCCAGTCTGAGCTGAATTGACATGTATTATATTGGAAACACATTGTATCAAATCCTAACAGAATCAAAGTGCTTTGAATCGCTAACTGTAATTTCTTATTCATTTCTTGACCATGTATCTAGAAGTTTATTGGATTGTGAGATATACTGCCATATTTAACATGTACACTCATTTAGTAAATTTCAAATGACTGGCTTCATGAGGTTTAGGAATTGCTATTCAGTATCAATGAAAAATGCCTTTGATTTGAGAGGGAGTGTGGCTCGATCTGAGATGAGATGAGATGGGGTTTTTGGTTTGCCTATGTTTTGAAAGCTCAGTGGGTTGCCTCACACCTGCAGCATCGGGGCTTTGAATCTCACCCCTGCTCTGTGTGTGGGTGGTTTGCATGTTGTCTGGGTTTCCTCTGGGAGCTCCAATATTCCCCCCGCAGTCCAAGACAGGTGATTAGATTAATAGGCATCTCTGATTAGCCCATATGATTATGTGAGTCTGTGCCCTGTGGTACCCTGTCATCTTGTCCAGGGTGCCCTGTCCTGTCTGGGCTAAGCTCCAGCACCCTCTGTAGCCCTGACCAGGATAAATAGGTGGCAGATGGGCAAATGGATGGATGTTTCAATAAAACGAAGCCTGAAGCTGACATATGCTAAAGCGATCTAACGTTTTATTTGCAGAATGCTAATGAATGGTCTTTGTACTTTGTAGTCCAAGGCCAAGGATAACATCATAGATATCATCACTGCTTCTTCTTTGGGTTATTTTTCAAACAATTTGTTTATTTTGTCAGGCTTTTATGTCTGCAAGGCTTTCTGATGGATTAAAATTTATATGTAATTTATGCAATCGTCCAAAGAATGAATGGCAGTGAATATGTAATGTACCGTGCTTCATTGCTTAACAGATTGAGTGGCATTCTGTCCATGGCTTTCCTTTGTGTTTTGTAATGCCTGGGATTGACACCAGGTTTACAATGTGACCCTGTATTGGCAGACTGGTATAGAAGATTGATGGATGGGTGTAGCATATGGGAGTTTTACTTAAACAAAAATGTTCTGAAGACAGATTGAAAAATGATTGGTTCAGAGAGATACCCAATAAGACTGTAGAAGAGGCGGGTCCAAGCAACTAGTTAAATGTCTTGGTCCCACCTCCTCTAGCTGCCTAGACCCACCTCCTCCAAATTCTGATTTATTATCTCTCTAAACAAATCATTTTTCATTCTGCCTTCAGTACAGTTTTGTGCAAGTAAAACTTCCACGAGCATGGATGGATGGATGGCATTATTTTGATATATGCTTTTAAAACTGCAAATGAATAAATAATTTAATAATAATTGATACTTTGTTAATCCCCGTGGGGAAATTCTTTTTACGCCTCCCTCAGCTTGCTCTTTAAAGTTGTCTTGTTGACTTTTAAATTACTCTGAATAGTAAAAGCCCTCAGTACTAATTTGTCTGTCAATTCTGTGGGCCGCCATCCTCTGACCTCTTTGGGAAAATGTCTGGGATCGGAGAGTTGGAGAAGTACGATAAGGCCTACAAAAGCAGCCCCCCATGTGTGAGGGACACCGTCTGCCGTCTTCTCAATGAAAGAATGACCTCTTAACATACAGCAACCCCAAACTGTAATTAATCAGTCGATATCATTGATTCATCAGACTGGAATCGCAGGAGGTAATTAAAGAGATACCCCATAAACACCGCCCCTTTGAGGAAAAATCTATACACCGAAAGGGGTGGTAGTTACCTGGGTAAACCTATGCCTTAATTGTTCTGCCTTACAGGCTGGGTTGTACTTTAGGCATTGAGCTTTAGTGTTTTCCTTGGAAAACCTACAAATCCATCATGCCTTTCATAAGGATGGCTGGGGTATCGTTTACTCCTGAGTCTGAGAACGTACAAAAAACTTACAGCTACTAAACAATTTAATATCCAGCCGACACATACCTAATAAAGCTAGCAGTGATCTGGATGCATGAATGAATACATTTTATAACCTTCTGATCTTCAATCATTTGTGAAAATTGAATGGAAGACTACATTAAACACACTGTGTGTAATCCACGCTGTATTTCCCCTTATAAAAAAATAAACTGCCTATTAATTTTATTGTATTCCAGGCCAGCAGTGCAATGGGAAGCACTGGGATGCCCTTATCTAATGATATTGCTCAGTATATAATGGCAGCGACCAACTCCAGCCCCCTGGCTGACAGACACTCACAGGCTGGGAAACTGTTAGCAGATGTTTAGTAGATTACATGGAACTGGAATTTAAATGCATGTCACAACACAACAATAACATATCTCTACGAAGTAACGGCTCTAACTTTCAGGACAAAAAACTTCAGGCTGCCAAAGGGCCATTTTGCTGTAAAAATATCCTTATTTTCCTACTCTGCACAATTACATTTACTGCTTAAATCTGTCACAAGATTGCTTTCGGATTTTAATAAAAAAGAATAGAATGGTTATTCTTTCGAGGGTAGCTATAAATTTTAGAGCTGAATCCAGATCTTCTTCTTGTATGGCAAGCTGAATTTTGGCTTTTTCTTAACAGCCCACCGTTAAAATGATCATGAAAGGGAACCATTGATGTGAGTTTAACCTGAGGTCAACCTTACTGCAGATCATCGCTGTCCAATGAAAAACACATACCATTCAATGATCCGTTATTTCAGGAGTATAAAAACTGCATTTTCTCAGAAAATTCTTTACAAATTACACCTGAAACAACATAACGATACACCCTTAGCACCACAAATAGAGACTTAGCTTAACACAGCCATCAGTGAACGGTTAAATGTATTAAATGGTCAACAGGAAACAAACTAATCTCACTTTATATTCACAATTCATAGTGATGTCAAAGTTAAGTTGTGGTCATTAGCCAAATAAAGTCACCATACAAATGAATGCAAATGTTAACTGGTACAAAAATAAATAGTAGTGAAATAGATGACTTCCTAAAACATCTTTTTACTAATCAAATAAGGCTCTTTCACACCGAAATTCCGGAACCTGGTTCCGGTTTACGAGCCCCTGGGCTCTCGACCTGGAACTTCTGTAGCTCCCGGCCACTTTTCTGTGTTGCTTTCACACCACACAACAGGAACTGGGACCTTAATGTTAAATAAGCATGGAAGACGCAAAAAATTAACAAGTTACACTTCTCATATAATTTCATATGAACCTACACCACCACGCCAAAACAATGGGACAAAGATTTTACTTAATTGATCCGCAAAATGTTCATGATCCTTGTCAAATCTAGCCAGTAGATCGATCTTTCATTTTCCGCATTACAAAAAATGATGTGACGTTACCACACTAATAAGCACTGGCGAGTTTCCCTGAAAGCAATTTTCTGCCAGAG
The DNA here is from genome assembly GCA_026776725.1 of Gnathonemus echidnorhynchus. NCBI lineage: Eukaryota > Metazoa > Chordata > Actinopteri > Osteoglossiformes > Mormyridae > Gnathonemus > Gnathonemus echidnorhynchus. Next base: position 9,976,596 of record JAODJU010000035.1, on the reverse strand, counting down.
AAATATGAAGAGGCGAACAAATAATGTATCAATCGATGCATTAAATGTAATTATGGTATAAAAATAATTCCATCTACTCAACTGCTCCACTGCATCTTTTTCTGCACTTCCATGTAACTCCCAATTTAGCGGCGGTGCTTGTGGTCAACAAGTTTATAGCTGTAAGGTCTCCCCAGTAGGTTGTGTTCAAACAAGTACCTAGTCTGGAGTAGGTACTAAAAAGGGTTCCAGAACGGTCTCTGAGGAACTATAATAAGGCCAAGTTCCTGCGGTGTGAACGTGACAAAAGACCCTGGTTCCGTAAAAAGGTTCTTGTTGCAGAAATAAAGTTCTGACGGTGTGAAAGTAATCCTAGATGTCAAATGCAGGGATCAACACCATTGTGAAATGGCAGACATTTTGATCAAAATGCACTTTTTAACCATGGACATGTTATTTGATAGCCTACATCAGGGTTATTCAAATCACGGTCCTCGAGGTCCGAGCACTGCTGGTTTTCCAGCCTTCCTTTACCTGTGAGCCAGGTGTGAAGCCTCTGACCAATCAGAATCAGTAATTCTTAAACAACTACCTGGGAGAACTGAAAACGAGGCCTGGATTTGGAATCGGGGTCCCTGGCCTACATAGATTTTCTTTCAAACAAAATATTTTGCAGCAGACACCTTTGTCTGTGTACAGGCAGTAGACAGATTAAAATGGCTGTATTCCTTCAATAGTAAAAAGTTGCAATAGTCAAATAGTGGTTTTCATTGTATTGTGACGCCACCTGTATAAGTTTTGGCAGCATCTGGTCTCTCAAACGCATGTTTCTTGATCCAGGTCTTGGGCTGTGGATTCCTTTCACCACGCAGGCCATCCCGTATGCTAATTTTGACTTCGCTTGCATTCACGAAGAACCAGAAAGTTTGCCGAAGGTTGTTCCATGACCCTATTTGTCCAGCGCTGTCCGACCTTGAGCTGCGTTCCCCACCATAGCTTCGGGGCCGGTTGTTCATTATGGACGTCAAGAACCAAGGGAGGAACCCTTGCAGACTTCTGGGGAGGTCGAGATAATAAGAGGGAAACTAGGAAAATGCTGTAGATGGTTCAATTTCTAGCATCTCGATGCCTCAGACACGGTTTTGCTCAGTGTCACAGTCCTGAAGCGATGCGCAGGGTTTGTTTTGATGCTCCATCAGAGTGAAAATGGACTCCGAAGCATGAGTTCTGGCATGGTATTTATCACGTGTCCCATTTCAACATCGACTGCATTTATCATCTTGTGCCTCTTGTCCACTGAATTGACAGTGAGGCTGGAGTACAGCTATTTCTCCTTTGCAAGCAGTGCTACACTGCAAATGGTCAACGGACTGCAAACCCTCTACACTGACTCCCAAAATAAAGATTTCCACATAAATGACACCTGTGTGAAGTGAAAGGGATGCTGACGGTGGTGGAAAGGTTTCAAATCCAGATTGACATTTTAGTTTTGCTATTTTTTAACACAACGTGCAGATAGACAAACTACAAAGATGACATTGCCTTGCTGCGTCAAGAGCCGAATGGCAACTGTTTCATCAAACAAAGTGCAGAAGCAGATGATGTGGTGTATGGTGGCTAAGGTGCAGGCTTGGACCCGCCGGGTAGTTGGTTCAAGTCCCAGATAATGCTGCTGTTCTCCATGTCACATAACCTGGTGACTCATTTGCAGTTTTTAATGGATAAAATCCTACGCCACTTTAGATATAGCCGTCAGCTGAAAAATCAAATCTGCTAATTAACTGAAGGTAATCGCTGCTATATTTATAATTCTTAGAATAACTAACCCCTCTCTGACACCTACATTTTTTTGACACTCCACCTGCTTATCCCCAGTATCGCTATAAGTGTGTCACTTTATGCGCTGGCCACTGCTGGCAGACTCCGATCACTAATATGAGCATCAGAGCCCTGCATTTCCCTGGGGAAAACTCATCACTGTCCCCAAAAGCTGTCTTGGTATATGCCAGGCCCTGGAGTAGCTGCAGTGGCACAGTTGGCAATGCCATCTGTTTACAGAGGGGGGCCGTATCAATCAAAAATGGAAAAAAAAAGCCCTTGCCTGTCATTCTTGTTTCGGGGGGGGGGGTTTTGAATAAACCACATATAAAGGCAAAATGCTTTGAAAAGACTGAAGTGTCATATTGCTAGAGTTTTCTGTGGT
>JAODJU010000035.1:9940382-9969561 GCA_026776725.1 Gnathonemus echidnorhynchus | reverse complement strand
TGTATTGTGTGCTGTTTGTACAGTGCACTGGAGTATGGCATTTGAATACTATATAGTATAGATTACCACTTGTATTGCATGCTGTTTATGTAGTGCCCTGGAGTATGGTGTTTGTGTACTATAAAGCATAGTTTACCACTTGTATTGTGTGCTGTTTGTACAGTGCACTGGAGTATGGCATTTGAATACTATATAGTATAGATTACCACTTGTATTGTGTGTTGTTTGTGCAGTGCACTGGAGTATGGTGTTTGTGTACTATTAAGTATAGTTTTCCACTTGTATTGTGTGCTGTTTGTACAGTGCACCGGAGTATGGTGTTTGTGAAATGGTTAAAGAATGGAAATATTTGGGTGCTGTTTCCCAAGTGCTCAGTAAATGCTTAAAGGTTGTGCTTTCCGTATTTTAGATATTGCAGGCCCTGCATTGCAGATAAGAAGAAATTCCTTTGTTGTATGTGTAAGGGTTCAACATATCAGTTAAAATTTATGCTTGCAGCATATGTCTGTTTTCTGGTGAGAAGCTCATTAGTCCTCCATCTGAAGGACTGGAAGATGACTGCTTCTCTCTTTTTAAGCTTGAAAACACATTGCAGTTAAGTAATAGCAGTGTTTCAGCCTGCCCTACGCTTTGAATTAATGCGTGGTGAGCTGGTTCATGGCAGAATAATTATCTGGATTTCGACTCAAAATACTCCCCAGAAACACCCCCCACCAACACCATCAGAACAGCCTTCCCACGCACTCCAAAGCCCCCCCATCGTAAGCCAGCCCCCTGTGAACTCTCCTAAAGAGTGCTGCAGAGTGATGTTGCAACTTCTCATGGAAAAAGATGTTTCTGGTTCGATCTGCCGTTTGCCATGTGCTAAAAAACCATAAGGGGCCTTTAAAAAGCTTACCGAGTGTTTGAATGCAGGGAATGTGGGTTTTTTTTTCAACCGAATAAATGACTGCTTTGTCAAGCGATGGAAAAAAAGAGAGAAAGCTACTTTATTGGGTTTAAGAAAAACTGACTTTTGGGAAGTGAAATTAATGTGTTTTTTTGTGAATGACACCAAGAGACACAAAATTCAAAAAATTCTGGGAAAATGGAGTGTGGAAATCAGAAAAGCCATGTTTGTGCTTTATCTATTTACATCCAGCAGGTGTCTTCAACAGGTGGTGAGGGATCTGCAGCTTAGTTAATGAAGCGAAAGGTCGTACATAGCTTATATATTTATAAGACCTCGGAATCGGAATGCAAGATGGCCATAGAGAAAATCAATTAAGGCTGAGAGACTGTCAGCTAAATAAACTATCTGGCCAAATATCCTATCTGCAGTACATGCTTGTAAGGTCATAGCTTGTTATGTAGTTGTTATTTGTTGTGTCAGTAGCTAACCGTCTGCTGATGAGATAGGAAAGCCTACAAAAAATAACTACAGTCACATCAGCCCAGTTAGTAATGTAACTGAATTACATTAACTCCACCCCCCCAGGCACCAAGGTCTTACTGAAGGCCACCAGTTGACTACACAAATATGAACTTTCTTTAATGAAGTCTCTCTGTCTAATTGGAATCAGTGATTGGTTTTTCAAGATCCCAAAATGGATACCTTTGGAATACCAAAATGGATACCTTTAACAAAAGCATTACCACCTTCTCTGATACGTAAAGCTATTCAGTGGTCAGGAACACGCTTTTCCTTTACTTGCTACACAAATAACACCCCCGCTGTGAGATCTGAGTGACCAACCTGAGCATTCTGCAGTGTACCTGAGCATCCATTCCTACCTGCAGGGAACCGTCATTGCCTCAATATTTAACACTCAGGTGTGCTAAATATCAGTGTCGGTCGGAGCCCATGCGGCACCCCAGGCAAGCTTAACCCCCCCAGTTTCACTTTCAGACGCATACATGTGAAAACATTAAAATGGGTCATTAAAATATCCTGTGGGGCTGGGGGTTGGAGACAGTGTGTATTTGTGTAATTCCCTTGATTAATTGTTATCTATAGCATCATTTCAGATTTCTGAATAACAATGAGATGTCATACAGTGTGGTGGATTGGGCTTCAGATCTCTAAACACAGCTGTACTGTGCTGTGCTGTTATGAGATGGTCGAGCCAGGTACTTAAGTGTTTGAAGACTGGGAGGTGTTTCTCTAATTGTGTCTTTGTCGTTCTGCTTTTCGCAATATCTCCTGTGAAAGCTAAGTGATAAAAGGAGAAGATGATGTCAATCGAAATGGTTCTTCTGTCACAATTCCCTTTGGGAGAGGCTGAAGATGTCCTATTCAGTGCTGATTATGGTCTCCGGGTTTCGTGATGTGCTGTCTTTGATTATGTTCATCTTTCAGTTCATTTTAACGTCTCGGATAATGGCTTCCGTAATTCCCATGTCTAATGCAGGAGCGTTCATCCCCCAAGCACTTTAAAATAAACATTTTCTCACTTGATGGCTCCACACACTCTGGTAGATGTTACAGATGTAAATCAATTATATTTTAATTGAATTTGCGGGTTGCTGCGAGTGCGTTTCAACTTTTCGACAACCAGTCGGGCTAATATTTAATACAACCAGCATTTCTGCCAGTTGGAAGAAATCGGAAATAAAGAGAAATAGGAATACTGACCAATTAACCGCCACATGAAACTGAGAAAGTTAAATCTAGTACAGATCGATGTGATTTTTAATGCCCTGTGCTTTGAATCAGCTTAAGTGCATATCATATTTATGAGGGATTTCAAAAGCAGAGCCTTCTAATACATTAATTTATCACTAGTTCCCCAGACAAAAGTCAAAGGACTGAAAAATAGCCGAGGTGTGCGGTCCTCGGAAAAACATTTGCGGTTTGGGAAATCAGGGAAACAGTGAGACCGGCGGAGCATCGAGCGGGTCCTGTTTGGTGCGAACAAGCATTACTTCTTTATATTCAACACAAAAAGAGTCCGTCTGCTTCGGGTTAGTATACGTGCCCTGTATTGCTATTAACCCACATTAGATACTGGCAGGCGAAATTCGTTCACCTTCGGCGTGATTAATTTCTGAATGGAAACGATTGCGTCCCAATTTTTTCCTCTTGCTTAAATTTGTATTCCATAAAGTGCATACCGGGAGAAGACTCCGGTATCCTCCAGCAAAGTGTGAACGACCATAAGCATTGCCATGCAGTATCTCAGCGTGACCTCGGTACGGGGCAGCCTGATGCTCTCAAAACGGCTCAGAGCGACTCTGAACAGTCCCGGCTTCTCCGAGAGGGAGATTAAAGCAATTATGACTGCGGGAAGTCCAGGAGACCACGGCTGATTCCTGACGCGAATGCAGAATGAGTCACTGATGTTTTCTCAGTCTGAAATCTGAAAGCGTTAAAACCCCTTTCCCACAGTGGCGAGCCGCAGTCCTATACCACTGTCCACACCGGTGTGCAGGAGAAATTGAATTTGGACAAAGAACTTTACATTCCCAACCAATCTTACAGCCTACTTTTCAGTATGGGGCATTCCAGGTAAGGCATTCAGCATCTGATTTGATCATAAATCATCCCTTATCGGAAATAAATTACAACTATTAGATTTGGGCAGAGACAATGCAATGCCCCATCCTCCGTTTTTTTGCTCGGTGGACATTAAGGTTCAGTGTGATTCTGTAGTACTGATGTTATGAAACATTTCTCACAGTATTAGCTATGAAATACATTCTGCTGTAAGTGTGAAAAAAAATTGGTCTCCAGATATTATTTAAGTCTAATTTTGTACAGTAATCCTCTAAAATATATTATTCTTTTATTTAATACATAAAATACATAACTAAATAAATAAAATTTTCATTATACAAATATTATTAAACAAATAAAATGAAAATAAACACACTGGAGTATACAGACATATAAACAAATGAAAAGAAAATAGTTGCTAAGAAAATATATTCATATATATGAATAAAATTCCGTTGGCCTTTTATATCTGTTTTGTGTATAAATGAGGAATGGTGTGTCTGTGTGAATCATTAAAGTATAGGGTTAAATTAATGGTAATTTTTAAGGATTTAAGGAGTGGTAGTAAAAGTTTCAGGAAAATGTCCATTGTGATCTCTAAGTGATGGAGATTGACATGTGTTTCCTGATGGAGAGATGTTCTCTGGTTTTCCAGTTTAGAAGAATGTTTATCTTGGCAATATTTAAAGCTATAGGAACTGTACTATACATATGTCAAGGGAATTCTAAGTCCTAGTTTACAACTTTCCCCCTAAATTATCCACCAATATTAATATTCATATCGGTTATCCAAGCGATGACATCCAGGTCAGGGGCGTCTCTAGCTATTGAAAAGATCAGGGGCTAAGTCAAGTCAAGATTACTTGGGGCTTGACTTATTGTATTTTTTTTGAAGGAAACATCGGGGCTAAAATTGTCAGAGCCCCGAGTGACCGGCCCTAACGATGCCCATGGTGGGGACACAATGGCTACTGGCTTCCATTAGAGCAGAGCCTAATCTTGGCAAGGACATATTCAAAATGATGTGATTATGACTTTTTTAATAAAAAAAAACATTTCAGTAACAGCTCCTCAGAGTAGGTACGTTTTTTTCTCTTCTAATTTTGATTCATATTTCTAATTTTGTATATGAATGTGACTATTAAAGGTCTGCTGCTATTACTACTAAACGTAATTAATTATACTGCGGAAAAATAATGTAAATAAACATCAAAGACCCATGTTAGCGGAGAGTGGGGATGGCTGCAGCACTTTTTGCATTTCCTTCAGTTTTTCACAACATGTTGCACCTGCCCCCACACTGACAGCCACCATTAAACTTGCTATATTAGCTTGACACAATAGCTTTGACACATGCTAGCGATGCCTGTTAGAAGCTAAGAAATCACTGATTAAAATAATGTGACTTTACAATGCTTCACACATCATGCCAGAAACTATGACCACTAAAAAAAATACTTTTTCACCTTGAAAAGTATTTTTTGCAGACATAAGGATTGCTCATATGTACCTGCCTTCTTCCGGGGGGGGGGGTTAAAGAGCATGTGCAGTATGAACATCATCACGGTAGCTCAGTCCCCATTTTAGGAATAAGCCATGATGCAACTGCCCCGTGTTGCAACCGTCCACATTCTCCCCATCCTCATTTACTGTCTAGTAATTAGGTAATTGTTGTTTAAAGGTGGTGTTCATCATGTTGACGTTTGCATGTTTGAGTGAAGGGATATTTTGGGGAGACAAATTGTGGTGTTTTAGATCGAGCAAAATGTAATTTTCCCCATAAGATGTAACGAAAATAGCTGTCCGGTATTTACGTTCATACAATCTGTGTGATTCCCTGGTTTCACTCGGTTACTGTCCACTTCTGATAGATTTTGTAGTTAGCACAGGGGTGACACAAAGGGTCGGAGAGGAACGCTGCAATCATTTCTCAGGCTCAGAGGTGAGGGACAAGCAAGTGTCTGGATCTCTTCTGGGAGGCCAGTTCATACTGATGAGAATAATCTCTGTGCATTGCATACCTTTTTCACAAAAAGCCTTTTTCTATGGTTCTACTCATGTAAGCCTATTCAATTAAAATAAATAAATAAAAGCTTTTTTATTGGCTACAAACTGGTTATGCATAACTCAGTGATGTCCTGACCCAGTCTGAATGTCACAGGCAGGGAGGCTGTGCAGAAAGCCATTAAGGATAATCCTTGCAAAACCAGCAGAAATTTGTACAGTACATGTTGAATAGGAAAGTGGGAGAAAATCAATAATATATGTAAATAAACTGTCACTATATATAAGCAAAAAATATAACCTAAAAATGAACAGTGTGTGTGTGTTAATGTAATCTGTGATTAATTTAATCTGTGAGTGGTTAAAGCAAATAAAATCTTAGTTATTTTTAGTAGTTCCTTATGCATCCTTAATCATATGATTTAGTAAATTCCTCAGTAACTAATACCAGAATAATTAAGTATATTATGTATGGCTGTAGATTATTTAAAAGTTTTACACTGATTAATGGTACTTAATAAGGAACAAGATTACAGTATAGTAGTTCGTAACACCTTACTTACTGCAAACAAGCTGGTTCCTACTCATTTGCCTGTGAAGACTGACTTTATTTAGTTTTGCTGCAGAACAGCATGTCTGATGGGGTCATGATCCAATAACATATATTTCTTGTGAGATTACTAATGAGGAGGCGGTGCAATATCATATTTTTAAGCTTACTGATGAAAGAAAATAGTAACTATGGAAATTTCAGAATTACAGGATTCCCAGTGACAGCTTCATTGATGGCTGAATCTATCTAGCTTGTTGTTGGTCGTCTTCCTCCTCCTCTACCTTTCATTAGCTTCTAACTTTTCTAAGCATCATGGTTCTGTCCATTGGATTGTTTTCTCATAATATCCCCAAAATAAGATCAGGAACTGACTGATGCTAGCTGCTGCAAAAAACCGAAAAGAAATGTAAACACAAGCATGTATCTCTGAGACAACATGGCACCTATAGATCCATCACGCAATTTCGTTCTTGTAGCACATTCTGTCCATTCAACTCCGGACATGTCACTTGACTCTTTGTGGACGCAAGTGCTTCAATAACGGTCTCAAAGTAAGAGAGTATGGCGAGCACTCCCCGAGAACGCAAACAGCTTCCCATTCCTTTGAGCGGCTTAAATCGCCGGGTTCACTCATCACCCTAAGGACTGTCAGCAGGTTGGGCCTCTATGATCGGAAGGTTGTTGCTTTGAATCCCACACTCGGCAGACTCTCTGCACTGCTGCTGGACCCTTGAGCAAAGCCTTTAACCGCTTGAAATGCTCCAGGAGTGCTGGGTACATGGCTGACCCTGTGCTCAGACCGCAAGGCTCCCTCAGCTGTGTGTGTGTGTGTGTGTGTGTTTGTGTATGTGTGTGTCTCAAAGGAGAGCATGATGGGATATGTAAAAAGAAGCATACCAATGTACCTGTTCTTGTACAAATAGGAATGAAAGCTTATTTTCCTATGACTTTCTCCATGAATGTTACTTGTGCAATTAAGCCTGCTGTCCAAGGTGTGAAAGCAAGGGGGCGCCAGTCTTTACCCCTCCCAAAGAGACACAGGAGTTGCATTAGAAAGATGCAATGGCATTAATTTTGTGAAAATGAGGAAAATAATTATTTATAAATAAATAGATAATGACTGAACTTTCCTAAGTCAAACTCACTCTGGAACAGATGTACAGAATAATTTGCTGCAGTTTGATTTTAATTCCACGTCTGCGTTTGTGCCATAAAGTCTATTTAAGTTTATTAAAAAGAGCACTTTTGTCAGTTACTGAACATGACTTTCATAGAGGTTTAAACATGCATCTGTAGAGCTGAATAGAAACCTTCGTGACAGATGCCTGGACAGCTCTGTGCTGCATACTTACCCTTCAGCTTTCCGCTGGCTGATTTTTATTAATTCCTTTATTTTTTCCCTTTTTTTGTATCTGTTTTCCCAACCGTCTTTTATTTAATGTCTATATAATAATGATAATAGCACATAATAATTACAACAACCATAATGAATAATAAACAGCATTAGCAATTCATATCTTTTTCAAACAATATGTTAAAAAGAGCAATCGCTGGATTCCCATAAGCTTAGAATGAGGAGCTATGTTCCTGGTAATTCACAGCTGGAAACAGGCCAGGAGAATGGCTGTAAGGTTTTATTTAAGGCCCCTTTCTTGACTTTCCATAGATTGATTGTCGGGAGACGGTGTTGGCTAATTAAGGTGGTGGGTAATTCACTATTGATCAGGTACCTTCTGTACATTTCCCACTTGAGAACGATTCCTGTAACCTTGGTGACTCACAGATTAAAGACGGCAGAAGCTAATCTGTAGATGTACCACAGTGACTAGCATCTTAGGGGAGGCTGATTGAGCTCTTTCATTACCTTCCATAACGTTCAGTATTGAGTCCACTATGCATCCACTAAATTATACTCTTGAGCAATTAATACTGTAGAATAGGACAGTCGGTTTACATCAGTTAAGTTATTTAATGTAATTAACTGACTGATTGATTGAGTTAATTAGTGTGATTGAAGTTATTGATTGGTTATTGAGGGTGTTTAAATAACTGGACTCGGTCTTTAGAATAATTGATTTATTACGTGTAAAACAGAGGATGAGGGATGGGTGTGATTAAATGTGATTTTGTCTAAGTGAGAGAATAATCGCCTGGGTAGATGTAATTGACCTGTAAGGGTGTGCTGTGATTGAGTGAGAAATCATATGATTATGTATGGTGTACTGGCATCTGATTGGATGACCCTGTGTTGATAACCGACACGTGAAAAGTCGTTGATAACAGTTTGTTAGTTGCCATTTAACGATGGCGGAGAGCTCAGGGTGATGTGGGGTCCCTGAGGTTTTTTCCAACAGAAACACTTCATGTCAAACTGAAGCATCAGTGTCCTGTGACTCCACTGGGGTTTCGGAGGAATCTCTTGGCACGCGGATATTAATATCTCCTTCTGTCATCTTTCTCTGTCTATATCTATTAAAGAGCAGGGCTAAAAAATGCTTCACTAAAGGGGTCAGGAGAAAAACGAATCAACAACACCATCTGCTTTCTAATGACTGCATGCGAGCTTCTCAGGATCCTTAGGCGCCCCTGAATCTCCTCCTTGGATCTCATTTATACAATTTGGTTAAATGGATGTGCATTTATATGCCACCTTAAATATCTAAATGGGCATCAGGATGTATTTAAATTCTTAGTTTAAGGTTTAGTTCATGTTTCCGCTTATGTCTGATTTATGAGCGTGCAGTGAAGACGGCGCCCTTCCGACAGAATCTGTGGAAACATGACACTGATGAATAATCAGCTCCAGTTCACACACATCAACACATTCTTCCTCTGGACGTCTTCCCATGGCGATAAAGAGACCACTGACAGTTGACATATTTTGTCTTTTTGTCTTTCTTGTTCTTGTGTTTCTGGACGATTGTGCTGCCATCAAATGACGGCAGAAGAGGTTCTGGTTCTGTGCTCTGATTGGTCTGCTCCTCTGTGAAGCGTCTGCCACACCCATACGCAGTAGTGTGTGTGTGTGTAAGAGACAGGGAGAGATCAAAGCCTCCGGATATTGATGGCCTGTTCTTCTTCAGCCCTTTGCTGTATCTTTCCACTTGTAACTACACAGGAGTGAATAACATTGGACAGGATCCATGACCTCTCAGTGGGATAAAGTTCATTCATCTTTTATTACTGTTTCTTTGTATTGAGATGAAGGTGGGCAGAAGACGTCCAGGCTTCTCACAAACAATGAGAAACCCTTACAAAGGAGGAGTGCAGAGTTCTAGATTATCGTTCTCAGCTTGTAAAAACTCCTTAAGAAGCCAAGAACACACTAGCCGAGCTACTCTTGTAATTTTGAGCGAGGCAGCTGGACAGAGCTTATTCCCCTGATGGTGATGGATGGAACCCAGGGTGTGGACTTAGCAAACTGTTTTGCTGCCGCAGCTCTCTCTCGCTAAGGTGACCGGTCTGCCGAAGAAGGCTTTTGGTTTCTGGGAGACGTGGCCTTCCTGAGAGGGTGATATTTGCCCAGATTAAGGTTCGGTCGTTTGCAGTACATCCACTTTCCAGGGGCGGGCAGATGCAGAATCGCAATATTACTGCGGAGCTGATAAAGAGAATATCTGCAGCAGTTGGGAATTTGCTGCGCTCTTCACCTTTTCTGGCAACTGTTGTAAACACGCTTGAATTATGCACAAGGAAACTGCACATCTGTGAAGAGAAAACAGACAGATGTGTCTAACAGATTGACTGAAGTATACCTTAAGGCTCACATGCTTATCAGATTGTGGGGGATTTCATCCAATTCATATAAGAAATGTCAGCAATGCCTGCTTTCATCTGAAATAGACTGTCCAGGTGAATCTGGGAGAATGTTATGATCCTGAATTGATTTCACTTGTTAAGTCCATTTCAGTCCATGTAGACGAAGGGGAGGAGGCAGCTTAAAGAATGTGGTTTTCAAGGCTTGATGCAATTGAGACATGGATTGTTTATGCAAGGGAGAATGGGCAAGAAAAAAGACTCAAGTGCCTTTGATCAGGGTGTGGTAGCAGGTGTTGGACTTCGAGTGTGTCAGGAACTGCAACGCTGCTGGCTTCTTCAAACTTGGCAGCATCTCATGATTTTCTGGAACAGCCCGGCACCCAAAAGACAACCAGCCTGCTGAATGTGGTTGTGGGAGGTTTTTATGTCAGCACGGACCAGCATGCCCAAGGAATGCTCTCCACACCATGTTGAGTCCATATCCTGGTGAACTGGGCCTGTTGTGAGGGTGAAAGGGGTTCAAAGAAGACCAATTTCCAGTGTAAATACAGCATATATATGCCTTCATGATCGGATCATTACAACAAAGGGGTGTAATGTGATCTTGCAATAACAATTTATATCATTTTCTGCATGGATAAACGCAGAGACACAAAATATTAACCGATAAAATTTGTTCTTATGGTCTTATGTTATTGTTTCGTTTTATGCAGTGTTGCTCAGGTTGCATCCGGTGTGACATTCAAGCTTTCAAACTCTCACGCTCTGCTAAGAAATCTTATGGCAAATCTATATTATACCATTAAAGCTAAAATTAGCTACATCAAAAGCTTTAGGGTGGTTTGGAAACCCTACAGTTTTATTACAAGGTAATAAAGCTCTTACATACATGTAAATCTGTATGCAGACCTGTGTCATTCCAGCCAACTGACCAAATTTGGCAATCCTGTTTATCAAGTGTGTCTCTTGCTCTTTTAATTCTCCTTTTCTTAATTAAACGGCTTTCCTGGTTATTTAAATCCTTTTTTCATGACTGGTGTTTGTTGGTAGCTATCGCGAGCAGATCCAGAGCAACAAAACCGCTCGGAATTTGTGGCTTAGAAACACAGAGGTTCATATCCAGCACAGATAATCTGCCTTTGAAAGAGATTCTCTCATTAAAGTATATGCATAATGGGTTTAGTTCCAGCTGGGCGGTGGCGTCTCAGAAGCTAACGATCGGGGGTGTTGATGGTAGGGGGATGGAGGTCTATTTTCTGCTCCTTTTCAAAGCTGTCAGTCCCAGACAGACCTACTATTTGCCGGGCATGTGGCAGAGAGGGAGCAAATTACCCTCATTTATGAGCAGATCTGCCCGGGTCTCGGGTCTGTGATGGGGCATCACGAGCAGGAGCTTGGTCAGTTTTATTGATTTAATTTAATTTAATTTAATTTATTGATCAGTGGAGCCATCACTGGAGTCCACGGTGAGACGTGTCTCCTGGCACCGCGTGTCACAGGTCTGAGTCCCAGCTGCCCAAAGAAGCAATCATGGGCTAGGGCCTCCAATAACCTCAGGCAACTCGCCACTCATGTGGGCTACATGAGCTTTTATAAGTGAAAGAGAAATAAAATGACATGTATGATTTACTAAACACAGTAGAATTTCGTCGGGGGGGGGGGGGGGATTGGCAAAATCTATTGACCACCCCTGATGAGCTGGATGACGTTACATTGTTTTTCATTTTCTCTGGAAAATGATCAATGGATCTGCTGGCCGATTTTAATAATAATAATACTAATAATAATAATAATGATGCATTGCAGGCTGGATCTTGAGGGATGGTACTTTGAGACCCCTGCTGTAAAGAGTATAGAGGGGGCAGTTGCTACAGACATGGAACTGGTAGTCATACATGATCACGGAAATGTCGCCTGTGACCATGAAGCTTCTGTATGTCTGTTTATGGTCTTTGTTCCATTCAGTCTGTTTATTTCATTTATTCTATGGTTCTTTTAACCGATGGGATTTTTCTAGTGTGGAAGCAGAAACGGCTTCATTCGTGTAAACATGGATGCCATCTTAGGAGCACGTTTAGATCTTAGGTCACGTGATCCTATGCAAATCAATTAGGCTATAAGTTTTGTTGATTGGATGGGATGGAGTTTATATTACCAGAATGTTCTAGAGTGCATCTAGATTATATAACTGGCAGTCCATGGTAGTTTGGAAGGTCATAGAGTTTACAGAAACTGGGAAAGTGTCTTCCGGGGAAATACAATACAGTGTCTTTTATATAATACTGCTGTGTAACCTACTAGTGATGTCTGGTTGGTTGTCTCAGTATAAGTTTGAAAACTTTATAACCTGACTTACTTATGACTTACTATCTGTTTGTATGGAGCTATACCTGAATGGAGGGTAGCAACATTTTAAAATCATTAAAAGGTAAGGAGACATGACTTCTCAGCCTTCCTCAGTAGATGTACTTAGGAGATGTACTTGTGTCTAGATAACGCCCAGGGAAACGATCTTGTCTGAATTACCTGGGCATTATTTTCAAGGTGTCCTTGCTTGACATACTAATTCAGTACGGCTTTGCTATACATAATGATTTAGGGCACATTTAAACCAGCGCATGTTCTCCTAAAACTGAACTATAAATGCATGTGACGCCATTGAAGATTTAGCTGACGCTGTGACTCATAAACTTAGTTTCTCCAAGTTTAACTCATTAACTTCAATCTCATTTTAACTTGTTAAGCAACTCAAAGTTGGTGTACGAGAGTATTTATTAAAACCGACGGAAAAGCATAATCCCCAGTAAGTTTAGACGTAAATTTCAAGAGGAGTCCTGTATTGATATTGATAAATGTTCCAGAACGATCATTATTTCCCATGAGGCAGGGGTATTGACAAGCCCCCCGACACTGTTGTGTTTCTGAATGCCCTGCAGTAGATCTCAGGATGCTAACCTTTGCAACAATGGGGCATCGCAGCACCTGTCTCCTGCAGAGACCCTCTTCTTTATCCTGCACCCGTCGATCCGTGGAAAGAGGGAACAGCGATTCAGACTCGTCTCAATGGTCTGTTACTCAGTGGCGCCCCACGAGGGAGGGACACGGTAACATAAATGTCGCACATTTATGTCTGAGAGATTATTAGACCTTACCATCTCTATTCAGGCTTTTAGATAAATGAGATTGACGTGAGTTTGCCATTAAAGAAGGGGCTTTGGATTTATTGTTGTTAGTTAAGTCATTTCTGCACATTTAAATTTTCTGATCACTGCCTCTGGATGAATCAGTCCAGTTTAGTAGAACTCATTAACCACAGATAATGCATATTCATATTTCCAGATGAAATTCTATTGATTTTTCTGCCTGAATTGTAGATGTTTCATTGGTTGTAACACTGAATATGTTTGTATGCATAACAGCATGCAGCAGGAGCATAGTTATACACTGGACAAAGTGAGCATGGAGCCTTGATGCTTATTTGCTATGAATCTGCGTAATTACAAGCATATTTCTGCTCATTTGTTCTTATAAATAATTGTCGGACTTCTCTACATTTTCGGTCCGACCATCTGTCATTGTCATGCTGTAATTAGAGAAAGTTCTGGAGTCAAAAGCTGCCATGTTTATTGGACTGACTACACGGAACCATAGTGTGCAAGAACATGTGGCACTTCGAGATCTGCGTCCATCCCATCAGGAGCTGAACAGTTCCATACTGGCGCACACACGCGCTTCTGTGATGTCATTGTACCGTGGGTCAGTGGCATAACCCGGACACCCTCCTGGGGTGGGTATTTGGGTTCGTTGCATTGGTACCAGTGTTCAAAATGTGTTAGAGATCTTGGGGGGTCCCGTGGTGGATGGCTGTCGATAGGGGGGGTGACGACGGTAAAAGTTGTAGGTTGGGGGTGTGAGGTGGGGGGTGCTGAACCGTTGGGTGGCCACATGATCCATTCTTTCTCTGTATGTGATTAATCTCTAGGTGTTTGCTAATGAGACCAAGTTTGGTCTCTTGCGATGTGGAATTCAACAGTGTGTGAAGCGGAAATTTCAGTGTTGGCGACAGAACAAATTAGACTGCCGGGCCAAAGATTATTACAGGGGGCCAGAGGATAGCAGTAAGGCCTGGGGGGACCCACCAATGGCCAGCTGTGGAACAGTGGGGTGGAGACAGTAAATGCTGAGTGGGGGTATTGGCCACGCCCCTGGCTAATCGATTAATCTTTTTAGCGTCTTTGAGTGACTTTTCGAAGCAGGAGGCAGCTAGTATTGACACTGGGAACCAATGACATAATAGGGAGGTACAGTTTTAAACAACTGCATCATAATAATAAATGGTTAAATTGTATCATAATGAAAATGAAGTGTGGTTGGAGCATGTCATTAAGGAGCTGGCGGCGGTGAGGATTTTGGCCAGACTGTACTGCACACCGACCTCCAGCCCCCGCTGCTGCCCTCCTCCCCTCTGCTGTCTCTCCTTCAGGAATGACCCTTATTGGTTCTGACATGTTTAATTACTTACTTGACAGCTATGCCGAATTAGCGACAGTAACCTCCCTCGGCCCGGCGGCCACGTCTGGCTCCAGTGCGGCCTCTCCGGACCCGGCAAGCGTTTGTTTCCCAACCAGAGTGAAATAAATGATGCAGGATTTGCTCGAGTGACCTTAATGTTCTGTCCTGGAACACATTTGCGCTCTTTGTGCGTATTTGGCTTGAAGGCGTGTGGTGGAGTATTCCGGACTGTTCCGCCAGACAGCATCCTGTTAAGCTGCCTGCCCTTATCTGAGCGAGCGTGGCCTCTCGCAGAAATGTGTGGAGTGTGCCTGCCGGGCTTCTCCATCTTAAATCTGTGCCGGAGTGAGTCTCAAGTAACAGGATCGGACCCACGGTCATCCGAGTCGCCGGCTCCCCCATCCGCATGCTGCTGGGGTCATGACCTTCGCAGCAATGGCCAAGGTCCTCACTGGATATACCTATAAGCCCGGAACGGATGGCCGCAGAACCTGTGTGGCACGTCACCCTTCCAGAATGTTCCAGGGAATCGAGATTCGCCTGCCGCGTTGCTTGGGGCCGCCCGGCTATTTGCTCCTTGCGGGCCAGGCTTGGCCTGGCATCATGGGTAATTGCGGGCCAGGCTTGGCCTGGCATCATGGGTAACAGCTGTCATTTAAGGCCGGCATAAATGGAGGAGATCAGAGAATGGAAAGCAAAGAATTTGCTGAGGTTGGAAAAATGTGTTTTGTCCTTCCATCATCAGTTTCTGCTTCATAGCTGTTGCAATGTTTAATTTCATGATGAATTATGTCTCCAGAATGAATTCATGTGACAGTTAGGAGGCGCTTTGAGGCACTGCAAGACAGGGATGAGAATCTATTTTGGCGCTTCAGAAAGTGTATTTACGGTGCAACGTTAGATAGAGGATGTGAGCCAGGCTTATAAAATGGCAATCAGCCTTCCTTCGAACGGCGCGCAAAAATGAGAAAAAGACTTTAATCGCCTCTTTATGGCCTGGGTGGCATTGAAGCTCACTGTATTCCCCAGTATCCTGTTTTTTTTTTGCTATTATAAAATCTATCACAAGTTTCTCTTCAGCCTAGTATAACTTCTTCATTCGCTTGACTGCTGAGGTGATTTCCTTTCCCTCCCCGTGTTGTTTCGATGCTGCAAACACAGAGCTATGTTCCACATGTTCCAAAGCGCAAAACATCACGCAGAGCCCAGGCTGTACTGTTTCACCATTAGTTTTGTACACATGGGGGAAGGAATCTGACTTTTGAACGTGGAACTTCATTGATTTTTTCCACAGGTAACGGTGTTCCACCTCTCCTCCCCCCACAAGCATTCCTGTGGGTGAGAAAGACAAGCCAGTATTACCGAGGACTTTTAAATGTAAGTCAGCAGAGGGAAACTTAATCCATAGCTAAGCCGCTCTTATACATTATTCAGAAAGCCGGTTAGACACCGTGTCCCTATCTGGTTTTAACTAGACATAGTCCGTGCTTATTAAGGGGAAAATACCAGCAGAAACGGCCGCAGCGGACCATCACCTTTCTGCCCGCCGAGAGACTAAAAGCAGGGCTCCGAACACGCCGCATCTCACAGTGACGGAGATGTTACTCGGACGTGATGTGTAAAGGTGCCTCGTGCATCAGCCAAGCTGTCATTTTTTTCTCATTTCAAGGTTTGCCGCGTAACCTGCGGTGAGGTTTTGGGGTTTCACCACCGCCATCCGCCACGCGCCTGCTTGGCATCAAACCTCTCCTTCTCCTCCCCGCCTCACCGGGAACAGTGCTGCCTGCAGATGGAAGCATCCAGGGTGATGATCTGCTCCTGCTACAAAAGTGACTCCACCCTCACAAGGGACCTTACAATCTGAAACTAAAATCCAGTCTCTTTGCTTATAGGGGATCTATTTCTGGTGCCTGTTTCTTGTGTTGGTCTTTTAATGCTGCAGTTTTGCCGTGACATTGCACTTATGTAGCATGCGCACTGCCCGAAGCTTCTATTACTCCGAGGGGGGGGGGTGCATGCCCACCTCCCACCCCCCTGTCAAGTGGCTGGGCCGTCTAGCTGTCGCATGATACAGAAAGTCTCACGTTACAGTGGGTGTTGTGCCGAGTCTGGCTTCGAGACAGAATTCTGAAAAGAGATTCAGCCCCGTGTCCGTGTCAGTTGGGGTAAGGAAAGTGTCATGTGCTTCAATGCGTGAATGTAAATGCAGGACGACAGGCGGACTGGACAGGAGTCTTGAGGGAGGCTCAGATCAGAGCAGCGCACTTACAGACGGCCCACACCTCTGCCTTTGCCGCGTTCTCTTTGACCGTTTTACATAAAGCAAAACAAACAATTTATGTATCGAGACACATTACACAAAAAGCATCTGTTTCTACCTCCCACATAATATGTTTTACTCAAAGTGTGCAGTCATCTGTGTATAAAAATTAATGTATTATTGATGCCACAAATTATATTTTTAATAATGACATGATTTAATATGCATGTTCATAAACAGAGGCAGTACAGGTCATTAAGGGATGCATTTTATGATGTGTCTAAAATGATTATAACTCATTTAACCATGATTTATATGTTAGATTTAGACAACTTCCTGGAGGATGTATGAGCATCAGATATAAATATTGGGTGTATGTATGCAAAAGGTGCATTTGAACCACCGTAAACATGCCCCAATTATTAATACCTATGCAATTCGAAAACCTGAAAGCAGGCTTTTTGTGTAGATACTTACAGCAGGGCATGATGAAGGCGGGGAAAAGAAAATAAAAGAACCAGGAAACACAGCAGACACTAGGGTAGTCTAGCAGAAGCCGGGTAAACCGAAAAGAAAGGAGAAGAACAATAAAGAATAGGCACTAGGGCAGGTGTCACCAACTCACAGCCACACCTGCTCCTGGTATTTACCTGAGAACAGGTGTGACTCATCAGAAGCCAGGTAGGATAGAAAACTTGCTGGATAGTAGCCCTCCAGGACCGGAGTTGGTGACCCCTGCACTAGGGGAATGGAAAACCAATAGACATTGAACATAGGTGAAGCTGGTGTCCAGCCAGCCTCAAACTCATGACTTGAGTGGTTCAACCTCAGAGTCACACATTCAGCCTGTAGAGCTACGCAGTGGCTCGGGGAAACTGGAAAACACACTAGGGCTGATGGGTACAAGACGAGGATGGGGGAAGCAGGATGATTGGCAACACCTGCTGGTCAAATGGGAGAGGAACACATAGGTCAGAGAATAACAGGCGCTGATCCTGACAGATTTATTTGCGGAAATTGAGCTTTTAATAAGTTCAAGGCAAATCCCTGCATCACATTCATTTCCCTGAATTTACCTCCAGAGCTTAATAAAATGCTGAACTATCTGTCTGCCTAGAATAGAATAATGATACTCTATTAATCCCCATGGGGAAAATTTTCTTTTACCTACCCCATTTTGCTTGACACACAGACAGGTGAGAGTAGGCTTGTGGGGGGGGGGGGTGTCACAGCACAGGGTCAGCTAGCATGGGGCTTAAGGGCCTCACTCAGGGGTCCATGAACATGTGACTATTCTGCTGAGGCTGGGACTCAAACCAGTGACCTTCTGATCACAGGCACAGAGGCTATCTATCTATCTGCATGTCTTTATATCTCAGTGCTGTTTTAGGTCTTAACTTTTGCAGGTTATTTTATTTCATATTGCCAAGTCAGGGACGTCTTTGTAAGTGAGTCTTGTGTCTAAATCCCAGAACACTGCTCATGGATCAGGTACTTTTCCAAGGGAATATCAGGTCTTGTATTCACTGTAATGCAATTGCTTAGTGCCGTACTCTGCTGTCACATCATTGGTTCCTCTCAATGTTCTGTTGTGTTCCGGACTTCTAGACTGTGTCTCTTCTGATGGACTGGAACCTCATTCAAGTTGCCCTTTGTCGTGTGTCCTGTGCTGCCTGGGATAGACTCTAGGCACAGAAGTTATCCTGTTATGGATAAACCATCATGGAAAAAGTATTGAAGATGCTCCTGGCTGTGAAGCTGGTTATACCTTGTTACATACCCGGTGTAATATGTTGGCAGCAACAGAGCGGAACGATTTCAGTGAGGGAGTGATTTCTGTGATCCACCACTGACCACCCCAGCTGAAAGTGTTTGTATGCATGGCTTAGCAGGTTAGGTGTCTGTGCTCCCTACTGGAGGGTTGATGGGTCAAATGCCAAGGCTGGCAGAGTGGTGTTACCTTCAGGCTCTTGAGTCAGGCCCTCCCAGTTGCTCCCTGCTCTCTTATCCATGCTCATATGTTGCTTTGAACAAAAGCCCCAGCTTTTGAATGAATGAATGAATGCTCCTGCCCCTTGTGGTAGGAGCCCTTTCAGACTTTGGCGTCCTGATCCAGCTGAACCTGGTCATGGTGAGAGGTGGCAGCTAACAGGACTTTCTGTCAGAGTGATGGATGTCAGGAATGACCCTGAAGTGGGCTGGCGTCTTGCCTGGGTGGTGGGTGTCTCCCTCCACAGATGCCCCCGTAAATCAAACGGTGTTCTGCAGCCAGTCGGCCATCCCATCGGATATATAGTGCAGATTAATCTGATCGTGGCTCGTGTTTGTCCAGGAGAGCTGTATATTTTATCATCTGTCATTAAGACCTTATCGTTACTTTCAGGGATTTATCAGCTAATATTGATATTGCCCTTTACAGCCACGCTTGTGTACTTTTAGTTCCCAAAATACCCTGTAAAACTCCTAAATTTATATATCCCATATTTAAAAGCTATATCTCGATCCAGAAGTGATTGCTTTCCTTAAACGTGGCGCCTTATCCACAAAACAGACACGCCGAATTACTGAAAGCCAGATTTCTAAGTTAGAGGTTCAGGCAGGACCTGCTCCCAGTTTCCAGAAGGTTCCGTTTGGGATTTAGGGGAGCAGTGCTGGTCTTTGAAGATGACCGGAAGATCAGATCACGGTGGTCTCAGTGACAGTGATGTCACGCTTCTGAGAAGTGAACAGATGCTGTGGCGTGTAATATTGTGCGACATAATTACACCGCAGGAGAGCTGAAGTGAGTCACAGGTAGCTTTTCACAGCCATTCAGCCTGGATGTTAGAATTCAACAGGATTTAGTCTCTCCACACCCCCACACCCCAAGCTCTGATTCTCACCCCTTTCTCACTCGCTGCTTCCTGCTTCCATAGCAACAAATGCTGCGTTTCATTTACCTTAGAGATCGGGAATCGGAGCTGGGAATGATGCAACACCCAAGTTCACTGCGTTCCAGTACAAGAAGTTGGAAAGCCATTTAGCAGTACCAGTTCTCACCAGGGTCATTATTAGCCATTGTTAGCAATATGAGTTGATGATAATGCATTACGCAGTATTTTGCGCAAAAGAAACACCATAGCAACGTGTCCACAGATTGCTGCTGGACAGTACTGTATGTACAACAGATTTAATGAGACAGACGTGCTAATACACAGTACAGTGGTACCTCAGAACTTGAACTTATTCCGTTCAGAACTCAGGTTCGAATGCCTAAAAAGTTCGAATTTTCCACCTAGAAAATAATGGAAAACCAATTAATTGATTCCCGGCCCCAAAAAATTACACCTGAATATGTTTTTTTAGCATTTAAACACAAAATGAACAGGATAAAACAAGAAGAGCATATACTAAACAAATTGTCGCAATTTCTCGCAAACATTGCACCAACACTGTATGCTGTGTGTAACATTTTTTTCTTAATGGCTTCCAAAATGATAAAGAATGTAGCCCAACACTATTCCAAGTCATGCCCCAACACTGCGCCAACAATATGCCACGCGATCCACTGTTTATTTTTATTATTACTCTGTACTCGTTAATTTGTTCATAAACCGCAAAGTTTTAGGTTGTAACATTTGAAGAACTATTGCGTAACTTTTTGGTGAGCAATGGCTACAAAAATTATATAAAGTACAGTGTATTACCTGATATTTTCAATTAAAAAAGCACCAACAAACAATGCTGCCACAGAGACTGAAGCATTGCCCTTTGTTTCCGCTGAGAGACGTGCCACTGACTCATTTCCCCGCGTGTACAAGTTAGCTTAGGTCGGTGTTCACGGTTCGACTTCTGAGATTCAGATCGAGTTCTAGGTAATTTTTTTTTCAAACTGGTTGGTTCGATTTTTAAGAAATTCGAGTTCTAATGAGTTTGAGTACTGAGGTACCACTGTATATAACTACAGCTTCCTCTTCTATTGATGAAGGGTGCAGCCATCTTGGATTCTGAGGTCAGGGTTGCAGAGGTTGCAGGGGGTGTGCCAGTTGACATTTCTAACTAGGAATTTGGAAATTCAAACAGAAAGCAAGAAAAATGCTTCGCATCACCTCCCTCCCAGCCAGTAATTATTTATGCCAGTGTTTCTCAATCCAGTCCTCGGGGACCTCCAGACAGTCCACATACAGTCTGGCAGGGAGCTGGGCAGGAGCAAAAATGTGGACTGTCTGGGGCTCCCCGAGGACCGGGTTGAGAAAATCTGGTTTATGGAGCCACTGATGTGGACGCAAGCACCAGGAATCAATTAAACACGACCTTCGGTTTAAAGAAATGATATGTTAATTAGTTGTAGTGCATGTTCCTATGCAGGAACACTCCCCCACCACAAATGTCAGTGGCAGTTCTGGCCCATTCTGCCCCACCAGACATCATACGTTATCCCGGTATTAGCAGGCTGCTCCACGGCTGATTCATTGCTGCAGTGCCACTCCCTTTAGCGGCACATTTATGGGGGTGGGAGTGGGGGGGAGGTGGCCAGAAAAATCTGACATCCTTTTAGTCAATTAGAAAAACTACACCAGGAGCAAATAAGTCATAGTGATCCATCGCATCCCTCAACGATCTGGGGCGCTACTCCTTGCACAGTTATCAGCCACAGAGCTGTATATCAGTTTGCCCATGTGATTTCTGAATATTCCCTCAGGGGGTGAGGTATTCACTCCAGGCATACCTACCGTAGTAATCATGTAGTAGACACTGTATTAGATCTGACCGCTTACGCCGATCGAGGTAATTAAACTCCAATGAATGAACTGTCATGTGACCAGTCTCACTGTCAAGTGACCAGCTTCACAGTCAGGTGACCAGCCTGACCAGCTGCGGGCAGAGAAGTGCAATGAGCGCAAAGTTTGGAACTACCCAGAACATCCATCAATGCGGTCACCCGAGGTCACTAATTTTTGCTCTGGAAAAGTTTTTTTTTTTCTAAATAATAACACATATTAAGATTAATACAACTCTGAAAATAATGTATAACTGGTCCCAAAAAGGTTGCGTGTGAGGCTGGAGAATACCCCGCTGTGAATTTAATACCCTAAGACAGTTTTATATGCTGTCTGTCACCTGTCGGCTGCTTTATTTTTGTTTATACATCTGTACTGTCAGCGCTGGTGTGAGGCTGCCATGCAGAAGTATTGATTTTTATGACTTGACTATAGTAAATCTGATCTTAATGGGCATTCTGGACCTGAATCATGCACCTGACATCTGTGTGATATCATAACTCTGTAAAAAAAACTTATATCAATGGCAAAATGTCAAAGTATTAGCCTGTGTACCTCTCAATTTGTCTCCATTACATTCTGCTGCTCTTGTTTTGATGCGTCGATCGATTCTGAAGTGAAACCGCTGTTGAACTTTATAAGTCTCTCTCTCCGCCTCCTGCTCGCCCCACAGGGCTGTCCTGAATGTGCTTTCTTTGTTTGCCTCCCCTTTTTCACTGGTGGCTCCCCATGATTGTGGGATTGCTGTTTACTTACTGAAAACTGGCGCATCACCACGAAGACAACGACAATACACGTGTTACAGTGGGGGAGGGGTGGCCACTTGTGTGTCTGAGGGTGTGTGTATCTTCCCACACATTCCTCATCCTCAAATCCAGCACTCCTTTCCAGCAATAAATATATACTTTTACATATTTTGCAGACTCTTTTTTTTCCAAAGTGAGGTACAAGTGAGGCAAATAGCACAATGCAAACACTCATGCTGTCAAGGAGTCAACTGGGCATCAGTGCAGCCAGGCTGAGCTTCCAGTGAATGTCCAGGTACGAGTGTAAGCAGTTTGGGAGCAGGAGCTACACAGCTTCTAACAAACCAAGAACGTAATAAGACTATTCAATGGCCAGAAGAGCAACATTAAGAACATTTAGGAAACATAAGGCATCTGGCTGGTAGACGAATTCCTGGAACAGATGGGTCTTGAGGTGTTTCTTGCATCTTATTCCACCATCAGGGAACCTCGACCCAAAAATAAAGCGTAAACTGGGCTGTCTGTTTTTCTTCTCCCCGTACCCACTGTTGACACAGAAAGCACCTAACGTATTTCCAAGCCTCTGCACATATTGGTAAACACAGGTAAACCTTCCCTTAGTGTTGATTTTTTTCTCTCTCTCCCTCCCTGACAGTGTTTCATAAAGGCTGAATACATTAGTGTCAGGAGCTTGTAAATCTGCTCGGTCTCTTGGAGGTCCTTTCATGAACTCAGATGTTCTGAGTCAACGGAACGCAGAGAGCGAGCTGTTGTTTCTCTTCAGTGAGGGGTCTTGTGATTTTCATCTTATTTCAGGTTTTTTTTTTGGATTACCTGCCCTCCCTGCCAGGTGACGAGTGAGCTCATGTATTAATATAAGTGATGCGATTAGTGATGCTGAGGGCCGTCCTCCGTTTCTGGGGCAACAGGAGACTGATCCCGGCTCCGCTTGCATGTCTGGGAAATGTCTGGCTGCAGATGTGCACCTGTCTGGAACGCTATCCCTGCCTTTGCCTGGGGCTGATCCTGGGAAGCATTATTCCTAAGAAGCAGGAGTCCAGTCGTTCAGATAATTGTTACCTTGTACTACAAGAAAATCATCTTCTGTTCTGAATTTTGCCCCCCCCCCCGTGCTCTCTACATCTCTGTGCCATGTAAACAATGCAGTCTTCATCTAGTACATTTTGTCTCTATCCTTCTGTTCTGTAGGCGTTGGTAATCTGGAGTTCTTCCCAAAAAACTGAGCATGCAAAGAAGGATGCTTCCTAGACGGGATGCCTGCCCCTCACAGCATGGCTAAGGTCATGCTAGGGTCATGCATAGATCACGCTATTGTTGGGTCACTGCTTGACGTGAACTGTGGATCTTTGCACTGCAGCAGTCACTGGTGGAGACTCATGCCAGCCCATGCAAAAGCTCAGCCCTCTCAAGCCTGGATGAGGTGAAATTAGAGTCCAGGTCATCCGAGCCTCACTGTCGGCCCTGTGCGAATGGGCAGTGTAAATGCAAAACCAGACGGAAGCTTGATTGCTGCATCAGTCAGGAAAAATATAATAATACAGCAAAACACTGAGTCAATCACAAAACAATCTAAACTTAAATCATCTGCAATTTTCCGTGCCTTATTTTGTGCATGTGAGGTAAATGGTAGCTATTCCAAATGTATGCTGTCCATTAAAAAAAAGTCAATCTAATTAAAATAACTAGATGTCAATGATGACATGCAAACCCTGTAGCTGCACCGGCCTTGCTGTTTATGAGACACTGGCTCAGTGTACACGCCCAAAAATCCGTGCTGTTTCCGCGTACGGAGATGAGAATTGAGGCGGCGTGAGGCTACGCAGCCTGGCTAATAGCGGCAGTATCTCGGCATATCGTGACCCTGGATGCTGCAGTTCCCACAGCGGGGAGAGGCTCATTATCAAGCAGCAGCGGTAGCTTCCACTACTAGATCACCTTGTCACTGAGAGGCCCCTGCAAGTCTTTGGGCTCCTCTGAGTTGCAGAGAGAGGCAGGGAAATTCACCAGCGGACTAAGACCCAACTGGTTCAAGGGGTGGCGGATAGCATCCTAAGGTGGATTGAGCAAGCAGGTGCTTGTTGACTCGTACCTCCACCTCATCGTTGTGGGTGTTATGTGCAAAGGAAGAGGGTTGACAGAGTGTGGGGGCAGGGTGATGCTTATTAGGGTAGTATGCTGTGTCTGTGATCAGAAGGTCACTGGTTCAAATCCCAGCATCAGCAGACTGATTACACCGCTGGGCTCCTGAGCAAGGGTCTTAATCCCCAATTCTTCCAGGGAGACTGTGCGACCTTCCTTTGTTTTAAAAAAAAAGTGCATCATGTTGGGTAAAAACATCCGCTAAATAAATAAAATGTACAAATCTATAGTAAAAAGCAAGCAGGAAGTCGCCATCGACCGGCATCACTAGGAGGGTCTATGCAAGGTCGCCCGGCACTCATCGCTGCGACGGACGACTCCTCCAGCACACGGGGGAAATAACACGGAAAAATGACTTAAAATAGCCGCCTTCTGAGTACTTTGCCAGTGAGGTGAAAGGGGAGAACTCTAATGGTGAGGTGCCAGCTAAGCATTAGAACATTCCATCTTGCGGGTTCATTTTTAAAGTCAACGTGCAAGAGGCCCAACGAGAGTTACAAATACCGTGTATAATAAGCCCAGGGCTGGCAGCCCACGGAGAACGTAAATCACTCTCATTTTTCTCTCTTTTAGCGATTATTACTCAACAGTAAAATACGGAGAGAGCAAAATGTTAATTTACAGGTTTGATCAAATGCAATCAGGTATGTAGGTGTTAGGGTTATATAAACGATACAGATTCTGCTGTCAGCAGATTTCTGCATTCACTGTGACCATAAACAGCAGAAGTCACACGTGCAATCCTGGGGGTGCGTCCATTATGTCATGGTCGTGGACAGTTTTATGGGGACAGAACGACCACGAGAACATTTACATAGTTCTCACCTTCACACTAAAAGTGCCTTAAAAATATCTTGACAAACTGGAGACTGAAAGTAGGACAATCTATAAAACAAATATTCCTAGATTACGACTAAACAATCATATAAACTGATAAAGTGTTTTTAGTGTTTAATTCATCATATTGAGTTGATTGGTTCAAGTGAATTCAGAGCGCGGGATCTCTGAGGCATATTAACGCACCGTAAAATTTTTAGCTGTGTGTGTTGTTTTTCATTAATTAAACAATATACGTGCCATTGATGGTGTGATACTGTGTGTTTGGAACGATCTGGGGATCTGTTCAGCTTTGTGTTTCCACCTTTCCTTCCTCAACCAACCTGCAACTTGGCTTTGCAGATGTGACGCTGTGCAGTTGACAGTGTTCAGGTTCATGTTAATCGAGTAGCTGGAAATTAGGGGCCACCTAATAATAAAACCCCATCCCTAACTGGCCCACCTCCCTGGGCGGCTGCCTTCCGAGCAGCAGGTAGGTGGTGCTTTGCTAGCCCGCTCGCCTGAAACGCCCCTGGAATGACAAGGACTTCAATGTCGGACCACAGAGACTGCGGCTTAACTGGGATAGCACTGCCAGCTGTAATGAAACTCCATGCATCAGACGAGCTGCTTTTTTGGGGGATTGCTCCGGGGCAGGAGACATCAAAATGTCATGTGACTCAAGCCGACTTTGATGTAACGGGCGTAACTCACTCAGACATTTAAAGCAGCCGTAAGGCACTCATAAAACTTCCTGCGTACCTCTGTAGCTCAGCGCCGGTGTTTCTGGGCCCTTCGGAAGCTCCGCCACGCGCTGCTAGCCTTGCCGATGGTTGCTTTTGACATTCAGCGGTTCAGTTCTTTCATTTCTTTGTTTTGCAGATTTAAATGGAGAAGAAGGAGGAAGATAGGCCGGAGATTTGCGAAGGTTCTGAATCGGTCATGCGCTGAGAAAGTATATTAAAGAAGAATAAAATCTCCACTCTCAACTATGGCACGCATCACTTTTTGATAGAGCTGTCTGTGATAAACAATAAATGCCAACGGTGACGTGGGAGCAGCTCAATGCTGCCTTGCTGGAAATATCCTCTCTGATGAAAAGAAAGATACTTCAGTGCATGAAACACACGTAAATGCAGCATAATGCCTTCAAAGGTCTCCTGCTTGTACATCCTGACGGTTGTTTGCTGGGCAAGCGCTCTCTGGTACCTGAGTATATCACGGCCATCGTCCTCCTACGTGACACAGCTGACCTTACCCATACGAAAGGTCCCGAAACAGAGCAACATCACATTCACCAACATCCGGACGCGCCCCTTGAACCCGCACGCCTTTGACTTCATCATCAATGAACCCAAGAAGTGCGATGCGGAAGCACCCTTCCTCGTCATCCTCATCAGCACCACGCACAAGGAGTTTGACGCCCGACAAGCCATCCGTGAGACGTGGGGGGACGAAGGCGGCCTAAGCGACATCCGCATCGTCACACTCTTCCTGCTGGGCAAGAACACAGATGCCGTCCTCAACCAGATGGTGGAGCAGGAGAGCCAGATCTTCCATGACATCGTGGTGGAAGACTTCATCGACT
The DNA here is from genome assembly GCA_026776725.1 of Gnathonemus echidnorhynchus. Lineage (NCBI taxonomy): Eukaryota > Metazoa > Chordata > Actinopteri > Osteoglossiformes > Mormyridae > Gnathonemus > Gnathonemus echidnorhynchus. The sequence goes on along the minus strand of JAODJU010000035.1, from coordinate 9,942,928 downwards.
CCTATCACAACCTCACACTTAAGACTCTCATGGGCATGCGGTGGGTGGCCACATACTGCCCCAAGGCCAAGTACGTTATGAAGACGGACAGCGACATCTTCGTCAACATGGACAACCTGGTCTACAAGCTCCTGAAGCCTTCTACTAAGCCAAGGAGACGCTACTTCACGGGCTACGTGATCAACGGGGGGCCCATCCGGGATATGCGCAGCAAATGGTACATGCCCCGGGACTTATACCCCGACAACAAATACCCTCCTTTCTGCTCGGGCACTGGCTATGTGTTTTCGGCTGATGTGGCCGAGCTCATATACAAGACGTCGCTCCACACGCGCCTCCTGCACCTTGAGGACGTCTACGTAGGGCTGTGTCTGCGCAAATTAGGCATCCACCCCTTCCAGAACAGCGGCTTCAACCACTGGAAGATGGCCTACAGTCTTTGTAGGTACCGCCGGGTCGTCACAGTGCACCAGATCTCCCCCGAGGAAATGCACAGGGTCTGGAATGACATGTCCAGCAAGAAGCACCTCAGATGTTAACAGCTCCAGGCGGGACAAAAGCAAACTATTGCCTCTTTTTCTATTTATTTGCCAACATCGGCAGGGGTCAAAGGTGGATTTCTTTTGTTCTTTAAGTAAATCATACTTAAGTTTGTTTCTTACCTCTTGTATAGTTAAACCATTCAGAAGTGTACTGGAGGTCACGGTGAAGCTTGTGAGTTCTCACATATTTTAACTATGACGTACAATCGAGCATTAACACACAACCAGGTTGTGGTTTGTGTTGATTATGATGCACAGAGGTGCAAGCCGACCAACCACTACGAGGAACTGAATCCTGGACACACGCCCATGTTAAGGCTGTAGGCACAGGCAGACGCCCAACAGAATATGGCACAAATCCATACATATACGATAAAACAGCAGCTAATGTATTGCCAGATTAGCCAAGTAATACAGAAAAACCATGGCCACCCACAAGCTCATTGATTTTATACTCGTGTAGGCTTGTTACTGGGGTTTATGTACATGCCTTCTAGTAACATTGTAATGAGGATGATCTTTATGACTCTGTGTTAAAGAGAACATAGTAAAAGCAGAGTGGGGACGTGAATATGTACCTGAAAAGCTCACTTCCCGTGTGGTCCGTCACTGCCGACCTCGCCCTACCCCCTACAGACCCACGTGTCCTGAAATTATAAATCTGTAAGCTGTCAGTGTGTGACTCACTCAAATGAAAGGCCCTGATGTATTCACTGTAGAGGCAACGAATTGCGTCGATGGAACAATAGAGTGAACATGTTCTGGGGAAGAGAAACGAAACCTGTAAATTAAGCATCATTTGCATTTTAGATATAAGGCACTGTTTTCAATATGCAAATTATTTTCTTACTTTTCTGTAAATGGTAGTGAATTCTCTGTTCTTGCTTCAAATCCTACTCTTTGTACTACCTTTTGTGTACAAAGCTGTGTCTATGTAATATATACATAAATATGTTTATATATCTACATATGTATGTATATATCAAAAGGAATTTTATGTTGTATAGAGTATAAACTGGAATTATTTACATTCACAAATGAATGTATTATCGTGTATAGTAACCTATCATTCTGTGCACAGTCACCGCTTCGGAAATTATTGCAAAAAATAAATATATTTTGTATAATTTGAGCCAGATAGAGGATGGTTTTAACTGAGACATTAGAATAGAGTGAGATGTGTTCAACCTTGTGTTTTTTTAATTCTCTGGTATTAAAAGCTGTTGTGATATTTTAATGTGTAAGCATTAATTTTAAAAAAGGAAAACTATCCTCAAATGGACTGTTGTAATGTACAGTATGTTGTTTTTTACATTAAAAATATACATCAAGTTTTGGAATTGTGAATGTGAATGTTTTTATTAAGTTGAATGATATGATAAACAACACTGTGAGCCAGTAATAAATGGCCTGGAAAGATGATAATCCTGAGCCGTCCAATGGGATACGTGTCATTTTTATAATATCTGCAAAGAATATGACCAGCACAGCTCAGTGCACATCACTGTTGCTTCACACCTGCAGGGCTGAGGGTTTAAATCCTCTGTGTGTGTGTGTGTGTGTGTGTTTGTGTGTCCTGTGATGGGCTGGCATCCTGTCCTGCATACCCCACCCCTCTGTGTGTATGTGTGTGTGTGTGTCCTGTGATGGGCTGGCATCCTGTCCTGTATAACCCAGCCCTCTGCTCTGTGAGCCTGGCCTAGGCTCCTGGGCTCCTTGTGACCCTGACCAGTTGGATTGGTTAGAAGATAAATGGATCTGTACAGAATGCACCTTGTTTTCAACCATAAAGAAACTCTGCCCCCTAACCGCAACACGATATGGGAGCAGTTACCCTTCTGTAAAGTAAATCTTTTGTGTAGCTTTTGTGTATGTCCATGTTAGTGATAAACCCGGCAGGTGTTCCATAAAGTGGACCAGGCACATCACCTATGTGCATCAAATAGCGATTATAGGTTTTTTTTTGTTTGTTTTTTGTTTTTTTTTCTTGGGGGGGGGGGGGGG
>JAODJU010000035.1:9922121-9936973 GCA_026776725.1 Gnathonemus echidnorhynchus | reverse complement strand
AATAATTAATTGAACTTCAATTAATTTCAAACATATTGGTGGAGAATATAAATTTATCTGAGCTAAAATTCCTACAACTCTAAACACAAAACATACTCACACCTATCTGTGTGTTTGAAGGAGAGCAAGAAAATACCACTTCCCTAAAGGCATGAATAAAATTTCACTGTTTTATTCCATATTCTGTAGTTTTGACTTGCAAAATAATTGAGGCTAGAATTACTCTGACAAGCCTCTATTGTCCTAAGCTGGTGGAGATGGCGTTTGTTGGCACATCAGAGGAAATGTTGACATATCAAGTGTTCCAGCACCAGCATCAGCGTGTGTTTTGTTTTGGAGGGGGGAAAAAAGGCATCTCAACACAGTATTGTGTTGGATCAATACCGAATCTGTACATGCTAGAGCAGGTGTGAATGTGAAGGAGTTCTATGACAGGCTGCTTATCAGCAGAACCATGTGGTTCAGCCGCTCCACATCCCGCCTCTGAACGTCAAAGCTTCATCGTCAGAAAGGCTGCGATTGGCACCGATTCGCTTTTAAAATCAGAGTGAAATGCAGGAGGGTTGACACACAGACAGGGAACGTCTCCGAACCCCACTTTGAGCTTTGGCTTCAGGGATCTACACAGATTCAGCCTGAAGCTGTAAAAGTGACAGACTATGTAAAAAGTCTGGCTTAAAAAGAGACTAGGCGAGATACAGCCAAATGCACATTTCCACAAGCATAACCTATGTTTTTAAACCACGTGAGTCATGTGACTGGGTTTGAGTTGACTAACCAAAACATGGGCTGGTCGCTCTAGGCTGTTACAATTTCCTGATTAATTAATTTCAGATTTCCTGGCACAATGGTTTTGATCCCTGGTCCAGTGGGATCTCAGTGTCTCCCGTCTTTCCCGGGTCCTTATTAAATAATGATAGAAGTCATTCTTAAGGTGGCACAGTGGCTCAGCACACAGCGCTATTGCCTCACATCTGTAGGCCTGCGGGACTCATTCCTGCTGCCGGCTCCGTCTGTGTGGAGTTTGCAGAAGTTTTCACCAGGTAATCTGGTCTCCTCCTGCAGTCCAAAATCATATAGGTACAGTAGGTAGCGTTTCTAAATTGCCTTTGTATGTAGCATGTCATGGACTGGGGTACCCCCCCCCCACCTTGTGCACTATAGTTCGTGTGATAGGGTTTTATTTGTCACATGCAGGATGTACACTTCCACTATAACCTGCAGTGAAATGGAAGGTGCTCACCTCCACCATAATAAAAATAGAGAAAGCAATAAAAGATAAAAAAACACCAATAAAATAAATTTGTAATAAATAAGGAACAGTAAACTTATCCTGAAAAGAAAGATGTGCAACACAGCTCCAGTAAACTGCATGGGGATGAATAGGGGGCATGTGATTCAGGTTCACCGCTAGCTTGTATGGAACAGGAGCGATTAGCAGTCATATTCAAGCACCATTACAAATTCCTGATCATTTACAAAGATTGCTGCCAGCACATTTGGGCAAATAAAACTAAAATATGTCAACATAATTACATTTGGTTCATTTATGCACCTTAAATTACTACTGAAATTAGCTTGGATTAAAGGATCATCACTCATTTGGTTACAAAGTAATTGTTTGGGGGCTATGAATTTAATTGACCTAATCAAGTAAATAATCGATCATAATTACATTTGACGTGATGATTTATTTTAAAAGAGCAGGGAAAATGGAGATGAAATGAAGTGGCTTTCCTCCGAGTCATGTTATCGGTGCCAACACACCTCCGTTACGATAAGGTGGTATCGGTCGGGATTCAGTCACCAAGGCCGGATTAAGACAAGGTGGAGCTCAGGCAGGGGGGTATGCCGGCAGACCCCGTCCGCCTCTGTAAGTGCTCAGCTAAAGGGCGGCTCTGGGAGCCCGGGGGGCTATGCTGGCAGATCCCGTCCGCCTCTGTAAGTATTTGCCTAAAGGAGCACGGGACTGCAGCATGCAGACTGAAGCCTTTTTACTGACCGGTTCAAATGCATGAAACCAACCACCAACTTCTCATTCCAGGTCTATAGAGACATTTTCATGGTATGATCTTTTTTTCCCCTGGTATTTCTGCACTAAAATATTCTCTGTATTCTATAAGGTAAATGTGTTAAGGAGAAAGTGAGTCAATTTATTTGGGGCTCAAGCAGCATTAGCTGATGGGTACATATTGTTTTATATGACTCACTTTTTTCTGAAGTGATGTATAATCATGAGAACAAGCAGGGGGAGACGGTTCATGGAGGAAATGGGAGTTAACAGCCTTATGCAAGAGCTCAAAGGTGAAATCGCACTGCCAATACGGGGATTTGAACAACCAACCCTCTGAAGACAGGCAGTGTCCTCAACTGGTTAGCTACCTGTACACACTGTACCCCACTAAGACACACCCATGACTTGCTGAAGGAATTTTCCGGGCAGGATCAGTTACCAGTGTCAGCACAGAAAGTGAAAAAGGAAACTCCCATTGACAGGCAATTAAAAGCAACTCTGGAAACATTCAGACAGATTCACAAAAAAAGAAGAAAAAAAAAACGAATTGATAACCAGGCACGTTGTTTACAGGTTTATTAACAGCAATTATCTGTTGTCCTTTTGTAGACATTTGTGATTAGCCACGTACAGAAATGGAATGGGTTTAATTAGCGGACAGAGTACGCCTCTACACACGTCCCACGTATAGAAAACAGCGTAGCTTACCTCTCACGACAAAAGGGTTTATATCCGTTAATATCACACAGCAGCTGCGTCTGAAAATTTTCAGCGAATTTGTAAAGGGGTCCATTCAAATGTTGTCATTGAGTTGAATTTGCGGATACTTTATAGTGATCCATTTTGAAGGCTAATTTCTCGGTCAAAGTATCTATTTCGGCAAACAAGACAAAACGCGAAGCACAGATCCTGATGCGTGCGACCACGTGACCGAAAACAGAGCAATATTGGTAAGGACGAAGCCTACAGGTAAAAATAATTAAAATTCACAGACTGTCCCAGTGCTAAAAACTGGCCAGGTGGAAATACTCCGTCCGCAAAAAAAGTGCAAAAGAGGCTTCAATTTTATTTCGTTGCTGCTGAGGTGCAAACACTACTTTTGAAATGACGTCAGCTGGATCACTGTGGCGGTCTGAAACGAATGCATTTACGAAATCCACTGCAGGCATTCTACATTCTTAGGCACATTAAAAATAATCAAGGCACCTTCAGCATTTGAAGCATTAACACTGACTTCTGAAATAGCAGCCTGCAAATCTTCACTCTTCATTCCTTGACTTCTATGTCCATTACAGTTCCTTGACTTGTGATCACAGTTGTAACAGAGCAACGGTTAATATAGAATATGTCGACATGAACAGAATGGATCGTACATTTTGGACCCAGTGTGGAATTTTGACCAGCCAGTCGCGTGTCTGAGAAGCGACTGATTTTTGTTTCAGTTTAAATTTTAAAAACAAGCAACAAAAAACAAAAACGGCAGCCTGGAATTCAATAAATAACAGTGAGTGCTACATGGTAAGCAGAGGTAATGTGTTAAAAGTCCTACGCTAATTCGCTGAAATAAGTACTAGCCCCTGAGAACCTCGGCAGGTTGCTCTTTCAGATCCTGGTTTTGGGGGGTGCAAGGGGTGACAGTGCAGGGTGGAGGCTGGTGGGGGGGGCAGGGGGCTGGCGCCACTCTGCTGGCAATCGGCGGAGGTACAACGCAGAAGGGATTTTTGGGCTGAAAAGGTGCATCTTCTCCATCTCCCTCCTTGTGCTCAGTCTGAGGGCTGGAAGGCTGCCCCTCCTCATCACCGGCCTGGAGCAGGTGAGGGCGGGGGCAAGGTGGTGGGGGTGGGGGTGGGGAGGAGGGTGTTGGAGGCCAAGGCATCAGCTGACGCTCAGCTGAGCGAAACCCACCAGTTTCACCTCGTCTGGGATCTCTGTGCCGTCACAGCCTGAGGCCTGGGGGGGTGGGGGGAGTGACACAGAGAGCATGTGTGTGAGCGTGGGGAGTTTGATGTCTCCTGAGGATCCTACTACCCTCTGTCAGTCAGTCCCTTTTGGTCTTTCGCCCACACTAATGCTTTTTGGAACAAAGTCAAGAAAGAAATAAAAACAAAGAAAAAATCACAGCATGAAAAATCCTACTTGAAATGGTCAATAAAATCAGCAAAAATGTATTTATATAAAATTTGACAAAAATAGCCTATTAATCCTAGTCAAATGACAAAATGCCTTTTAGAGGTTTCTGTGTGCTTAAGAGCAGACCAGGGGTCTCCAACTCCGGTCCTGGAGGGCTACTATCCAGTAGGTTTTCTGTCCCACTTGGCTTCTGGTGAGCCACACCTGCTCCTGGTATTTGCCTGAGAACAGGTGTGTCTTATCAGAAGCCGGGTATGATAGAAAACCTACTGGACGGTAGCGCTCCAGGACTAGAGTTGGAGAACCCTAGAGTAGACGTTAATTTGACAATTAAAATCATGCTTAGTATGGACTCTTAAAGGAAATTTAAACATCACGCAAACACACATATACATTTACACGTTTTCTAATTGCGGTAATCAGACCTTTAGAGAGACAAGGACATTTACAAAGTAATAATAAAGATACTTCAGTGGAAATTTGGGATCTTTGTCAGACAGGTAAGGATTTAATTAAAGGTGACATATTTCTGTTGATTTTGCTACTTTTCTTTTTATTTAGTGGATGACACTGACCGTGAAAGGAAAAACAAAACCTTCAATGCAGACTGAATTACAGAGCCCGGCTGATTCTGGTGACCCACCAGTGGGGGTGTTATGACAGAAACTCCTGCTACAGCCCTCAGAAAACGCAACAGAGTGACCACCAGTGGAGGGACAGGGTGACAGGAGTAACACTTGGATCGGTCACTGGGGCCGAGCTAAAATTAACTCCCCCTCAGACACGGCGGTGACTAACACTGCTCCCGGAGCGTGACGGGTGGCACTGAGCGAGCGGAATCAGGGGAGATTAAGCCGGTATTTAAGGAGGAGAACGAACAGGCTGTGGGGAGCAGAACAGCTGGCTGTATGCGTGGAAGATTGCATTCTGGGGGCGGAGGGAGGGGTGATGGATGCCCCCCAGCATGTAAACCTGCAGTGTGCTCCTCTAGAGGTTAGTCAGGGAGGGAGGGGGCTCACAGGCTTGGAGGTCTACAGTGTGTGTTTTTACGAGTATCAGGGACTGGAGCAGCAGGATAATGTGGGGGGGCGGGATTTTCATGAGGCTGGAAAGGGTGAGGCAGGCTTAAATTGAGCTTAAACCTAACAACAACCTCCGCCACTTTAAAAGGACAGAGAAAGACGAAAAAGCGAGTGAGATTAAATAGGGGTTTTATTATATTGGGGAGGGTGAGAGCTTAACGTGGATGACAACTGAACTAATTATACTGCTGTCCTGGCCTTAAGTGAGGACATATTACAGGCAAATAAATAGGTAGGCTTCAAGATTGCTGGGAGAGGGCTATGAAAGCAAGTCGATAACTTCTCTTCACAGTGTGATGCCCTGCCCTTCCTGGAGGGGGCGCAGTGTCACTTCAAATAGCTGTTGCTGGGAGGGCAGATTGTGCTCAGACACTAAATATTTGCTTCCCCCCTCCACCCGTGCCCCCAGGCGCTGGTGGTCTAGACGGCCTGCATTGAGCAGTGGGTGGGGGGCCGATGTTTGGGAGCCAGGCAGCATGTCCACGTGCTGGGGGGGAGGGGGGGTGAGGTTTCTGAACCCACCACTGTGAGAGATGAGGAGATGGACAGCCTTCTCCGTTTCTCCTCATCTCTCCATCACCGGGGGGGGGGTGCCTCGTCGCTTCAGGGAGTCCCCTGACAGTCCAGCCAGCGCCAGGCCGAGTCACATGACACAAACCTACATAAGGCTGATTCTAGGATTTTTTAAGGAGGGGAAACATAAAAAAGGGCTATAATTCTTGTGGAGGGGCCAACCTTATCATTAGCCAATGATATGTATTGAATTGGTGACAGGGGAGGGGCCATTCTGGCAGCCAATCAGCTTTTAGGTTGGGCCAGTGCCTCTGTGGTCCTGCCCCTGTGTATGCAGTCTGATTCTCCTGTTTTTTTGTGGGCATTGTAGGTCCCCTGGATTGCTGCCACCGTCACACGATCATCGGTGGCTTTGGCCAAAGGAGATATGATGGGGATTTCTGAATTGAATTTTGCATTGTTAGTTTCAGATGTCATCCCAGTCGCTTATTCCCCAATCTAACTGTGCATCTGAAAATAATGTTGACACCAAAGTGCAGCGAAATATCAGCGCTGAATCAACTCCCATGTTTTGTTCCTTGTAGCTGGGTAGATATAAGCGATTCCCTTCGCACAAAGTTTGGACCTAAACACTATGAGTCATCCATCCATCAAATCACTGGCCGTGCTTTAAGGGTGAGAAGTGGACCAAAGCGCTTCCTCATCAGACCAACACCTCTGTCCTCTAACAAGCTCCCAGGACTCAGAACTGCTGTTAGATGGTTGTGTAGATGGATCTAAAGATAAAAGAGCTAACCAGAGAAGGACATAGTCAAGCATGCTTAACTGTACTGCTTCACAAATACTGTACACATGTCTCTGGTCTCTGCAAAGGACAAGCAGGTATAGAAAAAGGATGGATAGATGCACCTTTCTGGTCTCACACTTTGTATATTATGTCTGTCTATGTCTATCCATGTGTGTATCTATATTTATTGTCCTTGCCTATGTATATTATTGTACTGCTGGCTGGGGTGCTGCCAAATGAAATTTTGCTCCTCTGTGTGTGGTGACAATAAAGATTCTTATTTTATCTTATCTTAGAAGGCTACTGTTTAGCTTAGAATGCACCCCAGATTGATATTCTTTCATTGTAGAAGATTCTTACTGAAAGCATAAGGGATAAACTGTTACATGAGGATGCTGCCCTTCCCTGAGGACTCCTGTGCACGACCCGGGACGTATTTAAAGAAACAGTTAGAGGATCGGGAGCATGACATTCGACACACGGCTACTCACCAACTTAAAAGTCAACACTTTGTAGGTAACGGGGTCGTCCACGATCTTCTGGAGGTTAGCGGCGACTGAAAGGTCAGACAGAGAGGCACGCGATGATTGGAAAGATCAACGATTCTGCCATCAACCGGGATCGATACGCCTTTTCCGACTGCATCGTGAGTTAGGGATCGATCCGAAGCACGTCAAACCGTGAAGATCAGGAAAGAGATCAGGGGGTTTTGGGGGGGGTTTGGGGAGGGGTGGTAGGGGTAGGATGACATTACCTATAACAACGTCGTGACCCTGGACGAGTCCAGCGGAGTACAGCTCCTGGGAGACGCCGTCCGCTGTATCTGTAACGGGAATCGGAGTGTAGGGGGAACAACATTGCGTTTCCGTGGTGACGGGATGTACTCACCCCAGCCATGATATTAGCACTCACAGACACTGCCTCACACAATATCATATGCACGCGCACACACACACACAAATATCTTTATGAGGACCGTCCATTTTTTTCTATGAGCAAAACCCTAATCCCAACTATGACAACCTTAACCCCTACCCAGCCCTGACCTTAACCATAAGTAACCAAACAAAATACAAAACTTTTAGCATTTTTAGTTTTTATTGCAGATTTTTATTAAATTGCATTTTTCATAAAATTGAATTTCCCCAAAAAAATTGCCCTCACAATGTTATGTATACTTGGACCATGCAGCACGCGCACACACACACACACACACACACACACACACACACACACACACATACATACGCACACACCGTCCATGTTTTCACTGTCTTACCTCTGCCTGGTGTGAACTCAAATCGGATGTCATTCAGTTCCTTCCTGGAGTTCCTGACAAACAAAACAATAAAAATATATTATTAATAAACGGGCTTCCTGGCTCAGGATGAACCCAGACCTCATGCCCTGCGCTGCCTGGATAAGCTCTTGATCCCCAAGATGACCCTCACCAAGATAAGATGGATGGCTGGTCCTCCTAAAACTCAGCTTTCTCAACAAAACCGCGAAATTCAGATATCCTGGTTATGAGGGCAAGCAGGCAACCAGCCAGGATTCAAGAATAACAACCGCAACACGTTAGGAAAATGTTATATATGTACTTAGCCTGTCGGCGGAGAAGTTGAAGTGATGCGCGTTAAGCGACAAACAGCCCACGGTGATATACTACAGTTTTGATTAATGACACCCGCAGCCTGTTGCTCGCTGTTTTATGTGTGGGGTGTAAAATACAGCCTGTCGTACATAACAGATGAATGTTATTTATAGAAGGCGCATACCTCAGGCTGGTCATCACGGCTCTGACAAAATATGTATGTCGATGTACCTTTTAAACAGGCAGGGCTGCAGGCACCTGCTTGATCGTGGGGAAAGGAGGGAGTTTCCCCCCATTCAGGGGCGATTCCAGGATTTTTTTAAGGTTGGGGGCTGTAATTCATACAGAGAGCCCAACTATACCATTAGCCAATGCTATGTTTTGAATCGATGAATGACAGGGAAGGGGCACTCCAGGGGCCAATCAGCTTTCAGTTGGGCCCAGTGTCCCTGTGGTCCCACCCTCATCCTTTCAGCTGCCTCATATATATGACAGACAGAAATCCCTCCACAGGACTCCAGGTTTACTGTGTTTATGTGGGTGTTATGATGAGGGTAAAAAAGCCCATAACTGCTGTGCGCCACTACCGCCACTGCACCCCCCCCCCCTCACCACAGGCCATCCAAGCTCACCGCAAGCTGAACATCAAAAACAAGCGTCGTTTCACACAGGGACACGTCCGCTGATGAGGTTAGAGTCAAGCAATAAGGACATTATTCTCTCCTAAGTGTTTGGAGTGCTTCTATCGGAGCATCTCCACTGCTGGCAGCAAACGCAATGGGAGCAGGATTAGACTGCAACAAGACACAGGTAATTCATTACTCAAGCTGAATAGCCAGTTTGCCTCACTGTGTCTATTCAGACTACGGTGCATGAGGGCAATTTGTACCAGCGAGTGTGGTGAGGTCCCCTGGAGCTGCGTCAAACCCCTCGAGCACAGTGCTGTGCCACACAGAGGATTCTGGGAGATAGCGGGATTGGAAATCAGCAGGGAGAAATAGCATTCGGCATCCGCTTCCAAATCTCCAAATGGCCATCATGGAGGAAGGAGTATTTACACCCTGTAGTCAGTGACGCAGGGGGTATTCTAGGCAGGGGGCACAAGCAGAGGCATAATTCATGTGAAGGGCAAACCTGCACAGTGATGGCCAAATGAAATTTCATGAACCATTTGCTGTATTTTTTGACCCCACTAGATGGTGCTCTTGGTTTGCTTTGGGGCACATATTGAGCCCTTTTTTGAACAGAGAGCACCATCGCAGTGGGTGACATACGAGGGGGCCCTCGGGGGCAAATCAGCTTTCACCTATGGCCAGTGTCCCTGTGGCCTTGCCCCTGAAGTGACACAACAGGCTGGTGACGTGTCACCTGACCATGTGAGGGTCATACATAAGCAGGGGTACAGACATCTCACCTTCCAATGTCATCAGCGAACGCTCACATTTGCGTATGCAAAAGTACAAAATCGTACAGGCTGATAATATGCGAGATCTCGTTACGGCTCAGTTAATTCAATTAATTTTAATATAGCGCCTTTCACAACAGTCACCCCACTTGACAAGAGTGAGAGGTTGAAAACAGAAAATGAGCCAAGGCGTACACTGTCATCATAGTCGGAGTCCATCAGAGAGTCAGATCTCCAAGCAGGTCTGAGTAAGCTGGCAGATTGTAGACCACATCCATGGTGTCACAGTCAGCAGCTGCTAGTCGACCGGTAGAGAGAGACGGAGGATGGATATGAGCGGTGGAGGCTGGAAATGGGCAGAATGCCAGTGAGGTGTCAAAGGGGGGGGGGCGGGGGGGGCACGGTTGTGGATGATGCGGCAGAGCCATACCGGCAGTGTGGCATAATGCTGCCGCAAACAAACACAGATGTCACACAGAAATTAATCTGTATTCCAGAAAATGTCCACTCCTGTGCAATATTTGCATTGTGTTTACATTTTACTGTTATATTGCATCGTGTCTACCTATTTATTCTTATAATTTGTAATCATATTGTCTTACTGTAAGCACCTTAAATTGTATTTGAGATTTGTAATTTGTGTTTAATTCGTGTTTACCAGTGCCGAGATAGGACAAGATTTTCATTGCATAGGGGAGGTGACTGCTTGACAATAAACTGTTTGACAATAAAAACAGAATCTCTCAGCCATCATTTCTGCTGCTTTTGCCAAGCGTTTCTCCGACCAAACTTCTGTCTTGCTTCTTTTCGTCAAGCACAAACACTTTACAGCTCCCTGGACCCACTCTCAGCCCTGATGGAATAGTGACACGCCTCAGGGAATACGCCAGGCATCCCACGAGAGTTGCGGACTGAATCGACCTCCTCGTTCACTCCCGACATGGGGAAATATCCAGGCAGAGACACATGGGGTCAATGAGGTTGGTGGCGGCTAATGGGGTCTGGCAGAGTGCCTCTGTTTGAGACACGGGTTTCAGTCAGAGGAGGCTGTGCTCCCACTGCGATGTATGTGAGCTTTCTTAGCGGGGATTACGTCAGTTCGCAGCTCAGGCGAATTCTGATGGGGGATAAACGGCTTAGCTCTGGGGGCCCTGAGGCCTACTAAAGTGCAAGCAGGAAGCCAAGGGCCGATGTGACCTTGGCACCGCGGGCCGGCCGGGAAATCGGGGGGTGTGGATCCCGTGCCTGTCAGAGCCCTGCACTCATGCACCCTGAGGCTGATCTCCAGCCCGCAAATTCACTGCCCTCCACCCTTGCTCAATGCTCCACCAACAATCTTCAGCGGCCGCTTGGAAAACCCGTCAAAGGGCACCACAGGAAATAAGTGGATTGCCGGATGGAGAAGGGTTTCAAAAACCAAAAAGGACAAGGGCAACATGTAAGACTTAAGGAAAGATCTTGAGCAGCCGTAATATGACATAATGTAATACTTCTCTGCGTCTGTCTCTGTCGAAGGCAAAGCCAAATCAGAAGAGGAAGAACAACGACCCAAATACAGGGGTGAGTTTTTAAAGAAGCAGATTTGTGGCAGTGAGTTAGTTCAGGTCCCTGAAAGGGACCCACCGCCGTACGCTACAGGAGATTCATGTGAAGTGCTAAGCCTGAGTAATTGGATAAACTCCTTAAAGGAAATACTAGCAATTTATACTGTATGCTACTCGTCAAGACGGAGAAAAAAAAAAAAAAAAGTCTGCTGACTCAGATAATTCAGGAAATCCATTTTGCCCAGATGAGCAGATCGCAAGACACCCGTGTGAGTGATAACGTGGGCTCTCTCTAGGCCAATGGACTTCTTCCATGAGCCGGTCTGAGTCCCCCTGAGCTCAGCGGCACTTCCCAGGAGGGCACTCCCTGTCCTGGGGGCACGGCCAGCATGCTCTGACGGTGCCGGAGGTCACGCCTGAAGAGAAGCATGTCAGCGGCGCGGTAATGGGGAAGCCAGGCATGCAGGATTACGACTGACGGCCCCAGCCGAGGTATTAATCATCGGCGCGCTGCCAATCCCCAGAGCTATACGCTCCGCACTGAAGCTGGGATTTTCCCCGACGACAATGCATGATGCCGTCACTCAGGAAGTAGCCTATTGTTATCTCTACGTTATTGAATATAGTGGTGGCATGGTAACCAGCAGGAGGCGCCGTCTCTAAATTGCCCATAGAGTGTTGTTATGTATAGGTGCCTGTGTGTGTCAGGTGACAGGCTGGCATCCCATTTAGGGTCTGCTCTGTGCCTCCTACCATGGGCACCTGCCCCCCACCATTTCTGGATGATAGATGGACTAATCTCAACATTAATGATTGTATTTCATAACTGATTCTCGTGATTAATGAGCATACTGTACATCTCATTATTACTGAATATGCTCTATTTTTAATGATTAAGAAGTATATTGTGTTTTATCTCAACATGGATCGGTATACCGAATATTTATCCGACTTTCATTTAATTTACCAAGTAGCCAATTCCATTCTGTCAAACACAGAATTGCAGCATTTTTAAAGTAGCCTCCTGATAGGATACAGTTCTTATCATTATAGTGCTCCTTAATTAGAAATAGCTACAGCCATTTCCTATATTGTAATAATACCATTTTTTTGCTCATGGAAAAAAAAATCATACTCTGAGACTCTCCAGTAGAAAACCGAAAAGTGTAACTTGCAAATGGCTAAACGGTTTTCTAAATCAAGCTAGGCTGGGCTGAGTTTAATCAGGTACAGCGCACGAGGGGGGGTGTCATGTACAGAACCACAGAGGGTCCTTTAAAAGGAAACACACAAAAAAACTTGCTGCTTTAAATGGATAATGACTGAAGTAAAATGAACACATCACTGTCACTGGTTCCTACTTTGCGGCTGGGAGGATACAATGTTAGCTTGTGGCAGTGAGTGAGCTTAGCTGACTGAAGATGGTTAACCAGTCAGTTTTGGCTTCTGCAACTTCTTAATACCCGTGATGGCAGGACTCTTCAAATCTGGCCCTCGATTCCCAGGCCTAGTTCTCCCAGGTCATTAGTTTCATAATTACTGATTCTGATTGGCCAGAAGCTTCACACCTGGCTCACTGGTAAAGGAAGGCTGGAAAACCAGCAGTGCTCGGCCTTCAAGAATTGTGATTTGAATAATATCTCTGCTTTATGGAGTATGTCTGGATTACAGACTAAGGTGTAATTTTACAGGCAGGGATTTAAAGACCTTTATTACCAAGATCTTTATTATTTTAAGATCTTTATTATTCTTGTCTATTTAGGAAACACATTCGTTATAGTGAAAATCTTAACAGGACCAGTGTTCCTGTGTTTACTGTCATAATGTTAGTTTAACAGTAGAAACATGCACTAAATTGACACAAAAAAAAAAAAAAAATGGCTAGAAAATCTGCATCCCAGTCAATATTAGCAGTCTTCATGCATAGGAAACGGTTTTCTCGCCATTTGTCCAGTCTAGACAAATGCGCAGTTGGTGAATTTTTCTGCCCTGAATCAGATGTCTGAGTAAAATCAGAATGTGTAAAAACAACTGTCCAAAAGAGATAATGCTCCGTTAGATAAAACCAGGCATCCGTGAGGGTGAAGATCTGGCTAAATTAAAAGCGGCTGGTGTGAGGTGAAGGTGAAACACGAAGAGGGGAGAGCGACAGCCGAGCGACAGAGGACATCTGGCTCCACAGCCCACATCTGGACCTGGCTCTGGCTGAGCTCCTCACCCATCAAGGCTCACGTGTTCTCCCTCCTGGGGCCACTGTGAGCACAATCGAGCGTTGTATTCGAGGGCCTGGGATCTCCACACCCCGGCATAAAAGCGATCACTCATCGACCATTACTCATCCCAGCTGCACGCACTATAACCACCAAAACAAAAAAGATGAAAGTGGCCACCTGGACAGAGAAAGGCATAATATGAGCCGAGAGAATTTATAAATCAAGCCAGTGCAGAAAAAATGATGCAATACAGTCTACATCAAACAGACTACAATATGCTGATGGTCATGACAGGGCAGAGGGCATCTTAGTCTTGCACAGATCTTTTAATGTGTTTGCAAACCTTTGCAATTTGAAATAACTAATACCTGAGTGAATGAATGAATGAATGTATGGATGGATGAATGAATGAATGAAATGCTCCACAGCCTTTTGACTCATAGAGCGCAATTCGCTGGGTCACTGTATGCTTGTGCGGTATTTGACTCACACAGTCAATAATTCTATATGCCTGATATCACTGCCTATGTTCTCTGGCCCCTGCTTACTTTCATCATTCTGAAATGATGCTTTGCTTGCACAAACACACTGGAATGATCCTTTTCACATATCCCATCTCCTTCGAAAAGATACACAGTCGAGAGCAAAGCTTGGAGTCCAAACACAGGGTTAGCCCATTTATCGAGTGCCCCTGGAGCATTTTTTTTTTTTTTTGGGGGGGGGAGGGCTATAGGCCTCACTCAAGCAAGAGATTCAAGTCAATGACCTTCCAAAGACAGCCACAGAGACCTTACTGACAGCCACACACTGCCCCCTGCAATATGCAATGTTTATATAATGTATATATAACATATATATAAGTTGAATTTTGATGACTAGAGCCTAAGTGTACATAGGTAATCAAAGCCGTGCATTAATCCTGCAGGCCAGGTCACCAAGCAGGCACAGGTGCGCTCCGTGTTGGGGACACCGCTGCCTCATAAAGGGAAGCATGCCAGGCCACAGCCCCCCCTGGGCCGGCTGCGGGACCCCCAGATGGGCCCTTAACCCGGGCCGCTACCGTAACAGATCAGCCTGCGTCAATGGAGAAAACCGTTCACCTAGATGAAAGCATTAGCTACGAAATAGCTAATATTTAACTAAGGAGGTTCACCGGCTATGCTGTGTTAAATTAGATCTGTTGTGATGGTATGATCTATTCAGGTGTCTGCTCGGAGATCAGCAGTGCTGTCTGCACCTCTAATTCAGGGTGTGCCCTATCCATATCGATTAGTCCGCCTTGATCTCCTGCCCGAGCTGCCTGTAGGCCAAACGCTTGACGGCTGTGTATTTGTTCGGGGACATGCGTGTAAGGGAGATAGTAAGAGGGACAGTCATCTGTTTGGGGGGGAAGGAGACAGAGCGGAAAGAACAAAGAAATAGTTCATGCCAACCCTGGGAGCCCAAGTTGTTTCTGGTGTTTGTCAAAGGGTACCTCTATTCAGCTATATTTATACACAAACAGCTGCACCTCCACCCACCCGTCTGTCAAGCTCCTGAAATTTGCAGATGACACCACCCTCATCGGACT
>JAODJU010000035.1:9896163-9908442 GCA_026776725.1 Gnathonemus echidnorhynchus | reverse complement strand
TTCGCCGAGTGACAATCTGATTCCTTCGCATTTCTACACTAATGCCGGCACTTTTTATACAATGGTACGCCGAAAGATGGCATAAGCTCAGAAGCTACGCGAAATACTGCGGTTACAAACATCCGCATTGCTAAACTGTACATGACAGAAGACATGCATCGGGAAAAAGCCGGTAGGCCCCCGCTTCCCTATAAGCACTGCCGGTCGCACCGATTAAAAACGGCGCAAGCGGCGATCAGACGGTTTGACACTAACCGATGACCTCCTGCAGCTCGTAGGACTCTCGGGTAATTGGCCAGGTCGCCGCCGGCACCGGTTGCGGACTCTGGGTATGAACCGGAGGCTCGATGTGCTCCGCCATGATGCTGCCGCTCAGCTTCTTAAGCGACCTCAGTCTGTACAGTTTCCTCTCACCTCCCGGACTGCGTGTAGTGTCGGGGCTGTAAGGGATTACTACCGCCCGTGATGAAAACATCCGGAAAACAGCGGGGCACGGGTACAACACACGCAATTTCTATCATATATTGCACTCTCTTAGTTACTAAAACGTTTTAGATCATATGGCAAGTAACATATGCCTATAATTCCATTTAATTTGTGCATTTTTATTGGAATAACGAAGTACCAATTGTATGTTATTTTATTCATGTAATATTTCTTGTTATTAGGTATTTTTAAAACACAACCCTGTCTAGGTTGAAAGACATTTCAGTTATTTCACACATTACACAATTATAAAAATGTGTAATGTGAATATGAGAAAAAACGAACTTTCCACCCCATGTTTTAATACAGTATTTTCAGAATTAGGCGATTTAAGAAATTAAAATTTATTCTTCTGTATTAAAATAAAGTTTGAACTAGTTTTTCCCTTATTTTTAAATGTCAACACTATTGGAATTTTCATAAATCCAAATATTTGTTAAAGAGACCATTTTATTTAATCATTCTCAATACGCTCAGCATAATTATTTTAATTGAATACTCTTTTTTTAATCCAAAATGTGACTTTTAAAAGAAAAATATATGTGATGCATTTCGTATAAACGCAGATCTATTTGACAGACTATAGCAGGAAATTATCAACTTTGACCAGCAGAGAGCAACATACAGCCACAGAACTCAGAATCTATCTATCTATCTATCTGTCTGTCTGTCTGTCTGTCTGTCATAAAGTTATGACATAAAACCGTTTATATCTATCACATATATCTATTTTACATATATCTATGTAAAACCTTATGCTTATATACTACATTTTACACGTTAAAATGGCACAAGGGGCGGCATGATATCCGTGCTATAGTGTCTACTGTCTAGTCTATAGTTGATGGACCCCTGGTAAAATACGTACTATGTTTCATATTTTGGTTATCATTTGTCATTTACAATGTGTAAGCTGTTTTACAATTTACTTGATGGGTTAATTAGCCTACTTTTAAATGAATAATGCATAAAAGCCTAGACAAGTTAAAGGCTTGTATGTTTATAAATTTGAAGGGACTGGCATTACGAAAATTAATATTTAGGGCGTCTAATCCTTATAAACCTTGCGTTTTGACCTGCAGCTGTATTTTAAGCTACCTAATGGAACAGTTTTGTGCTTATGGTGTATTAGCTCAATGGACCAACCAATTATTTCACATTGACAGTCTCTACCTAGAATATGTAGCTTACATAAATGCCATCCTAATTGTAAACTACGAAAATGGAAAAAGCGTGACAATGTGCGATTCATTTTTTAAATGAATGTATTGAATTTGTTGCACACTGCAAAAAGCGGTCATTGATTTCGGCTAAATACATTAAGTTTAAGTGAAAGTCGGGTGTTACTTCGCGGATGTATGACAAAGGGAACCCTGGCCTGCGTCCTCATGGCGTGTGCACCTTTACTGCGTGTGCGGCATAAAGCCTGTGTGACGTTTAGATGCACCAATCACTCGCGGAGGAGTAGATGGCGTATGGCAGACTCTACTTCCCCAAGAAAGGCACACACGCGAAAAAAATCAAAGGGCGGTGCAAAAGCTGATCCCATCACACAGACGGACCTGCAAAGATCATCCGTCAGAAGCAATCGCAACGTGGTATCCGTCATCAAAGGCGCAGGCGACTCTTGCCGTAGCGGGAGAGAAATCAAGGGGACATGGCCGGGATCTTGGCTTGGTTTTGGAACGAGAGATTCTGGCTGCCACATAATGTAACCTGGGCTGACTTAAAAAACACAGACGAGGCAACCTTCCCGCAAGCCGAAGATCTCTATCTGGCTTTCCCCTTGGCATTGGGCATCTTCATGATACGCCTGGTTTTCGAGAGGTCAGTGGCTCTGAGCCGCTGTTTTCTTGTTGCGATCGCGTGTTGCGGCACTGTGTTTCACCTGGGGGGGGGGGTAAAATGTGGAGATCGGGTAGGGAAAAAGCATGGAAGTAGCTAGACCTGTGACGTGCTGTCTGAGATTGGACTGCTGATCCACCAATGACATTAAAACGCCACCGATTTAGGCAATGTTATCGCTCGCAAAGGAACGTACACATTTAAGCAGAACTTTCAGTTACTATCATTCCGCAGAAATATGGTGTTTTCTGTGCCCGGTTTATTGATAGTTTTGGGGAATTATGTGCAATCCCATTGATCCAGCTAGCCCATTATTTCCAGTATATGGGGTGCACCAGTCGCTAGGAGGCGAGAGCGTTTTCATTTCGGTGTGGGAATCTTTGTGCACTTCATTTAGAGGATTTTTATTTTAATAATTTGCTAAAGATATAAATAAAGATGTACTTCTGAATGGAATTCAAAGCGTTCGTTTGTTAACGCTGGCATCCACGGCGTCTGGGTAGCTTTACACAGTACACTTCTTTTTTGTTTTCTGATACATGCTGTATATATGCATCTCCATATTCCCCTTGATCGACTTGCACATTAAAATAAACCCTGTCGCAGGTATAAGGGTTGCGGTGTTAATTGTGCCAGCTTTCCCGTTTTATTGTTTCGTTTCAAACTTTTTTGTAATCGGCTACCCTCATTGATCGTGCTGTCTCAAAGCCAGTCGGACGACCTGCAAATGCATCCCGTTTGTTTTATTCGTGACTGTGTATCTGCAGCCAGTGTAATCGTACCATTACTTTGGTAAATGTGAGGAAACAGTAAAGTGAGGACTAACAGGTCGATTAAATAACTAGATTGTTAAGATGGTCTCATTGATAACCGAAAATAATTGTGCAAATTATAGCCTTATCTTAAATGTAACTCATAGTGACGTGAATATCGTGCTGCTCAAAGTACACGTGACGATGATTTTTCCACCTCTTTCGGGGGCAAAGTAAAAGTGATGACAGGCTGGCAGCTTCCTGATTCTACATTGTTGCATCCTGTACGTTGCAATTTGAGGACTTAATGCATCCCAGATATTTAATCGCGTTATGCATCCCGGCTGTTATTGGGGGGGTTAATCAGTGTAAGGCCTGAAAATCTCTCTCAGATAAATATTTTTTTCTTTTTTTAATAATGGCCAGAATATTTTAAAACCTCGTTTCAGATGAAAAACTGTCGGCTGGCAGCCGAGACTGATCTAGTTTCCCAGCTCTTCCGATTCTGTATATGTTTGCAGGTGTATAATGAGACATGAAACTTGCTCTTTTCCCTAAAAGTGGCAGGACCCTTAGCAGTCATATATTTTATGGAAGAACTTCTGAGTCAGATAACCTGACGTGCAACAAACATATACATGCAAAATATCCATACATATTACAGCTATGAATATGGAGCATTCCTATCTTTATATTTAACCTCTCTTCAAAGTATATTCTAAACCTTGGTGATGTGGCATTGTCGGTCGCTACAGTCCGTCTGCGCTCAGCAGCTGTTGCTCTCCAGTTGCTTCTGGCACGATTTAATTATGAAGTCAATTCTCAAGGGCTTTCAGAAATAGAAATGGCTGGAGATGACCTCATTCCGACCTTTTCAAAAGCCAAATAATTGTTTTAATTTCAAATATATGTCCAACTTCGGTTTTCATTGCAGTTTTACAAGACAGTCTGTTATTTCCTGTTTTCCGTGGTTGTTTTTGGTTTTATATTAATAGTTTGTTTTTAAATACATCAAGCTGTTTGGCTTAGCTAGTTTTAATATGTTAATTTTACTCTTGTTTAACCTTTGCGGTTGTTTTCATTTAGGGTCATGCCTCTGTGAAAGCTACTTTGCGAGAAGCATAACTGAAGGTCTCCAGAAACAGGTTGCAGTTTTGCTGAGAATGGTCGGCTTTTCTCTGGTAGCTAGTGTAGCTGGGGCAAGCTAAACCGACACACCTTTCATTCATCCCTGTGATCTGTTACATAACTATAGGCAGATGGCCTTTGGGGTTGTCACGCTCCCCGTTTATGAGAACTGATCAGTGCTCCCTTCATTCTGATTTTCTAACAGTAATAATTTCAAGTTAGATATGGCACAGTATGTTTGAGCTGCATTTTCTGAGGGAAAAGCTCACTTTCAGAGAGCTATGTAAATTAAAATCTCTTTGCCAGTGCAGTGTCTGAATATGTCTCATCATAGCGATTGTAAGACGGAGTTGTACTATGTATCTGAGCCCCACCTGATAATTCACAAAGAATTCTTGGGGTACTGAGCTCTAGAAAAGTTAGTTCATATTAGTCCTGATTATGTGGTCCTGTTTATGGTGTTCATTGGTGTTAGTTTATTTACTCCCTTATATAATGACTACATTTCTTAAAAGGGCACACACCTGAACACAGCTGTCTTTCTCCTGTTTCCTTGCCAACACTTTCATCCAGATTAACTTTGTAATCAGTTATACCATTGAATAATTTAAAAAGAGCAGTCATGTTTCTCAAGGGTACAACTGAAGTGTCCCTTGGGAATTTGTTATATAAATATAGCTGCAAAGAGTGATGCTTATGCGTTTGTTTTTTGATCACTTTAATCCGAATCTCTTATTAACTAAATATTATGTCTAGACCTGTAATTGAACTGAACTGTTTTATATGTCTGATAATTAAAATTCTTAATGCTTCAGACAAGAAAAAGCACTTATTGAATATTTAGTTGGTTTAGTTTTGATGTAAGGAATGGTGATAGGCTGCTAATCAGTCCAGCTACGCCAGACGGTGAGGAGCAGGACCCGGATCTCCAGGGCCATGGGAACTTCTTGCTGTTTGACACCCCAGCTTGCATCTGCTATCTGAGTTTAGATAAATAAGCACAGGTCTGAGTTGGTGGGCAGCAGGTGTGAGATGGTGGTAAGTGGGAGGGGCCGTGTGTGGCCTCAAAGCTGGGCATGGCGCTGATGCCCGCTACGAATTCGTGAGCTCAGCTTGGCAGAGTGTGGAGGCAAAGCTGGAGTTTTGATGCTGTTTTTGAACTTAAGCGGCTAAATTTGATAAAAACTAAAGGTGCTATTCGATGGTGGCTCTCAGACATCATCCACTGCATCCACAAACTGAGTATAAAAGTTTCCTGCCAACTTAAAAATGTATACTTACATTTTTTCCCTTATTTGTTATTGCTGTTGTTAATTTCTGTCATTATGTATCTTTTTGATGTCTGATTTTATTTGAATCAAAATACGATCTTGCTACATCCATCCATCCATCCATCCATCCATCTTGTAACTGCTTACCCTGGTCAGGATCTTGCAGGGGGTCTGGGGCTAACAGGACACACAGGGTCCTTGGTCTAGCGGTACCTCCTTGGTGGGATCAAAGTCCAGATTTACCCTCTTATACTGTATGCTGTACTGTACAGTTTGCTTTTAATTGTAGCAACCAAAACCAACATCCAGGATCAGTGGATAGGATTATGACCTCACAAACCACAGAGGTCGTCTTTAAGTTTATTGGCATCCCGAACTGCTATCAGCATGTGAGTGTGTGACCTGTGATGGACTGGTGTCCTCTCCCACACCTTTCCTGGGCTACAGGCTCACTGTGACTGTGAAACAATCCTGGAGAAGATGTCTGAAATGGACACTCGGACCGAATGGAAGTATTGGCCCATGTCAGGTTGGATGAGTCGGGCGAGATGCTGTTATTGAAGCTGCCTGCCTGTCGTTTCTGTCTGAGCGACGCTTGGAGTGTGGCGTGTCCCGCGTGCGCTAGGAAGTCCGCTCGGCTACAGAAAACTGGCAGCAAAGTATTCAATCAGTTTGAAAAGGGGCTATATCATTATGTGTATGGCTGCATCCCAGCAAAGGAGGGTCATCCAAGTCGCTGAAAAGACTCAGCCGCTCAGCAAATTATATAGGCTCATATCCAGATTTACTTTAAACTTAATCCAATTTGGTAATGGACGATATGTATCTGTATTTATAATGTGTTACCGACATTACGTTCCCCTTCTAAATAACTGGCATCGTGGCTGTTTCTGGTCTGTTGTCAGCCATGGAGCGTTCGATTTATTCCCAAGTACAAAGGGTGACACGGGGTCTCCGATGCCTGGGGCTCCCCTTTGACACTCCTGAGCCTGACGCGCTTCACCCACTTCAGCTCAATCTGCTAGATAAACTTCTATGATCACTGGTGCCCTATAGGAGGAGGAGTTGTCGTTGTTGTTATTGAATTAGATGCTTATCCGAAGCTGCTTATTTTGCAGCTTTAACACAGAGCTGGTTTTATAAGTTATAAAAATCATCTTTGCATGTTTCACAAAGTGTAAATTGTAAATTAAATAAATTAGGTGTCTTTTGCTAATAAATTACTCTGAATAATTTAAAGTGATTAATTTCACGATAACTTGGTACAGTGTGTCCTCCGCAGATGTTATTAGCCAACATCATAGTTGGAACAAATGCAGGACCAGATGCATCCAGCTGAAGCAGTTATCATGCTGTCCACCAGCAGTTGGGTGCACCTTTGTTCAATTTCCATTCATAATTTAAGGGTGTTTAAGTAATTATCTCCAGTTAACAGAAAACCACTGTATAGTGGAAAATCATGTGGACAATGGGGGGCCCTGGAACTGGAGATTATCCCCTAAAAAGACTCAACACCTGCTCTTTCATTCACTCACATTTAATTGTATTTACCATGTGTTTATCTTACGCAGTGCACTCGTGTCAGAGCAGGGTGAAGCAGTGTCCCTAGAGCAATTGGGATTAAGGCAATGCTCTAGGGCCCAGTGGTGAAATCACTCTGTCAGCCATGGGATTTGAACCAGCAACCTTCCAGTCACAGGCGCAGAGTTCTAATCGCTAGACACAAACACCACTTGACGTGCTGTGGTGTTCAGTATTACTTACTGTCAGAGAAGTAGCTTTATTCAGCTTGCTGCAGTGTTTATATACAGGGTTTGTTTTATTCCACAGACTTGGACAGCTTTGTTAGTCCCATCACTGATGGTGACAGTTGTTGGGTTTGGATGGAGTTACTGTATGGTGTTTTTGGGCTTGTAGGGTGTTTGCTGATTGGCCAGTACCTGTGTCCACCGGCCAGCTCCCCTGCTGCATGGTTGAAAATTACAGGTGGGATGGGGAGTTCTAACCCCCCCATAAAACAAAACCTGCTAATACAACGCCGCCAATAATCAAGTTTTCCCCTAAATGGGTGGATACGCCGTTTCCTTGCTCTGTTTGCCTTTATGGAGACTCTCATCTTTGGGTAAACTGTAATCAGAATCAGAAAACTTTATTAATCCCAAAGGAACTTGCTTACATTACGACTGCACAACACACAGAACAATACAATGAAGTACAAAGCTAAATTAAATTAAGCACTCTAATAAAAATTCTATAAATAGAGTAGGATAAAGTACTATTTTACCTCGTACATAAGTGACTCTGTAAAAAGTTATTATAAATGTAACTTGACTATATTGCACATTGTCGTGAATGATTCTGTTGCACATGTTAATAATTCAGTAGAAGTTATTAAGCGCATTATTGGGAGGATGAGTGACGGAGGGAGGAGTTGTAGAGTCTGTAACAAATTGCACATTTACTTGGTGAATTTCTTATTGGTCACATGTGTGGGTACCTTAAGCAGAGCATGTAAGTAATTAAGGTATTTCTTTTTTGCTTATTTGTTTCCTGCAGGTTCATTGCAAGGCCATGTGCCCTGGGTCTGAAGATCCAAGCAAACGGACCCCAGAAGGCTCAGCCAAATGCTATTCTGGAGAAAGTCTTTACTTCTATTACCAAGGTGAGGGGACTTTTCTGGAAGCATGTTTGTTTTAATGGCGGACGTGAGCTACACATGCACCTTGGTACAAGAATTCTTTTAAGGTTCTAAGGGTATGAAAAGAAACTGCTGCTCATCGTTAATTGAAACCCAAAGCCTGAGACTCTGGTCATTCTAAGGGCTGAGTGTGAAAGCTTCCCGCGTCTGCTGGATTTTATCTGCAGCTCCATGTGCTGATAACACCATGGTTATTTTTAGCCCAAAGGAGAGGCAGGTTTCCTTGACAAACGTCCCTGGGTTTTCATGCGCAAGGGCTCAGCAGGCTGTCTGGCTTAGCTTGTCTGGAAGGTAATGGCCCCAATTGTGTCACAAAGACATATTTCTTTAGCAAGAGGCAGAGCTACACTTCACAAACGTAGTCGCATTTTAATAGTGACATAAATTGTGCTTATGAATGTTTTTATCCGCGTTAGAAGATGTAGCCGTTCGAGACTGGTTCTAATCTATCAAAAGTTACCCATTTCTGAGGAAGTATAGCCATCAGTGTCACTTAGGACATTGAGGTAATTCAGACAAAAAGGTGTTTTCTTAATCCTGTTCAGCACTTTTAGGTTTTTTTCAGGATATGCATCAGTTGAATATTCTTTTTTAGACTTCACTGCATTATTAACGGCTACCTGAACCTGGGCTTTTGGAGATGGAGTGCAGTGCAGTCAGGTGTCTGGCTCTGTCGGTTACGGTTGTGGCCCCCCCAGGCCCTAACTGTGACATGGGCCCCCGGGGTGTATGCGGGGGTTGCGGCCGCAGCCTTTACGATTTCATACTTTAATGTATGCAAATGTGTGCATTCGCTGATGACGTTGAAAGGTGAGATGTCTGTATCCCACCTTATGTGTCACCCTCACATGGTCAAGTGACACGTCACTAGCCCCTTGTATCACTACAGGGGGCGTATGCAGGGGCGTGGCCACAGGGACCCTGGCCCCAGCTGAAAGCTGATTGGCCCCTTGAGTAGCCCCTGCCCTGTCACTCACTGATTCAAAACATATCATTGGCTAATAAGGTTGTCCCTGCTGTGTGAATTATGAGCCCCCTTATGCCCCGCCACCTTAAATAATCCTCCTGATGTGCCGGTTACAAGCTCACCTCTCACATTCTTGCTCAGCACCCAGACGAGAAGCGGTTAGAAGGCCTCTCCAAGCAGCTAGACTGGGATGTGAGGACCATTCAACGTTGGTTCCGGCATCGGCGGAACCAGGAGAAGCCCAGTACGCTGACCCGCTTCTGCGAGAGCATGTAAGACCTTTGTGCCACCCATAGATCTTTGAAGGCTTCTTCCTGTTCAGCTTCCCGCTAGCCTTGAGAGACCAGGGTGATTCTTGGTTCAGAGCTCTATAGATTCTTAACGTCAGTGTCATGGACCTCATTAGCTATATGGTGAAACTTATAGACGACTTCTCCCTTTGCTGAGATTTTAATTAGAGGTCAGTGGAAAATAAAGAGGTCAATTTTGTCCCATCCAAGTTCAGGGACCCCCTGATACCTATGGAGCCCTTGGGGGGGCTGTTGTAGGTTACATATGAGCTGCAGTGTTTGTTCAAATGCTGCTTCCCTGAATCATTTATGACCTTTAATGGCCAGTGATATGTCTTTTTTTTCATATTCTTGTTTCGTGTGTGTTTCCTCTTTCCACATTAGCCATGGTCGCAGTCCCTATCACGCATACTTTCAGCTACAAAGACTAATGGAAAGTTTTACGGATACCGAATTGAGATTTTCTCGATTCGTTTCACCACGTTTCATTACGTGTGCGTGTCAGTTCAGTGTCAGGGTTCTTTCGCTCTTGGTCTGTTTTCCATTTGGACATTCATCTAAAAACTTTTTGACTTTTAGATACATCTCAGAGGGCACCTTAAAAAAAAAAGTTGAGGTTTCTGGCTTTTGCTGTATGCCAGAATGTTCTGTTGATCCTCTTTTAGGTGACTTCCTGTTTCCACTTTTAACGGTCTTGCAGCACAGTGTATTTTGTATATTTATTTATTTATTTATTTGCTTGGCAGAACTTTCTACTTCCTGTCATGTGACCTGGAGATGGTCAGGGGGCAGGTCTAGCCTTCATGCCTCGAGACTGGATGCCACACCTATCGTCCCTTGAGGCTTCATAGCGATACTGAAATTGACATGCTGAAAATTCCTGCAGCAGAATTTAATACACGCAGGTCTCTACTAAAATTTCCACTGCGGGTTAGGGCAGTGTGTCTGTGATCAAAAGGTTGCTAGTTCAAATCCCAGGGTGAGCAGAGTGATTTCCCCGTCGGGCCCTCGAGCAAGGCCCAGTTGTCTCATGGACTGTCTGACACTGCTTTCTGCGTAGCCTTGGAAAAAAACATCTGATAAATAGTTGTAAGGCCAGGCAGTAACTTTAAACGTTTACTGTAAGGCATCTTACTTTAAAGTGTCCTGAGATTGATATTGCCAGTTTATTGACATGTGGGAAGGGAGACAGAGAGGGTGAGTTTGATGTGAGGGCTGCCCCCTAGTGCTCCCCTGTGGTGGCTGCGGGCGTCCGTGCAGGCAGGGAACCAATGGAAAGGGGCATACGAGTTTATTTGCACGACAGGGGGAGATGAATGCAGAACATACTGCTGTGAATTCCCGGGCGACTTACGTAAGTCTGGGCTTGGCGTGACTGGGTCCTTGTGGCTGAAACCTGTGCCGGCCTGTTACTGTAACGCCACCATATTCCTGCACAGTGAAGGGGGGGGGGGCGATGCTCAGTAGGAAGCAGCTCAGCGGAGAGCTGGACCGCAGACTGCATCTGAATGGGGGGGGGGGGGTGAGGGGGGCATCTTTTTTTTTTTTGCATCGCGATGCATGTTGAGATTTGGCTAATGCTGCTGATGATGTAACATTAGATATTTAATCTAAAACACAGTCAAATCACAACACTCAGCTCTGAGAGTAACCAGTATTGTTTACCTTGTCAGAAAATCACATTTTTGCTTTGGAGAAAAATAAAACAAAAATGGATGTAATTCAGACTTTCATTAATAAAGTTTTATTGGTTTAAATTAGATTATTTGTTGGTGATTTTTTTTTTTTTGATTTGTCACTGGAATTTTAGAGAGAGAGTGCAGGGAGCCGAAAGCATAAAGACCGTCACTTAGCACAGCCACTGTCACTGTCACTTCTAGCCTTGAGGGGGGGGAGGCCACCTGAGGGATGAAGCGGTCACCTGCGGCTAGGCAGTGCGCTCCATTTTGCTGGCGGGCGTCTGTCCTGTGACGGGCCGTTTAGATCGGGAAAGGGCCACCCATCTGACACCTTTCGGCAGAACAGATGCGCGGCTCATTAATCTGTCTTTATGGGTGTTTTGTCTCAACCCTGGAGCCCGTCCGTCCGCGGAGTCACTTGTCGAATTGGAAATACTCTCCCCAGAATTTGGAAACAGAGCGGTGAGCGTGGGCCGTGTGCAGTGCATGCTGGGAGTGACATTCCTGCAGAAAGAACCCTGAGCAGTAAATGAGATTTACACAAAGCTCCTTTCTTAAAATTGTCCGGCTCGCTCTCTCATTGCCTTGAAACTCAGAAGAAGAAAAGAGCATGAAATGATACTGTATTTGCCATTTGTACAAGTACATTGGAATCCTTTTTTTGCATATCCCATCTTGCTGTCCTTTGAGACACATACAGGTGAGAGCGAAGCTTGGAGTTTGAGCTGTTAATGTGGCGTGTGGCTATTTTGCTGAGGATGGGATTTGAACTGGTGACCTTCTGATTCCCTAGGCCGCTGAGCCACAACCACCCCCCTGTGTGTCTCTATTTTAATTATTTTGCATGCCTTTGCAGCACAAGGTATTCTCAATGATGCTGTGAATTTGTAATGAGAGTCTGGGCAGAGCGTGCAGACATAATGTGGCCTGAAAGCTCGTCCTCTGCCGTGTCCTCATCCGTCTAACGCTGAAGGGGGGCCGGGCCGGGCAGCTCGACCTGCTTTCATCTGTGAGTCGTATGCAGGTTCATCTCACCGAGACGTATCACTGACTGACACCTCCCTATTTCTGCTTCTTGCAGGTGGAGATTCACATTTTACCTCTACATATTCACCTATGGAGTGCGGTTCCTGAAGAAGGTAAGGGGGGGGGGGGGGGGGGGG
>JAODJU010000035.1:9847093-9869022 GCA_026776725.1 Gnathonemus echidnorhynchus | reverse complement strand
ATTACACTCCAAAAGACCCTGGGCTTCTGAAACAACAACCCGGGCTTAAGCCCAGTAAGCCACCCCCCCGCTCCGCCGATGATTAAAACGTTTCATTACCCTGATCATCCACACTGATGATTTATCAGTCTAAATTTTATAATGGCCTTGTGGGAAATTGTGAAGTCTAAATTGCTTTTTGAATTGAAATGGGTTACAAAAAAGTGAAATGGCATTAAACAAAAGTACTGAAACTACATTTTGATAATGATAATCGAGAAAAACGATCTTTCTTTGTATCTCATACTGAAATGATTCCCAATTTTATCTTTCGTAATAAATCCTGATCGGCTCACTAATTTCTCAGCCATGCGTTTCACCCCAAGCCCCCAAAACGCCGTTAGCGAATTCCTTGCAGAGCGGCAGTCAAAACATATTCACGGTCTAAATTGCAGGATGGGTACCTTTGGTCGAAAAAAACGGTAAACTTATTTGGAATCATTTTAGTTTCGACGAATCGGACCAAGAACAACAGGAAATAATTTGCAGAATATCTTTCAAAGCTGTGTCTGCACCACAAGGCAGCACGACCAATTTATTTAACCACTTAAAGCTTAATCATGAAGTGGTCTATGACCAAGCAGTACGTGAACAAAAAACTCAGAAATGTGAGGCAAGCTCATCAACTCGTACTGCAACCCAGTTATCCGTTAAGGACACCCTCTATAATGCAACCGCGTATCCGTCAAGTTCTCAGAATCACCGAGATATAACGGATGCCATCACATATTACATAGATATAACGGATGGCATCACATATTAAAAGATAATCTTCAGCACAGCTGGAAATTTTGGCTCCTGCCATCGTGCATCACTGAAGCGAGATCATGTAAACGGACTAGTTTTTCTTCCTGAAATCTTTAAGTTGCACTTTTTATATCAGTTGACTGAGCTGTCGACTCTAATATGTATAGTTGGGGAAAGAAAAAGATCAAGTTCAGTGGTTTTGAATCTCAGAGAACAGTTCATCTCAGTATAATTTATTTATTCATTTAAAAATGTATTTGTACAAGTTCAACGTATGTTATCTTAAAGTTTTATTTTGGTTTCAATTCAATTTCAATGTAAGTGTATACGTTTCATTATTAAGATTCAATAAATACATTTTTTCTGCTGTTAAGAGTAATTATGGTAAATAATCAGGATCTCAATATTCGTCAGAATAATCGTGATAATGATTTTTGCCATAATCAAGCAGCTCTAGTATAGGGTGAGTATTGTTAAAATGGCACTCCTGGCAAAATGGGACAGTTAAACTTTGCAGGTAATATATGTTTAGTAATACTTAATTTTGTCTTCAATATAGCCTAGTGTTCAAGGGACATTAATGTATCTTGAATGGTATCAAGTTGGGATTCAAGACATTGAGATGATTTTTCCAGAAAGCAAATTTTTAGGAAGTGTCCCATTTTAAAAATACTCACCCTACGCTAACATCTCTTCTCTGTGAGATACCTTGCGGAAGCTGGAATACCCTGACTGGTGAATGTGGGGTTTTCTGCAGGCTTGTGGGGTTTGGTGAACAACGCAGGGGTGTCCGTGCCATGTGGACCCTGTGACTGGCTGACCATCGAAGACTACAAATCTCTGCTAGATGTTAACTTGAACGGACTGATCGCAGTGACTCTCAGCGTGCTCCCCCTCATTAAGAAAGCAAGAGGGCGTGTGGTGAATGTGGCCAGTGTGCTCGGTCGGATTAGTTTACAGGGTGGACCGTATTCCATTTCCAAATTTGGAGTAGAGGCCTTCAATGACAGTATTAGGTAAGACCATACAAAAACAGCATAAGGGAGCATTTGTTTTCTTTATCTTATTTTCTTCTAATTTGATTCTTCATTTTCCAGGAGAGAGATGATTCATTTTGGAGTCAAAGTCATATGCATAGAACCAGGGTTTTTTAGAACCAATATGAGTAGCAGTGATGTTATTCAAAGGCAATTTGAGAAACTTTGGGCCAAATTGCCACAGGAAATCAGAGAGGATTATGGAAATGATTACATGGACAAAGGTAATTTGCATATAAAAACTATTTGTTTCATAGGATCACTTATCCCTGAATTGCAACTAAAGTTTTATCGGTAACACATTACTTGTGGGGGCACAAATAATGTAGTAGTACACACTCTTACTTAATGTATTTATTAACCAGAAACTAAATGTTAGTTATGTACTAGTCTCATGTTCATTCATCAATCATAATGGTTCATGTATTTCATGCAGTTACTGTATTTCTTAATGATTTGTACCTGAGTAGTAATTGAGTTACTAAGTTACTTGTGCCCCCTCAAGTAAAGTGTTACCATTGTATCACCTGAAGTTGTGTAATTCTCTGTAATTCAGAAGAATGTTTGCTGATTGTTTAATCCTGATATACCATCATCCCTCAATCAATGTGTTTCCTGATACTTCTACTTAGAAGACATTATTAACAAGCTAAATATTGCTATTTAACAAGGTTAGGAAAAAGTTCTAGACTGATTCGTATGCAAATTCAAAGTCTTAAAGAAAGCAGTTCAGTGATGCGAAACGCCTCTGTGCCGCAGTGTTCCGCCAAAAGCCGGTTCTGGAAAAGATGCTAGATGACGATCTGATGAAAGTGGTGTCCTGCATGGAGCACGCCCTCTGCGCTGTCCATCCTCGCACCCGTTACTCCGCAGGCTGGGACTCTAAGTTCCTGTGGCTGCCTCTGTCCTACATGCCGTCCTTCATCTCTGATTACCTGCTCATCCGAAACGGAGCAAAACCAGCAAAATCTGTGATATAGTCTCATATTTCTGTTTAGTATGGGAACAACATATTGCAATAGTGAACTTATCTATCACTACCTAACATAGGCAAACTGTAACATAATACATACATTCATTGCTGAGTGTGCTAATTACATGAATTAAACTTTAACTGGAAAGTAGTATTGACGTTTCAGATATGATTTTTTATGTAGTTTTGTAAAGTTTTATGATTCTCATGTAATCAGGAAATGACATTGTAAAGCCTGAATTGGAAATTAAAATTTAGTTCGTATAAGTAAGTGGTTTTAAGCAGATGTTCTTTGGGTCTTACTTTGTTCAGTGTATTTTAATATGTTTAAAGTATAGTAAGTATGTTTTAATGTTGTTATACTTCTGCTTCTCCAGGTGTTTTTTTGTCTGATGTTTAATTTTCATTCCTCTTAATAGGTTACTATGGTTTGGCTTCTAGCTGCCAGTCTGACTGGACTATTCAGATTTGTACTGGATTGTGTAAATAAATAAAGAGCCTGATACTCGGAAGAGTCTTTGACACTCATTGCTGCTCATGTTTATTAAATTTCCTTTGCTCAGAATTCTGTTCTGTTCTTTCTCATTTAATAAATAATGAAACAATATGTATTGTAAGTAGTGTGCTGGCGTGTTGGGTAAGGTTATAGCCTTAATACTGTGCCTTTGATTCCCAGCCCCAGCTCTGTTTTTATTGCCCCCCCCCCCGCGTTACCTTGTTTTTCTCTGCTTACTCTGGGGGCCCCTCACAGTCCAAAGAGACTGGGAGGTGTTTCTCCATCGCCTGCAGTATGTATGCAACACCAGTTTTGATTTTCATTCCTGTAACACTAAAACACAAATATATTCATAAATCAAATTAAACAATATCAACACCCCACCCTAACCATTTAATTTAAGTGAAATGACTGAAAATTGTTTCTCTAATTACTATTATTGTTGCCATATCTTCCCAAAGACTTACGTTTTAAATAAGAACATCCATCTGGATCCAATATCAGCCCCTGCTTGAGCTCCCAGCTCTTTCCCCTGAATAAATCCAAGTGCCTCCCCCCACTCTCAATGTTCCAAGTGTCCTTTTTCTATAACCAACGATGGCAAAAATGTACCATGGGGGACACCCCCAGCCAACAAATACTACCAACTGACCACACCCCTCGAAAAGTGTGCACATCACTGAAATGGAGTCATATATCATATATGAAGAAACTTTTGTCAAAAGTAAAATATTGAGGGTCAGCCAGTCCCTGGAGACACTGAGTATAAGGGCCTTGCTCAGGCACCCAGTGGTGAAATGACTCTGGTCACTCTTCTGCTGATGGTTGCAGAGCAGAGCCACACACTACCCCCTAATACAGGATTTATCTAATATAGCACTCCAGAATTAGATTCTAGTAAAAAAAATGCTGTCTAATAGAGAGTTCCTTGTAATTCCTCGAACAAATAAAACTAATTCAGTAGGGCTTTGAAATGCAAAGTGATTCCATCTCAGTCGCAGATCTTAAACGTTCACTGAACACTGTTTGTGTGATCCAGCTGGCCTAGAAAACAGAGTTAAAAACTGGATGAAATGCCGTCCTCACTGACTATGCTGCAGTCTGACTATTTATGCGTGTATTTATGTGTATACACACACACATATACTGTATATGTGTGTGTGTGTGTGTGTGTTTGTGTGTGTGTGTGTTTGTAGTGCATATATCGGAGAATACATTGTAGCGTCTCAGGTGGATAGGACAGGCATGCGGTAGAGTGAATGAGGGCAAAGCACAATGTGGAATGGAGCAGAGTTCCTTGCTGTCTTTAAAAGAACACTGTGGGAATTGTTCACTTCCCTTTCTGAGCCACAGACTGGAGCTTCACAGTAATATGAGCCAAAATGCACTCAGCCTTTACCCTTTCACACACTTAGTGCCACATTCTCTGTCAAAGCTGGGCCTCGTCTTTCTCTTTTTGCTTCAGGTGGCCAGTTCTTGGACCCTGTATAACCCTCTCTGTATATGCAAACACAAGAACTAGGATATTCATGTTTGGAGTGCTGTTAAGTTAAAAAAAATACCATACAAATCACACACAGGTGTCTGACTCTGCCACATGGACTATAAACCTGGTTTGGTTTGTTTCTGCATCACAAACACCAGTCGTGCGCCCGCTCTCATGTTTGACTGAGCGTTCCCAAGTTCCTGCTAGGCACTACACCTAGGGTGGAGCGGGCCTGTCCCTGAGCCCCTGCCACTTTGGTGGAGAACGTGAGCACCTAGTCAGCTGGGTTCTGCACTGGACTTGGGATGCGCCTTGGTTCTGGTTGCGGGTGCCGACTCTTTGGCGTTAAGGTCGCATTTGAGCTTCAGTTTTCGGGTTCTTTTAAGTCTCACTCCATCCTAAGAATAACAAGGTACTGATGCATGGGGTGGAGAAGCGCCAGGAAGAGGGCTCACACTATGAGGACTGTGAAAGGCAGCTAGCCGACGCCGTAGTGGTTCTTCGACCCGCTAGACCTCTCCTGCCTGACGCAGACACGGGCAGGGACTTGAGGCACGTGCCTTAAGTTAAAGGCATGGATTGAGTTGCTGTGTGGTCTGGTGGCAGAAGGGAAGTGGGGAAGTGGCGGATGGAGCCCAGACGTCACCCCCAGCTCTGCAGTCACACGGTGCCAAAGTTTTGCTATTGCTGTGAATCGCTTGAGGAGATGGAGCCTAAGGACATTGTGTGCTGGGAGTCTCCTCTCTCCGTTCCTGTTCTATCAGCTCCACCTGCTGCACCGCCTGGCCTTTCCGACACCACCCGATGCCCTAGAAGCTGTTCCCCAGTGCTTCCTGACCCTCTGGTGCCTCCTGCTGGCCCTCAGGTCACTTCTGTTGCACTGCCTGACCCTTTGGCACCACCTACTGCCCAGAGGCTGTCCCTGCTGCTCCCCCCGACCCTGCGGTGCCACCTACTGCCCCGGAGGGCATCCCTGTTCTGCCCCCCAGCCCTCCAGCACCACCTGTGTCCCTGGAGGTTGCCCCAGCTGTGCCACTTGATGGGGGCTGCCCCACCCTGGGTGAATGCCTAGTGGGAGAGGGGCGCTTACATGCAGTAACCACAGGTGAGGCTCGTCAGGGGAGGATTGGCTGGGATGAGTAATGAGGCAGTGGCTCCGCCCACCTAAAACTATACAGTGTGTTGTTAAAAGCTGCTTGACTTCATTAATTCACGACTGTCTTGTGTGTGGTCTCATTTATTAATTATTGATTAATATCCAGAAGGCTGTTCTTCAGAAAATGTGTAAATATATAAGATATATGTGCAATAATAAGAGCGTAAGTACAGCAGCACATAATGTAATGGAAATACAGTGGCACTGATCAGATATTAGCATAATCCTTGTGATGTGACAGACAAAGTAGGATTACTGCATGAGCTGGAGAACAGAGATGTGTCATCTCCTGCGTGAACACAAAATTCAGGATCATTTAAAATTTGAATTAAATTAGATACACTTTTGCTCTGCTACAGAAAGGACTATATCACTATATCACAAAGGACTTTTTTTTTCCGATGCATTTCACAGACCTTTAAAGATTAATGGATGAAGATATAATCTCTTCAGAAGTAAGTCATTCCTTAGTAGTTGTAGTTCCCAGTCTTAGAAAGTGAACATCCAGGAATCTATAACAGTAAGGTGCTTTTTGTTATATACTATTAAGGACATAAATGTATAATTACATGTATTACTTAATTCTTACTTATTTTATTCTATTATACAGTTATATGAAGTGGAATATATTCGAGAATGTATTATTCAGGTGAGTCAAAGGTAGTCTACAGAATGTGGGTTCAGGTAACAGATAACAAAATTTCAAGGCAGTAACAGACAATCCTAGGCTGATCCTAGAATGGTCAAAGGGAAATTTTATATATAAGCACCATTTCTCTTTTACTTTTGCAGGCATTCCAGTCAAACCCTGTATTATTATGTATCCTGGCTTCTTTTGCTGTCGTCAGTCTTGCATGGTACATAAGAGACTCATTGAAAGTCGATGGTATCGCTGAGAAATTTGTCCTGGTGACGGGATGCGACAGCGGATTTGGGAACTTGCTTGCCCATCAGCTGGACCAAAAAGGTTTCCACGTGATAGCTACCTGTTTAACGGAGAAAGGATGCATGGATCTAAAGGCAGAGACTTCTTGGAGATTGAAGGCAGTGCTGCTGAACGTGACGGACAGCGCGAGCATCGACAGCACAGTGCAATTCGTGCGCAATGAAACTGGGAACTGTGGTAAGTCAGACAAAGGGGCAGTGGTTCCAGTCGTTAGTTTCAAATTACCATGAGGCGTCTCCTAACAGCTTACCAACTGGAACAATCCCTCAGGTGTTAACAAGGTTAAAGGTGGCTGCAGATTAACACAGATAAGAAGATTAAACCTTTCGAAGGATGAAATGCTGTTGGACATTTCTAGATGTAGCTGAAAAATAAAGTCAAGAAACTGACATCTAGAAAACCTTTTTTGTCTTTATAATTACTAAAAGTTAAAGTTTTTTTATAACTTGTATTAATATTATATTTAACATTATATAAATAACCATATGATTTAATTACATGGTCCAAAACATTGAATATAAATAGAAGTAATGATGTCAAAGATGAACATGGTGTCGTTCTGAGTAGAAATCCTGTGTCTAACACTTTGTCACACGCAGGTCTGTGGGGCCTGGTCAACAACGCCGGCCGGTCCATTCCAATTGGGCCCTCAGAGTGGATGCAGATGGAGGATTTTAGGAAGGTTCTAAATGTCAACCTGTTTGGGCTAATTGAGTTGACTCTCAAGCTCCTCCCACTGCTGAAGAAGGCACGGGGAAGAGTCATCAACATGTCCAGTGTGATGGGGAGGCTGGTGCTGACTGGGGGTGGCTACTGTGTGTCCAAGTGGGCTGTGGAGTCATTCTCAGATAATCTGAGGTATGGAAAACAAATACCCACAATTCCACTATTCCACCATTACACTACATCAGAGCTCCCCAACCCCAGTCCTGGAGGGCCAGCCTGCAACACAGTTTGCAGATTTCTCTCCTCAAACATACCTTACTCAGATCACCAGCTAATTACCAGGTTTAGTATCTGTGTTTGAAGCAGGGAATTCTGCAGACTGGCCCTCCTGGACGGGAACTGGGGAACCCTGCAGTACGTAATAATGTTCATTGCTGAAAGAGTTGCAAACAAGACTTGTTTTTGCTATCAGACATGCTACGATGGCCCAGGGATAGCCCTGTTGCCTCGCAGTTCCAGTGTTGGGGGTTCAAATCCTGCTTTTATGAGTGTGGAGTTTGTGTTCCCTTGGGTTATGTAAGTGCCTACAAACACAGAGATGATCTGGATTATAGCAATGACTTGCTCTTTTAGCTAAAATGCAATACTTCTGAAAGGTATATCATTTAATGGTTACTGCATGTCTTCTGAGAATGTTTGTGTTTCGTGTGTCCATTCCTGCACTCAGAAGGGACATGAGGCACTTTGGTGTGAAAGTCAGCATCATTGAACCGGGCTTCTTCAAGACAGCCATGACAAACGTGAACCTTATAGATGCTGACTTGAAGAGAATGTGGGACCAGCTTCCCATGGACGTCAAGGAAACCTATGGGGAGAAGTATTTGGAGAACTGTGAGTCATTCTGCTGTCAGATAAACTCCACTAGAGATTTGAATATTTTTTTCTAATTCATATCATAACATTTCAAAATGAAGCTGATTCATCTCCAAATAGTATCACCAAATATTTGCTCATTACTTTGTAAAAAAATAAAAAATAAAAAACAGGAAATTCCAGTACTATGGATGTGACATTTAGACTCATATTGGTAAACAAAATACCTCAGAGCATGGAACGGCTTAGTATCAGTGAGTCATTTTGCATATCTTTTCATGTACCCTATAAGGTTGACTATAGACAAATCCTCAAAATTCATATACTGTATTAATTCATGTGTTAGAGATACATAGCATTTCCGTGTTATGAATGTGAGATCAAACGGACCTTTGTATGGAACATCTTTTGAGCGCCATCACACGTACTGCACTGGAAGAAGGTGTCTCTCTTTGTCCACAGATATGAAAGCTCAAAGCTTTTCCATGAGTCTCCTGTGCAGTAAGGACATCTCCAAAGTGACACACTGCATGGAGCACGCCCTGACAGCGCGACACCCCCGGAGCCGTTACACTGCAGGCTGGGATGCCAAACTTATCTGGCTCCCCATATCCTACCTCCCCTCTTTCATGGCTGACTTTATCGTTTGTGCTTTGTTTCCCGTACCCAAAGAGGACAAGATGGCTTGTCTAAACCAGGTGGATGTTACAAACCCATAATCCCGCATTTATGCATATCTGTCTCAGTTACCCTGAGAATCAGCAATGGTGCTGTCCCTGACCCTTTCTGCACAGTAATGCTAATTATGATGAATATTATTTAGTTATCTTCTTTTCCCATTATGCTATTATCTGAAGTTAGGGGTAGGGTGGCAAAATGATTGTTATATATAGAGAGAATATGAAAATGTATTTATTCTGCTGTGTTGAACACTGATTGCCCATAGACACCGATATAGAATTTATGTTTTAAGTCTTGAAGCATTATAAACAGATGAAAGAATGATCAAATTAAAATAAATATTTATAGCCTAACTATGCATAGACTTAGCATGTTTGTCCTTGCTGTATATAAAGGCCCTAATAGTGGATGTTGCTGCGTTTATCACTGCTAAGTTAGCATTACGTTGTACTACGTGTACGCACATGAAGCACTGCAATACAATAGACCGCTAAAAAGCATACACAAAAAAGCATATATAAAACACAAATCCCATTTGTAAACAGTCCTACATATTCAGAATGCACCAGCTATATTACGTAAGAATACTGCAAAGGTCTGGAACGGAATCGAGATGTTTCAGTCCAGCAGAAGAAGTATGGACTAATGACGTTGAACAACTGGAGCGGCCACGAACCCTGTCCCAATGAGGCTTCCGTACGGCTGTTGCTATTGGCAACATCTGAAACTTTGTATTCCGACCATCGGTAAACTGTGCTGCGAATGAGGCGTAGCGAAGCTGAACAATGGTTTTTCTGAAGCTGCTCATAGCTGGAGACTGACGGCCGATTCAGGCATGGCATCACCGCACAAAAACCCAAAGGACCTCGAAAAGATGATCACGGACACCAAACAGGTGACACACTGGGGTGCTTTGCCAGTTAATAGCCCTGGTTATCCACGCCCTGTGCTTCGGGTGTTAGCAGTCTGGGTTCAGTGCATTGTGTGTTTGGCATGTCCCGATGTAGCTACAGTTAGGCTAGCTTGCAGGTCACAAATGCGGGTTAGATTTTAAATTTCCGGGCAAATGCATTTAACACAAACCTTTAACATAACGTGTTTGTAAACAGCAGTAAAATGTCGACGTGCAAAAGATTTTCCGATAATTATAATGCAACTGGAGAGGTTTGACGCTAGTGAGCAGTCCAGGGTTCACATGTGCAGCGCATTTACTTTCTTCTAGTTGCTAAGATTGGAAATGTTAGCGAAGCATTTATGCATGGTGCTTTTAAACCAATGCAACTATTGCTTTGTCAGCGATAATAGTCTTCCTGGCTGAGGTTCCTCATTAAAAGTTGTTTTGAGCATTGTGATATGGCTGCTTTTTTTGTTTGCCGTCGCTTAGGACATGGATGATGTTCACGTAGCACTGGAAAAGCTCCGGAGTCTGTCCGAGGACGACGTGAGTGACACTGAGGTCCTGCGGTCCAGAATAGACGAGCAGTCCGGTTTGA
The DNA here is from genome assembly GCA_026776725.1 of Gnathonemus echidnorhynchus. Lineage (NCBI taxonomy): Eukaryota > Metazoa > Chordata > Actinopteri > Osteoglossiformes > Mormyridae > Gnathonemus > Gnathonemus echidnorhynchus. Next base: position 9,858,429 of record JAODJU010000035.1, on the reverse strand, counting down.
TTTGCATCTTGAAACACAGGGCGGATGAGATGCTTCTGCGGTGCCAGGCTCTCGAGCGGATCAACGAGGAGCTGGAGAACCTGCGTCAGGATGTGCAGAAAGAGCTGGAAGACGAGAAGGAGAGGTCTTCACAGCTGGAACAGCGATTCAAGGATCTGGCAACAAATCACGAGGAGTTAATTAACTTCAAGGACGAGTATAAAAAGCAGAATGGGCAGCTGACCGAGGAGAACGAGAGACTTCGTGAAGAAAACGAGAACCTTTACAGAGAAAAAGTCAAAGAAAAAGAGGATATCATCCTAAAATTAACCCAGGAACTGAAGGATCTAGCAGAGCAACACAAACATCTAGAGTCTGAGTATCAGTGAGCATAAACAATTTAATAAAGCAATGAACTGTCAAAATGTTAACTGTTAACTACAAGATAATATAACACAGCCTTTCTCATTTATACAGGGAAAAAACAACTGGATTTCAGACTAAACTCAAAGAACTCATGAGTCTCCATCAATCTAAAGAAGCCTCTTTACAAAATGAATTGCATAGCACCCAGAAGCAGCTCAAAGATGCAGTGGACATGTACACAGGTGAGTGTTCATGATATACAAAGTACTACAGTTTTAAGCCGTTATCAAGACAAAAACACTAGATAATATTAAGTAATAATAGAGCGTCATGCAGCCACATTAACTGAACTGCTGTTCCTAACACTTCTGAATATCCACTGAATTTCTTAATTATATCCCCATTGTTTCTATACATTCTTCACAGAGCTGAACCTACAGCTCAGACAAACAAGAGAAAAAGATGCAATGATAGCGACTGAACTGCAAGAGAAGCTGGAGGTCTTAACGAAGAAGGACGAGCTAGAGGACCTGTCAGCCCTGAGGAGAATAATACAGGTATGAAAAAGAATTTACATTTTACCACATTTCAAATGAATTATTTCCTTTTATGCAGATGAAGTAGATTTAAAACCAATTTAAGGTCAATATTAAAACGTCTTTCAGAAAAAAGAAGAAGAAATTAAGCTCCTGGAAAGTCAGAGACAAGAGGAGGAGCAGGCAAGAGCAGCAGCAGAGCAGAGGTAAGCAGCCAATTCATGGACATTTGAAATGTAGCAATGAGGAGTCCTGTAATCAAAATGTTTCCTTTGAAGGTTTGAAAAAGAAGCGGAGGCTGTGAATGCAGATTTGAAAGTGAGAGACCTCCAAGCGGCCCTTGACCAATCCGAACAAGCCTGCAGTGAGCTGAAGGAGGTGTGTTGACAGTAGTGGTTTCACTCCATCCCCAGTTCAGCCCCAGTTCCTTGGGTCAGCTGTTAAGGGCCACTGCTGTTCCAACACCGAATGCTGAACAATGTCCAATTGTTCTTTTTTTAGGATTTTGAGGCCTATAAAAAACACAGCAGCGAGCTCCTCACAAAGGAAAAAGAATTAAATGCCAAACTACGTCAAATGATCGGTTAATACCAGACTGACATTCCCCAATCGATGTAGTAGTTGCATGTCAGTGCCATATGCCTGAATAAAATTTGTTGTAATCTGCTCACATAAACCTTCACTTGTTAAGTGTTCATATTCTCTGCAGAGGTGGTAGTACAAGAATACAACATTTGTTTTTCAATAAGTTTATAATAGATTTAATGAATGTCCAGCTATGCTTGCCTGAAATGGACTATCACAACAGATTAGAAGTCATGGATCACGAAGAAACACTATTACAACAAGACAGATTTTAATGGTTTCATTTTCTCCTGGAAATGAAAACAAACTTTTCGGGATGACAGGACATCAGACTTAAATTTTACATTTCACAAAAGTGCTCCTCCACTGTAAGCTTTATCATAACCCATTTCTTTGAGAGTGATTTATGAATGTTCTTCTGCGAGTTTCTCAGCTTTCTGGACTACTTCTTCGATAGGTCCAACCATGTAGAATGCCTGTTCAGGCAGGGCATCGTACTCGCCTGTAAAAGTCAAACACGTTGGTTTTCAGCAGCACACACACACCATATAGTAACCAACATCACCTAAAATTCAAGCAAGTGGTGGTTGTTTGCAGAGGGATCAGTTAACAGCTTCATACCTGCCAGAATGCTCTTGAATCCTTTGATGGTGTCCTTGAGGGGCACAAGTTTGCCTAGATGGCCAGTGAAGACCTCAGCCACTTGGAAAGGCTGAGAGAGGAAACGCTGGATCTTGCGAGCACGAGCAACAGTCAGCTTATCTTCTTCAGACAACTCATCCATACCCAAGATAGCAATGATATCCTGGAGGGATTTGTAGTCCTGCAAGAAACCAAAATTGGGAACCATCATTTAAATTGCACACAGCACCAGTGGTCCAAGTCAATGGAAATGTAGAAATTGGACATACCTGCAGGATCTTCTGTACACCACGGGCCACATCATAGTGTTCAGTTCCTACTATGTTTGGATCCATGATACGGGAGGTGGAGTCAAGGGGGTCAACAGCAGGGTAGATACCCAGCTCAGCAATAGCACGAGACAGCACAGTCGTGGCATCCAAGTGGGCAAAGGTGGTGGCAGGAGCAGGATCAGTCAAATCATCAGCAGGCACATAGATGGCCTGGAAAAGAATTTCGAAAATATCAATTAAATTTGCATGGCCTTGCAGAATTAAGCAGTGCTACATCCAGGATGCCAGCCTTGCCCACCTGAACTGAAGTGATGGAGCCCTTTTTGGTAGTCGTGATCCTCTCCTGCATGGTACCCATATCAGTGGCCAGAGTGGGCTGATAACCCACAGCAGATGGAATACGACCCAACAGAGCAGATACCTAAATGGCAGAAAGTTTAAGGAATGAGAGGGCTACTGCAGAATTTAACTTAATTTGGTCTATTAAAACTAATTCCAGAAGGAAAACCTTTGTACCTTAATGTACTTTGGGACAGATTAACATGTTAGAACTTCTGTAGAAAGACATGCTAATACCCTTTGGAAGGGTCCCTGATTATGCCCATGCGCCTCTAAGTATTTACAAATTGAAGGTTGCTAGAGTTCCTAGGAGATATGCCCATAAGTGAACCATCTCTGAATATTCTTAAGGAAAGCTAATCCACAGACCTCTGATCCAGCCTGGGTGAATCTGAAGATATTGTCAATGAAGAGCAGCACATCCTGTCCCTCCTGATCACGGAAGTATTCGGCAACAGTAAGACCAGTCAAAGCCACTCTCGCACGGGCACCAGGGGGCTCGTTCATCTGCCCGTACACCAACGCTACCTAGAACAGGATAACCTTGGTCTCCACAACAACATAAAACGCAAATGACTCAAAAGGCCACACTGTGGACCCAAGATTTACCTTTGAGGTGGTGTCCTTCAGGTTGATGACACCAGATTCAATCATTTCATGATACAGGTCATTTCCTTCACGGGTGCGCTCTCCAACCCCAGCAAACACAGAGTACCCACCATGGGCCTTAGCCACATTGTTGATCAGCTCCATGATAAGGACAGTCTTGCCCACACCAGCACCACCAAAGAGACCTAAGGCAGACATTTAATTCTGTATTAGGATAGGGTTTAAGCATTAATACAAACAAAAGCAGCAATAAAATGTACAGAAAGAACAAAATGTACATAATTATATAGGATACAAGAATACTGGTACAGCAGTAGTAAATAGTGCCAAAGTATTATATTAGCATGCAAAATTGTAATACACTGTACACAAGTAATACAACAGTATTAATTGGACTAGGTTAGTTATAGCAAATCAGGTCACTAAAGATATGTCATCTAGCTTCTCCTCACATACCAATCTTGCCACCCTTGGCATAAGGAGCAAGCAGGTCGACCACCTTAATGCCAGTGACCAGAATCTCCTGCTCCACACTCATGTCTGTGAACTCAGGGGCTTCTGCATGAATGGGAGCAGTCCTGCAAGAAAGGCCCAAAGCTGTTACAGCAACACCACCCTAACCTCTGACCACCTCTATTGTTCCTGCAAAGTTTGAACCAAATATATCCCTGTTCCCTCATAGGATAAAACGAAGATAGGTTCATAAACCAATCAAATTTAGCCAGCTATGGGAAAAAAAGCATACCACATTTCTTTCTGTGGATAAATTCAAAGAAAGCAACTTCACTCACTGCTTGGTGGTGATGGGCCCCCTCTCATCAATTGGCTCCCCAATGACATTCATGATCCTGCCTAAGGTCTCTGGTCCCACTGGGATTCTGATGGGTGCCCCGGTGTCGAGAACCTTCTGTCCACGTACGAGACCTTCAGTACCATCCATGGCAATAGTTCGCACTGTGTTCTCCCCTAAAACACAAGTCAAACTTTAATGCGTTGTAAATTCTTTTAATACAATAATACCGATTGGGATAAACTCTATAAGACATTTACCTAGATGCTGTGCAACCTCCAGCACCAGCCTGGTATCACGACCAGATACTTCCAGCGCATTGAGAATAGGAGGAAGACCCTCATCAAACTGGACATCGACAACGGCACCAATGACCGCCACAATACGGCCAGCGGCGGTAGCGGGTTTGGCCGTCGGCGCAGCCGCAGCAGCATAGTTCCTGCCTGCAAAGAATGAAACATGCAGAAATAACGATTACACATTGATAATTATTGCTAATTAGCATAATAACATTGATCACGAAACCCACATTACGAAGACACCCCATGAATTCAACAGAGCTACTAATTCACCGCAGTGGATACCATGATTTTAATGGAATTACATCCTTCCGCTGTGTCGGGGTGTTTTTTTTCCCCATTTCCAATACATTCATTTAAAAATAAATGATGGCTTCCGATTGTCATAAAGGAGTCTGTTATACTGCCATTTAGTTCAAGTTTCCATTGCTACAATACTGCAACCGGCAATATGCCACAGCACTGCACGATTCCGAGTGCAATGTCAAATCGGAGGTTACATTCGACACGACCCCAAAACAAGAGCACATCTTTCCACAGTAATAAATAACCGTAACATGCACAAAGTAATACTGCGAAAGCTGCAATGACAACTACCCGGCCTTGAGACGAGACACACATTACAGACAGCATTAAGTTAAACACAGTGGCCTGCTAGCTCCTGAGAAACCGATAATGACCCAAAGACTAAGGTCATTGGTATTTTTAAAAGCGAATCGGGTTCAATAACGATTTAAAGCTACAATATAACGTACAAAAATGCACAAGACGCGTGTACTTAAGTGTCCAATTCATAATCACTAAGAAAAAACTCAAGTAAAGCGCATCCGGCCGGCATGGCAACATTTCTCCCATTTTAGCCAGCTAGCAAACCAGCAGCTCTAAAAAGGGATAAACACCATAAAGACACCTCTGAGGATATCACTACGCAACTTACGCGAATAAAGAGCTGCCGGGGTTCCACTGAAGGCTTTCAGCGGATTGGCAACAGGCTTCAAAGCCTGCAAAACCCCGGCGCTGCAGCGTCCCACAGCTCCCAACATGGCTAAAATGGCTGAAGGTGGAAGGGGACGGAGCTTCACAGCAATTTATAACTTTTCCGAAGGGGCGACGTAAGCCTGCGTGTAAACGTCAAGACGTAAACACGCACGTCTCTCCATTGGGCATGCGCGGACTCCTAGTACCACGTGGGGGTGTTTGTGGTCGGTTTTGGAACAGGTGTTATGCCGAAAAACGCATCCCTGCCGAAAAAGGGATCCCTGCCTTAGAATGCATGCCGGTGTTCTGACGAGTTGAGCTTTTAAGGGTTTTTTGGGGGTTAGGGGTTTTTTAGGGGTTAGGTTTAGGGTTTTAGGGGTGTTTTGGGGGTTAGGGTTTTAGGGGTTTTTTGGGGGTTAGGGTTAGAGTTTTACGGGTTTTTGGGGGCTATTGATTAGCACTACGGTAACCTAACTCGACAAAGTAGCTCAACTCGTTTCAGATCAGCGACCAATCGGTCATTTAGAGACAGGCATGCATTCTACGGCAGGGATGCCTTTTTCGGCATAACACCTGTTTTTGAAGTTGCGAGCCTGAATCATATTTAGTACTGGTGTAATAGACAACGGTTATCTTTATGAACCTTTAAAAATAATGTTAAAAAAAAAAAAAATCAATGTTAAAGGTAATTCAGATTTATTTGCGCTTTATGTTAAAATGAGTTTTTAAAAATGAAATAGTGTTTGGCCTTTGATACGTAATGTTCTATGAAGTGTTCCCCTTCATGTCTTGTTATGTTGTTATGTATTTCCTGTTTGGCACTGGACCACAATCAGCTCTGGTATGTTCATGCATACTAGTAGTAAAGTGAGTTTTGATTCTTATATTATATATTTTAATTGCTAATTTTTTTTTTTTTTTTTGGAATTTTAAAATGAACTGGCCATGAATAGTAAGCTATGAAAGTTACATTTAGTTTTGCATGCTGCCTGAGCTGGGCTCCATGATCCGAGCAGTGAGGATGGATAAATGGGTAACTACCGAACGACAGCTGAAGTAGCACTAAGAAAAACTGCATAGGGGGCAGCATTTCCTCACAAAAGTGTATGACTTAGTTTTTCCGTCCATCCATCCACAATCACCCAGTATAGAATGACAGTCAGTCAGTTTTTATTTAGTGACTAAAATGAATGAATGAAATACAGGAACTGCTTATTATGTTTATTTGCCATATTTTAGTACTTAAAACAAGTGGCTGCACAAGAAAGTATTATTAGAATATGGTGTATTAATGGTAGAATTTTGTGGCAGTTGTGGTATTAAGTCAATATGACAGGATGAACTAAATAGAATTAGTATGATAATAATAATGAGACTTTGCTGATCCCACATAGGGAAGTTCTCCTTTTGCCTACCCTATCTTGCTGCTTGTGACACATATGTAGGTGAGAGCAAGTTTGCTCACAGCGTGGGGGCAGCGGTGCCCATGGATCTGAGGGCCTCAAATCAGGGCCCACAGACGTATGACTATTCTGCCAAAGTTGCGCTTGAACTGGCGACCTTCCGATCACAGGCACAGAGGGTTAACCCTTACAACCGGAGAAATGCAAAATGCGTGATTTTTGCTCCCATTTATCTCAGGCTCGTAACTTTGGATAGGCATAACGTGCAGACATGAATCGCGTATCTTTGCGATCGAGAGAACTTATTCGAAAAATATAAAACCATGCATTGCTATCAGATAACTTCGACAAGTTATCAAATGGACAAAGTTATCTAAGTAGCCCCGAATGTTCTGAAAACAAAACCATGACACATATGTGGCTAACTCATGTACATACAATGTAATAAGCCTAAAATCAAAGGGATAGAAAAACACTCAAAAATGGATAGGGTTGGGAGGGTTAACACAGTACTGTGATTGAGTATAAAACGTCCTGCTTAAAAGCTCAAATGCAACCAATAAGGTGTGTCATATTTGAAAAAAATGTTACATTTGTACAGAGACATTCATATTGAAATTTTAAGAAAAAATGTCCATGGTTGAACTTATACTGTGAAAGTTTTAGGCCATAATACCTAGCCCCAAGATGGTGCCTGTACTCCACATTTTATAGTGTGTTGTGTTATGTAGACTCAAACATTAGTCTGTATCTGATCTTGACTTGGTCTAGCCCTGCCTTGGTCTTGTCTTGGTCTCACCCTGCCTTGGTCTCGGTCTTGTCTTGGTCTTGCACCACCTTGGTCTTGTGAATTGTTTCCTTTACAAGTCTTCTTTACTTTTTGAACATGTTAGAAGTCGTTTTGTTTGTAGCAGTTTCTTTATAAAGATTCCGAAAAAGATTAAAAGAGCAGGTATTACATCTTTTGTTGGATAGTTCTATTTAGATTCCACAGATGTGAAGTGCTTTGTGTGTTACCCAAGTTTATAATCACAGCTTTTTAGTTTTTAAACAATATTTGCATGTCCAACTAAAATGACTAGAAAAAAAATTTAAACTCTTAAAAATTTAAGCTCTTGATTGTCTTGACTAGAAACCCATAATCAGTGACTTAACAGTGTGAAGCAGGGGTGTCCAGCTCTGGTGCTTTTGGGGGGAAGCCCTTCAGGATATGACCAGGTGAGGTGACTCTTAAACCATTCAGTACAATAAAGCAATTAGGGCCTGAGTGAGAGTGAAACTCAGCACATCCTGCGGTTTGTGTGGGCCAATCCTGACAGCCCATGAAATGCAGTAAGCATTCAGGTGTTAATGAAACTGCCATTTCTAAAAAAAGTACTTCTTAAGGTTCTAATGCATGCATGCATGCATCCATCCATCCATTTTCTGTAAGCGCTTATCCTAATCAGGCTTGCGGGGGGTCTGGAGCCTATCCCAGTGGCTATGGGCGCAAGTCTTAATGCATATTTCCAAAAACCACTAATGTTTAATTGTCATCAAATATTTCACTGCATGATACCCACCGGCTTCCTTTGAAATTTTCTCTGTTTTCCGTCTGTGCAAATCTTGCCTTCAGGATTAATGTAATTTGAGAAAAAAATTCTTCTGTAAAGCTTAGGGAACTGGTCAGGAATTCCTGTAGGTAATGCCTTCTCAGTGTCTGGATTGCTTACGTGTGAAGTGTAGAATAGTTAGTAAATGAAAGAAACAGGGTACACCCTGGAAAGCACTCCAGTATTTCACACATTACTATACACCTCATATGGATGGTATGTCTTTTTCCAGAGAAAGCCACAAAATCAAACACTGGTATAGTATCAGACTGTTCCACCCACTACTGGTTTTCACTACAATGGGTCATAACAACTTTGAGTAGAAATGCAGATTTTGGACAATAGTAACATGTACAGTTCAAGATTCTTTATTGTATTAAAGTATAATTCTGGAATTCTTTAGCTGCGATGGGTTGGACTCAGTGGGTCTTTAGCTGAAATGGGTTGGACTCTATCCTGAGTATTTCCCAACCTTGTCCTTGTCGATTCTTGGATAGACCCCCAAGACCCTGTGCAACTGCTTTGTGCTGTGTGCAAAGGATGATGCAAGGAATCGATCTCCAATCTGTCTTTAATTCTAAAACAACAGCGCAATATTCATCATAATTTATACAGAATATTTCTGTCTCTTGTGCAGGCTGACATGGCGTGTCCCAAATCAGATGAATTCAGTTGAAACCCCGCCACATATTACCCAATTGTATGCAAATTGCATCAGCCAATCCTCTCTCTACAATGTATGTTCCAGTAAGGGGTTCCAGGTAAGTGGAATCTTATACAGCCCTGTTATACCTGCATAAGACAAGCAGGTATGGAAAAAGGAAGGAAGGATGGATGGATGGATGATGCAATTCTTTAGATTGCTTATGATTATAGATAGATAGATAGATAGATAGACAGACAGACAGACAAGCAAGTGAGAGTGTGGAGTGAAAGGGGTACATACTCTGCAGCTTTGATAGCAGACAGCCATTCATGCCACCCCTGGTGATTATAACCTCTCCTAGTGCTTTATGGTCTGGGGAGTGGGCTCCATGTGAAAGTGCTCCGGAATCCTAAAATTAAAGTAGCTGAAATATGTGCACCGACACAGTCAGAGCCCCACCTGTCAGGGGAAGTTTTATTACAGAGCACACCTGGGATTGTACAGGCAGGGCCTGATCTATAGGTGTGTGCTGCATCTACGGCCAGCCCTTCACTGACACTTACGACTAGCACGCGCTTATCTGCATCACACTACACAGCTTTTTACAAATCACCTTGTGTTGGTTGTGTTTGGGGATATGCTACGCATTACACTGGCTCTGGCAGCTCTGCATTCTGGGTAGGTGTCAGCTTTCAGGAGAAGAGTCTTACTGGATGTGGCCATGTGCACATCAGATGGAAAATTCCTATTATATTTATGTCATTCAAGAATAACATTTGGGAATGTGATTTACCAGTTTAACTATTGCTGCCTTTCCAAGCTTTTCATCTTTGGATGAATCTAAATTTATTCACGTTCTTTAAAAATGTCTCTGTATGGATATCATATTCTGTGCCCTCTGTCTTCTGTGTATCGCTAAATAAAGACATAAATTGCATGAAGAGGGATGGTTTTTTTCCAATATTTAAATATAAAACATTTAATTCATAAAAATTATTGTTTTAGCAATAGTGCAAAGGTACCAGTGTTAGGGTAAATAAATTTGTACCACATAATGGCATAATATTGACAACAAACATCCATCAAATTTGGACTCACGTGATCAACATGCAAAGAAGCATTTTATGTATTATGTGATGTGATAGCATTCATCAGTCCTTGAAAGGATGTTTGCTATGATGATTATAGGTTACGAATTAGCTAAAATCTTGTAACTCTTTACTGTCGTCTTTGAAACCAACGGCTCACAAATATTAATCAGCTAGTGAATTATAATCCTTTAAGATGTAATTTTTATGGAGCTAGAACACTTGTCAGGATCAGTTTCTGTCGTGTTGGTACACGCTGTCTTCAGGGGGAACATTGACCAGTACAGTTCTAATTGGTATGGTAGGGTTGACCTTTAAGGGTGCATCTTGATTGTGTTGCAGATTGTAATAACAAGTCATAACAGCAAAGTGGGGAGCGAGTTTTTACCCTGTATGGGTACGCATGCAAATCAAGATGCATATTTGGGAAAAAAAGGAAAACAATCTGATTGTTTTGTAATGCAGAATTCTAAGACCAGGAATGCAGTACTGAATAAAATTAACAATCGTAATTTCACGATTTTAATATTTCTGATTTTCGACTTGCACTCTCACAATAAAAATTCTGATAAATTCCTTGGTCTGTAAACAGTCAACGAAAATGACATGTCCATAATGAATAGATGGCATTTTCAGTCGTGGAATGCAATTATAATAATGACAGACGGGGTGCAGAGCAAGTGCAGACCACAAAGCTTACGTGTCTCATGCAGCTAACAGATCTGCTGATAACTGCTCCAGAAGCCCGAAATACCACAGAGGATCATTAAGCATGATATACATTTTTCCATAGAATTTAGCTATTTGAAAAATGCCTCCTTTGAGGTCATAATTTGTGGTTTCACCAGATAGAAAAAACAAAAACCACACAGCCTGTAAATGATACAACCTTTAAGCATCATGTAGAGAGTAGTACCAACATGTAGATGTGAAGGAGGCTAATATGATTTGGCATTTGAGTAGCAACCTCTATTCAGTCATCAGTCATATTTGTTGGAAATTCTTAATGCTTTATTAATATAAATATAAAAATGTTAAAAATGTTAAATTGTGTTTAAAAACAAGAACTTGAAATGATTTCTTTGGAGGTCGGGTCTCTTTATTTAGATATCACACAATAAAGAGAAACATATTACAGGATAGGATTGGAAAATTAGAGGTTTTAGACCCATTGTACGGTAGTGATCATAACATGGTTAAATTCAAGGTTAA
>JAODJU010000035.1:9820061-9846993 GCA_026776725.1 Gnathonemus echidnorhynchus | reverse complement strand
AGTTCTCCCCAAACGAGCTTGATGGGCCGAATGGCCTCCTCTCGTTTGTAAATTTCTTATGTTCTTATGTTCTTATATACCTTTAAGTTTTAAGTTTAAGTTTTTGTTCTCTCACAAATAAAACCCCTTGCAACTTTAAACAACTAAAATTTATCTTCATTCTGTTACCAAAAATGAGACAATATTCTAAAGAAAGTGAAATGACAGGAAAATAACAGGGGTATATAAAAGACATTGGGGGAAAAATGAAAATTGCAGTCCTTTATTATTTCCTGAGAAAGTCACATAATTAACCTTAGAAAACTTCCTTACAGAGGAACCAGATGCTACTGAGGTCTCAGCTGTACATTTTGTAACTGGCCTGGTCTTTTGCTAGCTATTGTTCTTAAGTTTTCCAATTTCAGGAGAAGTATGGCTCAGACTTTGCAGGTGTGTTCCAGACAGCGGCATCCAGGTGGGATCCCTCCCCACTTACTGCCACGGGTGGGGGGGGACAACAGTTTACTATGTCGTATAAATTCTCAGTGAAACATTGAATAAACTTAAAATATTACTTCATTTTTTCACACTTTATTTTTTCAAGTTTGTTTAATATAATTTTTTCAAGCCAGTTCAACTTAAAGCAGTCAATCTAATACATTAGATTTTTGCACTTAAAACCAATAGAACTGCTCATGCTCAATTAATGCAATTAATTTGGAACAACTAAATAACCCAAAAGCCAGTTTACTGCAGCAGTCCACTTTATTACAACGCATTGCTGCATCCTCGCATAAATAGCAAACAAGACAAGTGGCCAGTACCTTTTGTTTTTAGACCACAACTTGGGATAGAAGAACAAATCAAATCACTTTGCTCATTTAATATTCAGATTTTCCTTAAGCTTCATTTTTAGAAACCCACTACGAGCGAGGATGGTATGGTACTGCTATTAGTCTTTACCACATTTTATTGTTGGTTCTTCTGGGGCTGTCTGTGTGTGCTAATTTGTTTGAGTAGTGTAGTTCTTATATATGTAAGAAAAGAAACCTCAATTGTAGAGGTACATATGGTCTGGGTGACCATCCTAGAGAGCCTTGGATTAGAAGAGAAACAAAACAATTGGTTTATTCATAGTAACATGCCTTCTCTAGTTAAACCATAGAGGCTAAACCATCTAGCCTAGTCATTGGCTAGCGCACAAGAACCATTTCTGTGGTTTTTGTTCTCTTGCCCTATTCATCACAATCACGGTGGATTAAAAAAAAAATCTATTAAGTCAAAGACAGTACTGTATCATGCTATGCAAATATGCATCCAGCACCATTGGTCTACAGGGCAGTGGGTGGTTCCAGGAGCTGCACAGAAAAGGGTATCACAACTGTCCTGACACCTTTCCACATATGTTAATCATCCAAGGGCAGGACCGACAATCAAATACACCCCCATCCCGTTAAAATATATACCACTCAGGAGACATGTCCAGTACGTCTCCTAGAGTTTTTCCTCTGACTTGACATTAACATGCTATAAAACCACATATCAGGAAAAGAAAAAAAAAAAACACCAGGACCACAGATCTCAAGATCAGTCAGAACTGAGCCAGCAAAGCTTCAATATAAAACAAGAAAAAGCTGTAAGGTCCTTTTTGGTAAGAGTCTTTCTCATGATGGTGGGTAAATCTGGGATGGCTCTTCTGATCCTCATGGCTTGTGCGCATATTAAAATGGGCAGATGTGTGGAGGTGGAGACTCATTGACTTAACACCGTATGGTGTAAATTGAACACTATTAGAGTTAATAAAGATTAATACTGTAAAAACAACACTCACTGCACACTGTAAAGTGTTAAAGGTAACACTGAATGGTGTGGACCCATATGGACACCATGCAGTCTTAATTTAACACTGGCACATTTGCTGTGTAACTATGTTCTACCGAATACTAACTTTAAAACGTTAACATGCAATCATGTTCTCGACTAAGATATAAGGACAAATATTTACATTTACAGGTTCCATTTTTCATTCTTACCTGAGGACAGCAGTAATAGCGGGCTTTGTGGAGGTTCTTCTCTGAGACATGCACAGGACTTGCGCATGCCTGACCCAAGCACATGCTCAGTTTTAAGCTTTGACCCAATGGATCATTCTGCTTTAGTGGTGCGGTTTGTCTAATTGAGTGAGTTCAGCTAAAAAACTGAAGTTGAACATATTACAGAAAATAATCAATCAACCCTACATGAAAATTTTAGGTCAAACCAGCTACACCCTTGTGACACTTTTTTCAGTGTAGACAACGATTTAGAATTTATGGAATTATTAGTTTTACAGAGTGGGTATTGCACAGTGAACATATGAATGATCTGTGAATACCTAAGTAGGTCTGGTCTTGCAGCCATAAGCTGTTCTTAAGCTAATGTGGTTGAAAAATATTGTTTACTGTCTGCAGTGGTATATACTGCCTACTTTGCTTTACTTTACATGTATGTTTTAGCCTAGGTTTTCACAGGGTGTTCAGCTCCCTGAGACAGCTGCTGCTCTTTGCTCCATGTTGTTTCTAATCACATCTAATGAAATATATAGTAATAAGCTTCAAGTTCCTGTAGTCCAATACAAAATGACTACTCAGAAACCTTGCATTGTCTAATTGTACTCTTTAATTAGCGGTCTCAATATTCGTACCAGTTCAATCTGTTTTTTAATTATTGTTAAATCTGGCCCACTAATTTACTGATCATTTCCCACAGAGAATTAAATACAATGTGATGTCATTCCCCTAATCAGCAGTAATAAATATTACTAATAGTGCTAACAGTGTATCGTAGAATGTTGAAAAAGGCAGCAATTCCCATCCCCATCGGCAAGACCTGGATTCTCACTCCGTGGGACTTTGTAGGAAAGCCCAGTTGTGGTATTCCCACTTCCGGAATTTGTAGCGGCTGGCTTGTACACAGGGTTTGTTTCTACCCCCTTTGGCATTGAAAAGGGGGAGTCTTTGGGCTCATTTACCCCAGAACCATCAGTCAGGGTGACATTCCTGTAAGACAGCTCCACGAGCTCCAGGTAAGTGGGCCTGTCACCTGGAGCACAGCTGATGACGGGCTTCCCGGTTCCTCAGCTAGTCAGCACAGGACAAGGAGCCCCTATGCACGACATACCAGCATTCAGGTCATAGGCTATGATCTGTTGGTTCACTTTCTGCTAGAAAACAATCCCATCAGGAACACTGTCATATTCATACAGAATCACAATCGTTTTATTCACCAAGAACAAAAAGTAAAAGGAATACGTTGTGATACATGAAGCATGCAATTAAGTATACAATATGTCCAGGACAATGCCGCCCAGCCCTGCCCTTGGTGTCTCTTCCTCGTTTAGCCAACAGGCATCTCTGGCCATCCTGCTTTTCTCTGTCTCCCTCTCTCTTTTAGCCCAAGTGTGTTTTCTCCACTCCTTGGAATGCTGCATAGCTGTATGGGTTGAGTGTGTGTCTTTAAGGCTGTGGTCATGGGTTGAGGCTAGCTAAAGAACAGCCTCATCTTTATATTTGTGTTTGCTGGATTTTTATTCCTCAGTATTTGTTATTTTCTATCTTAGTTTTCTTGTCCTAAGTTTGTCCTGCTTGTGTTCTGTTCTGGTTCTGGTTCTGCTTTAGTTGTCCTTGCATTGTATTCTTAGCATGAGGTTTGTTTCCTAGTTTTGGTGTCTGTTATGTTAGTGTTAATTAGTGTTTTTTATTCCACCTGTTGCTCATTGTCCTGTGCTTTCTTTGAGTGGTCAATTTGTTTTTTATCCTCACCTGTTCTACATTTTGTCTTGTTAGTTTTGTTTGTATTTAATTGCCTGCACCTGCTCTGTTCTCTAGTCAGTCACTGTCTGATGTTACTGTGTAGTTATTATTCTGTTCTTTTGCGATGGCCTGCTCCCTGTGTTGCCCTTTTCCCTTGTTGTACAGGTATTACTTTATGGTTCTAGAACTGTTTGCGTTTTGGCTTTTATTTTCTGCCTTCCCTGTTGTGTTTTGTTTTCTTAATAAATCCCTTTTGTCTAAGGATCATCACCTTTTTTCAGCCTGTGTCATGCCGGGCCATGACACAATCAAGACAGAAACACAAGGCAGATAGATATATATGAAACATGAAAACAGAGTTAGAATAGAAATAAAGATGTTCAAATGTTCAAAAAATTTAATAAAATGCAGATTAAAAAACTGGTGAGAGCAGACGTGTGCAAACCGCTTTGAGATATGTGCAAAAGAATATTGTAAATATGAATAAATATGAAACAGTCCTGTAGGTGCCAGTGTGCTACACATGGGTCCTAATTTAGGAGGACAATAGCTTGCAGAAAGAAGCTGTATAGGTGGCCATTAGTCCTTATTGTAATGGCTCTTAGCTTTCACTGAGAAGGGAAATATTGGAAGAGGAAGTGACCAAGGTGCATGGCATTATGGGAGATTCATTTCTTCATGTTGAGGGAACATTACCAGGCTCCTCCTGTGCCTCCAGTCCCCGGGTTCCTCAGCACCCACTCCTCAGTCCCATGAGCTCAGTCCAGATGTGCCGGTGACTTCCGCGCATCTGTTTCTGGGGCCCCTTACAGGCCCCGACGAGCTAAGCGAAGAGGAGCATGCTTATCAGTGCGGGGAGGCTCGAGGGATTCGTCCGGCAGACAATGAGCGAGCGTGAGCTGACACGACCACAGAGCTTGGCAGCATCCGTCTGGCTCTTGACAGGAATCCAGACTCTTTTTTCCCCTCCTGCTGCTGGCACGCAGGACGCTCAGCCATGGGGAGCTGGAATGCTTCTCCTGGCGGCCAGGGGGGACCCACAGAGTCTGATTTAAAAACACATGTCTCTGTAAATAAGAATATATCACATTAATTATATAGATTTTTTACTTTGTATATTAATTGTTTAGACGGGGTATCGCAGTATCACAGTACATGTAATGTTTGCATCAGTAAGGTTTGTTGTCCCAAAAGTGAAGCCCTGTCTTCACATCAACCTTCTCAGTCTCTCCTGCAATAACATCGCAGACCAACATTTCTTTGGAAAGAAGCTGTGCAGTAGAAGCCAGCTCACGACACTAAGGGCAGAGAATGAGCAGAAAGCCCTCCTGCTTCATTAAATCTGTACCAGAGTGTAGTAGGTTTTATGGTTCTGCTTTTCTTTGGTGCTGACGAGGAATAAACTTCCTCAGAAATTCACAAACCGTTCAAAGACTTTTCCGCAGTTTCCAGACAAAATCTCACAACAGAATCACAATCACAGCCACCTCCCACCCCTCTCTCCCCGCTCATCACAGATCTAACATATATTTTTTTTGATTGTGGGCAAGTCCGAGATGTCGGGGGTGGGGGGTTTGGTGGTCCCACCTCTCTTTAAAAGGGGGGCGGTGGAGCGGCTGGGCTGCACAGAGAGCCGCAGTGCCTGGGGATGGCCGGCGCACACGCGGGGAGGTAGCTAAAGCGCATCACGTCCTTACTCTCACGTTACCTGCCACGCACCTTCCCTTCGCGCTCACCCTGAGGAGATCCATACCTGGCAGACTCCAGAGGGCTACCTGAGGTGAGTCCTTCACATCTAATCCAAGGTGAAACATCCTGGGGCTGATTTGGCAAATAAGATTTATCAACAGCTGCTTGTATACGAATGTGCACATAAACGTATTATTAGCCGTTTTTTTTATATTGTTTTTATATGGGGCATGATGAAACACTACCTACATGGTGACTGAATCCTTATCCATTCTTCCTATGACAATTCAGGCATTTCTGCATAGATTGATGGGTGGGATTAGAAGCCTTGAGACCTTATCTCATTGTCTCTGTAGGAAGAGCAGCAATGGGCTCCTCTTTGGTCTGTCTTGTCTTGCTGACAGGACTTCAAAGCATTTGGGCTCAGGACGTCTATGAGGAGAAAGTAGCAGGAAGGAAGTTTAAGAGCAGGCCACTGACCAGCAATACCATACAAAAGCACGATGGACAAGGTAAGATGGTTCTTTCTTGAGCTTCTTTCCCAAAGCAACATCAAAGCTGTCGACTCAACAATCATAAATTTTGAAGTGGATGCTATAAAAGTAAAACATGGTCACTATTAAGATACAAGCAATCCAGTTAAAGTGAATAAATGTGTCTAAGTCCGTCAGTCTTTCATGTTATCTGCTTTCCAGATGTCCATGGACACCTAAGTGCTTTCTTATGGTGTTTATGAGATCCATGCTCTTATCTCCCATGTTTGGCTTAGTGATTTGTTGACTGATGGGTGTTATACATGAGGGTAGGGAACAGCTAAGGTGATTATGAGACTTAAGAACTTAGAGGTGATTTAATAATGTATTATTTTTAAGCCATGTTTAGATAAGTTTTAACAATGAATTTTGGTGATTGAGAAGTCTTACAGTATTTGAAAAGATTGGCTTCTGTTGCCTGTGTTTGGTGAATTTCTGTGTATCTGACCTGCTCTTCTCTTGCACATCACCCACCCCAATCCTTTCAGCCATTTTAGATGAAGACTGCAGCCTGGAGCTGACTTTCCTGCTGGATAGTTCCGAGAACGCGAAGGGTTACCATGAGCAGGAGAAGAGGTTCGCCATGGACATAGTGGACCGCCTTCCGGGCGTCCGGCTCAAGACCGGGCGCAGCCTAAGCTGGAGGGTGTCCTTGCTACAGTACAGCAGTCATGTGATCATTGAACAGACCTTCAAGCAGTGGCGGGGCACGGAGAACTTCAAGGCCAACATCATGCCCATCGCCTACATCGGCCACGGTACCTACACCACCTATGCCATCACCAACATGACCCAGATCTACCAGGAGGAGTCGGCCCTGGGCGGAGTCAGGGTGGCTGTGCTGATGACAGACGGCGTGACCCATCCCAGGAACCCCGACATTTTCTCGGCCACCGCCAATGCCAAGAACCAGGGTATACGCCTATTCACCGTGGGCATCACGCCCACGGCCAACGAGCCCACTAACCTTGCCAAGCTGCGCCTGCTTGCCAGCTCCCCGGCAACCAGTTTCGTCCACAACCTGCAGGATGCTGGCATCGTGGAGAAGGTCATCAAGGAAATTGTGAGTCCTTCATACCTTTACATTTTTCACAAGTTTAAACAAGCATTTAGCTAGAAGTCATCTTCAACTCCTTTTAAGGGAACCATTAGTGTACTGCCTGAAATCTATGATGTGTTTCAGCATTAATAATACCATCGGTTTGTTTAGATTTTGCTTGTTTACATTCTATTGATTCATAGATTGAACAAAGGAAGTTTAGGGGTAGAACTCAGGAGCATAAATTCAGCTTTAAAACATAAACATGAACACATCTCTTGCATAGTCATCGTCATTCATCTTACATCTCTGGTCATACCTCGGCTTCCAGTGACTGGGCAGAGATTGAGCCAAGATGTGTTTATCAAATGCCATAATCGCTGATTTGCCTGAAAGAATAAATCTGGATAAACCCCCTGTGTAGACATAGACCATCGTCTCACATCTCAGGTCATACTTCAGCTGCTACCAATGACAGGGTGGAGTTTGAGCCAAAAAGTATATATCAAATGTCATAATCGCTGATTCTTAGAATAAAAACTGTTTAATCAGAACCTTGCAAAGATGTTCTGTTATTTAAACAGACACTTATGGCTGCAAAGCTTGGAAGATGAGCCAGATGTTTTACTAGTTTAAGAATTAAGAAACTGTCTTAAATTTCATTTGCAAAAAATTAAATATTGAAATACCAAATGAAATGAGATTGCTATGATTTCAGCACTTTTCTCATTGAGGTGTGACATTTAGTGTCTTTAATATTTATTTGTTGCACAATAAATTCACAGGAACTCCGACACTTTCTTACAGTTCTTCCCATTTGTCCTTTTTATCTTTTTTCTATTTGGAAATTTACAAATTTCCTGAACAGCCTGAGGCTGAAACACCACATCAGGACTATGCAGGATCCGTACGTGAAGCCGTCAGAGTTCAGCTAGCAGGACAGCCTGCTGGATTTATGTCTCGGGCTTACATGCCCAGGGCAGGAAATAAGGCCTGAGAGCTGAAAAGCTTTGATAGCTGATCTGCGCTTTCATCTCAATGCACTCACTGCTTCACCGCTCATCATCATATATAATAGCTCTGCTCTGATTTCAGTCCTTGACTCTTTATAAATATTACAACTCACTCAGTGGCTACTTTCAGCTGAAACAGTTTTACAGTTGTTCAATTTGCTTTGATAGTAAAATGTTTCTCCTTTTCTCCATTTTGCAGGCAGAGGTTGCTGATGAAGGGGTAAGCCCTACTATCATTTAATCGTCCTCCATTCGGCATTGCCTACAATGGACATCAGCCTAATAGCACCACCTGCGTAACCTCATATGACATTGAGTCTTTGGGCGCCAATGGTAGACATTCTGTTTCTGTGCTTTAAGTGTCCTCTGGCCCAGAGATGTACCTGTGAAAAGGGAGAAAGGGGACCAAGCGGCCCAGCCGTAAGTATCTACACACAAGCAATTGTGGAATTGTCAATTAACTCCCTCCAGCAAAATCAACACATCCTATGCAGACTGACCTGTCCCCGTAAAGTCTGCAAACCTGCAGATGACCTGTAGGGACAGAAGTGGCTCATTGTTTGGTGTAAGGCAGGATAGTGGTGTGGTTTTATGGAGACTCTCTGATCCCCCGCCCCCGCCCCACGCTGCCCCCAGCTGCCCCCGGCACAGGTTATAAGATGCGCTACATTCCAGCAGCGATTTGCTATTGGCAAGCTAAAACAGATACGGGCTGCAGAGCACTTCACATTTTTCGTTTAAGGGGTACCGGGTTCTAGCTGCCGCTGCCACGGTAACCGCCTGCGTGAGAGGGTGCACTTTTACTCGCACTTTTTTGGAAATCCCCCCTGGAAACAGCGGCGGGGTGTTCCCTCTCCAGCCAGCTCACCGGCACTCAATAAATCAGGGCTTTGTTCCCACTATAAATTACAGCTAGGCGGGTAGCCTTGGGGCTGGGGGATCATGGGGCGGTCTGAGCGATTACAGTCAGCCCCAGCGCTGCTGGCACTCTGCGCTCCAGCGTTAGCATGTCATATGCTAACAACGGCTGAGCATCATGCCCCCAAGAAAGCGGTTAGCATTCGAAGCGTCTGCAAACTGTGCCACATGGCAGAAATGCGTTTAACAGTCTGGCATCTGCCCGTGCTTCTGCGCCTCGCTAACAGGGTGTCCTGCGAAGGGACGGCCTCGTTACTGCCGTCTTCATTTCCAGCTGCCAGGTCTGTTCTGACGGACACCTGCTTAACCACAATCCAGGTGTCTCTTCTTGGCTTTGGGATTCCCAGCATTCCCAGGCCCGGCATTTAGAGGCCGGTATAATTGCTCTCATTAGTTTAATGGACACAGAGTGGGGATTATCTGTTTAGGGAACGTTGCTGCATGTCGCCCAGGTGTTGCTCTGCGTGTTGCGCCCTTTCACTGCGCCGTCAGGCTGCAGCTTGCCCTCGAAGGCCCTGACCCCTGCTGACCACCCCCATAACCCCCCACCCCATACCCCCCCGACACCTTTCCCACCTCCCTCCTGACCTCTGGCCCCCTTCTGGCCTATAGGATAGTCTCATTACGTGACACACTGAGAAGGGGCACTGTTGGTTCTCCTTTGCCTGGTCTTGTGACTGACCAGCTCCATCGGCATGTTAGATTAGGGGGACAGGTCTCTTCATGCATGATGTTCTTGGATACCTACCTCCCCCCGCCCTCCTCATAATGGAACATCCTAGTTGCGTTCAAACTCCAAACATGGCAGGTTAGACGGAAATGACTGAAAGGTATTTGACTCCCACAATCCGTTGTCTGACTCTAACTCTCCTCTCATTCCCATAGGGAAAGAAGGGTCGCCCCGGCGACGACGGGACTCCAGGTCCGAAAGGACAGAAGGTCTCCGCTCTCTGCGCTCTTTTGTCCTTCCCTTTGTAACGTTTTCCTATGCTTCTTTTGTGTGTTAATTTATGATAGTGTGTGTGCTCAGTTCATGCCCTGGCGAAATATATGGGCAGTCTGGCACGCCTGTGTTGTCACGCTAATCGCTAAATAGCTGATATCTCTACATTCCTCAGGGTTTCATACAGCCAAGTCATCAACACAGAAAACATGTCATGAAATTTATGTTAAATGGTTAATTAAAGACTGATTCGGAATGTGAGACACTGCAGGTGGAAGAAAATAGAAAGGAATGTTTGATATTTTTTTCTTGACAGGGAGAAAATGGATTGAGCGGACTTCCGGGCCGAGAAGGGTCATCGGTAAGTACGGCAAAGGTCACTGACGAGACACCGACAGCTTCACAACTATAGTCAGCTGCTGCCATTCAAATCTATATTTGTGGATTTGTTGGAAGTACTGCGTATTTCACAGTCAGCAACTTTGTTCTTTTTTGGTTTTCAGGGTATTCCTGGCTACAAAGGAGACAAGGTAGAAGATCCTGGGCTCAGTGCCCTTGTTGCTTGGCTGTGGTGTGACATGCGAACGTGTTTTAATGACATGATACTGAGCCTGTCTCTCTGCTTCCCCTGAAGGGTGAGAGAGGAGAGTGTGGGATTCCAGGAATTAAGGGAGACAGGGTACGTTCACGTTCTCAAAAGTTTGGTTTAGTTTTTTTTTTAATTTAATATATTATATACAGCCACCTTCATATTGGTTAACCTTTAAGGTATGATGTCTCTAGAATTTTCTCTCATAGAAATGTCTGGGAGGCACTTTGCAAACAATAAAATCACCAGCCACCTGAATGAATGTGGATGTAACATAAATAGTGAACTCCAAATATATCTATGATATCGCTGCCTTGCGCTCATAGGCTTTGGGATAGGGTCCGGACCCCCCGCGACCCTGAACAGGACAAGCGGTTTCAGAAAATGAATGGATGGATGGATGGATGGATGGATGGATGAAAACAAGAATTTGTTGAAGGGATGATTTAAAATTTGCTTGGTATCAAATGTATAATATAATGCTTTAAAGAATATAAATTTATGTTTATTTAAAGGGTCCAGAAGGTCCTGTTGGAATAAGAGGAGCCAGAGGATTACAGGTAAGGGTACAAAAAAGTGAAATTGCTAACTAGACATCTCCCTGTGGTACAATCCGAGATACTGAATGTGTCTAACTATATGTGCTCAGATACAGTAAGGACCACTGACAAGTTTGTATGACACCCTGAAAAATGCCATCACTATGTGCAGCTCAGTGGTTTATGATCTGTGTCCATGCCCAGAAGGTTGTGAGTTCATAGCCTGCGGTCTGTAACGTAATCATATCAGTGCTGAGCCCTTGTGCAAGACCTTGAACCGCAATCGCTCCAGGGATTCCGGCTGTCTCTGCTCTTCAGTCCTCACTTGTATTTCATTTCTGACCTATGCCTGCATAATAAGGACATGTAGCAGAGGTCTGGATCCCCGTAAGTTTGTATTTCTGTTGATTTTCCACAGGGAGTCCAGGGGCCATCGGGTGACCTTGGACTGGAGGGCCCCCAGGGAATGAAAGTGAGTGTCTGCACATACCACACAACCCCAGAGACACACGAGAATCTCTCCTGTGGAAACACTATTTGGGTGACTGATGCTGAGCTACTGTCAGCTGTTCTGGTGAACGCCCCAAATGGTCACTTAAGGAGCAGCTTGGCCTCTGTCTCCTTCCCTATTATGGTTTAACAGAGAATTTGAACCAGGAGCAAGTACAGGGACGAGGCCACCAGGGCACTGAATGCTGATTGGTCCCCTGTCACTCACTGATTCAAAACATATCATTGGCTAATAATAAGGTTACCCCCTCAGTATGAGTTATGGCCCCTGTTATGACCCCCTCCTCAAAAAATAAATGAATTGTCCTTGATTTGAACATATTGTGATGCTCACATTGTACCAACCTCCCTTAACAGACACAGACCCAGCTAACAAGCACCCAGTACAAATTACTTCTTGAAATAATTGTGTAGAAATTGTAATACTTTCCCTGAATATTTAACTTCTCCAGTAAAACATGAGCAATTTTTTTCTGAATAGGAAACTAAAAATTGACTCGGATATTTTTAAGAATCATTGTACAATAACTGGAATTTAGACTTTTCCAGGTTTAGATGTAAATATCGTGTTTGTGTGACAAATGGAGACCTGTTCTCACCACGTACACACACCACACACATACATGCACATGCCACACATACATACACACACACACACGACACACATACATACACACACCACACACATACATGCACATGCCACACATACATACATACACACATACATGCACATGCCACACATACATACACACACATACATACACACACACCACACACATACATACACACACCACACACATACATGCACATGCCACACATACATACACACACATACATGCACACACCACACACACATGCACACACACCACAGACACACACTCGCTGCAGTTGACTTGCATGGCTACTGCCAGGATCTCTTCTTGGGAATTTACATACAGGATCATTCACATGCTTAGACATTCAAGCATGGTTTGCAGCAACAAGCAGTCTATTTAATGTCACATTAACCCTCTCAATACACCCTTATTCAAAAGCATCAGATTAAGCAATGTATGTTTTATTTATCCTCTTTGTTATATTTGTCTTATTAAAGGACAGGTCTAGGCAGGATTTTTCCTTTCCAGTGAAAAATGTATGAAAAGAAGAGCAAGTGTGTTTTAACTGCAATTATATTTAAAAAGAGTGTCAAGGTTTTGTTTTCCTAGCCAAAAAAATATAAATGGCATTACATTTAGGGAGGGTCTAGATAAAAGAAAAAATTAAATACCTTTAAAACATATGTTGAGATTGCCAAAAGCTGTGGGCATTTTCAAACATTACAGAATAATTACATGCTGCCAGGATTTTGTTAATACTTTGGAGGGTTTTTGTGTATCTATATCACCAAGTAATTGATGTGGCCTTCATAGGCCCCAATATAGACAGTCTTCATACAACAGAAATGTAGTCTCTTATCCCTAATAATTTTAAGGCTTTTAAGGCTGAATGTCAGAGCTGCACTGGGGAGAAAGATCTTCAGTAGAGATTTTGATGGCCGCGGACCAGTTTACTGGTCTTCGGCCAGTATTCCATCACGCTACACTGGGTGGACAAGTTTAATGACCTGTACCCACCCATCCAACTCCCCAAAAGGTTGGAAACCCCCAGTCTAAGAAACATCAATGTCATGTTAGGTTGTTTTTCTTGTTCTTCTCTAGGGAGAACGCGGCCCTGTTGGCCTTCCTGGAATCCAAGGGGAGATGGGGATTGGTCTTCCTGGGCCAAAGGTAATTTGAATTTCTCATTATTTGGTGATATTGTTGTGGGCCACAGTGTCACCAGCTGTATCTCACTGCGTCTGTTTGTGTCACCTACAGGGCGATGTTGGACACCAGGGAAGGCCTGGGCCTCCGGGGCTCCCAGGAGTGGGTGAACCCGGCCCCCCTGTAAGTTAACTGAACTCATACCTTGACGCTGCTGAATTCTCCAATATGATTGGTCAGAAGGGAGCGAATGAAATTTCTAGAACTGAACACGTAGTGCCAGCCAGGTGAATCAGTAGTAAATCAAATATAATCTTTAACTTTAACGTTACTTAAAAGTCCAGACTGATAACACAATTTCAAATTAGCAGGAGCAAAATGCTTAATCATTGGCGCATGAAAGCACTTGTACTAAAAAACATGTTTTTGGCTTGTAAAGAAATTAAAACAAGGTCTTTAGGTAGAAACACATCAGTCAAATGTGTGATAGCTGAGGCATATGCGGCTTGATGCACTCAAGTGGCTCTGCATCCCTGCAGCCGTCCGTATAATAACATATAATGCATGGCTTGTCGTGCACGAACCCTCACTTACCTGTTACCTTGATGACCTGCGATAGGACAAATGTTGATGCTGGTGCCTGCAGCCGGAGGTATTTACCAGGATTCAAATTATTTTCTTCAGGGGCCTCAAGGGCCACAGGGCGTTCAAGGGGAAAAGGGACCGCCAGGGGAGGGGCACCCCGGAGCAAAGGTAAGGTACCGACACGAGTAACACGACAGGACTTATCATACATTTGATGAAATAATCTATTGTTCTGTGATTCTCTCCTTGTTACTTCGTTCAAGCCAAGTCGTCTCATCCAAGTTATTGTCATCTCAACCATATACAGCATGCAGTGAAACAAAATAACGTTCCTCCTGTACAAACGGCGTGACAGTCATGACAGGGAAGACATTACAGTGTTAGTGACAGAATTATGGAATTATTTACATAATGCAAAAACTCCTGTGCGATTTTTAATAATTTAAGGGGGGAGGGACAGAAAGAAGACTACTACTTATCTACCTAACGTACTGTAATGTAACGTGACATGATGTGACGTAACGTAGCATAACGATATGTTACATTGTGTTATGTTGGGTTACATTATGTTTCATTATGTTATTTTAGGCAGAGAGGTAATAGTCTTCCCTGCATCTCCCCTCCGATTTAGTTACATGGTAACATAGAAAAACATGTATTTTATATTAGAGAAACTCTTCATTGCTTAGACTGCACAGATCAGTGGCTTACAGACTAAACTCACCTTATGCATGGGTCTCACAGGAGGCAGATGCAGGCAGGAGCCCTCTTTGTCTTGTCTTTCTGCCTTCCCACCCTTTTGGCCTGTTTCTCATACCAGCGTGTGCTGCATCTGCCTAGGATAGACTTCCAGTCTGTCCCAATGTCTCCATTTGCTCAAAGCACTATTCCAAGCTTACCGCTGCATGTCCGCCTTCTGAAACATGCGTTTCCAATGCATGCCGTGACTTGCCCAGCGGATTGTTCCGTTGTGACTGTCTGCCTCGGATTCGAGGCCGCTGTCTTGTTCGTGCATTTGGCTGTCATGTCACAGAGTAACACCTCAGCTTCGCTGAGCTCTGGCTTAAATCAGGTAAAGAATGAGGTTTATTCTTGGCCATATATGTTCATACTTGCAAGGAATTTGTCTTCGCATGGTTCTTGCTGTGGTATATAACAACAAAGTACAGTTACGTGAATGGTAGTACATGAGACATCTGACAGACAACAGTGAGGCTTGCAGTAACATTAAATAGCAAAGAAGTTAAAAATAAATGTGCAGTGCCGGATACTGGCAGTAGTAATTATATATATATATATATATATATATATATATATATTGGTGGGTTTGTATTGTCAGTTGAACAGAGCCTCAATGCAGAAGGAAGGGAGTCCGGGAGACACAGTGGGCAGGGTGAGAGGGGTCAGCAATGATCCTGCTCGCCCGTTTCTTAGCCCTGGAGTTCTAATCCACCTGGAGGGAGGGTGGATCACAGCCAGTGATCTTCTGAGCAGACTTGATGATACACTGGAATCTGCTTTGCCCCGTGTTTTGGCCAACCCAACCCAGACAGTCAATGATGGCGTGAGGATAGAGTCAGTGATTTTTGCCCTGTGTTATGGCAGACCCAACCCAGACAGTCAATGATGGCGTGAGGATAGAGTCAGTGATAGGCCTGAACAGCCATGTCTTTCACTCTGAAGAAGGTTGAACAACTTCAGCTGATTCTCTGTTATGCTTTCTTGATGATATGGTCAATGTATTTCCTGTCAATTCAGATCATTTATGATGGACTGATTTTGGCTACCTCCTCACAAGTTGAAAATACATTCTCCATAAAGTAGCAGTTAGGCTAATTTGAAATGTATGAGCAAGGAAGGAAATCATTACCATGTATATAAATATATTATGCATCAAGTTTATGCTATATTGTAAAGGCAAATTACACAGTGAGCTTTTCATCACAATTGCAGTCAGTGTTACTCCTTAGCCCATTATCAAGCAGATTTATTGAAGGATGGCCCTTGTACCGCAGGGTGAGCGGGGAGTGGAGGGGCCGAAGGGGCCCAGAGGACAGTCCGGAATGGGAATCAAAGGAGAAAAGGTGGGTTGTAAATGCAGCAGCCGGCAAACGCACCACATGCGAACAAGCTGACCTCTGAGACACCAAGAGGGAGAGGGTGAACTCTGAATGTCTTTGTTACAAGCGATTGTGTCCTCTGAGCAATAAACCGCCTGAATAGGCAGGAAGGTTATTACATTGTGGGAACCCTGAAAGCTGGAGCAAGACCTCTTCCTAAATTCTGACTCAGCAAATTAAATATGCAGATGTAGCACATTCGATCCTTTTTTCTGCAGTATAGGATCTATCGGCGTCATCAGAATAAGATTTCATAACATCCACATTGAAGAGTGCCATGCATTAAACCTCAAAAATGTACTTTAATTGATCATTGCAACGTACAGTCATGCGTCACATATTGATGGGGACACATTCTGAGAAACGTGTCATTAGGTTATTTTGCCATTGTACAAACATCATAGAGTGTACATACACAAACCTAGATGGCAGGGCTAACTACACACCTATGTCCTAAATAACAATGAAAGTACAGAATAGTAAATGTTTAAACCAGTAACAAAGTTGTTTATTATCATTATCAATTATTATATACTGTACATAGTCCTATGTGCTATACTTTTATATGCCTGGCAGTGCAGTAGGTTTGTTTACACCAGCATTACCACAAACACATGAGTATAATGTGTTTTGCTATGATGGCTACAATGTTGCTAGGCCACAGGCATTTTGCAGCTCCGTTACAGTATAATCTTATGGGGCAACCGGTTTATATGTGGTCCGCTGTTGACCAAAACGTTATGCGGCGCATGACTGTGCATGTTTATATAAACTCCATGCCTTGTCCACTAGGAGGCACTGTTTAAGAATATTCTTCTCGGTCTTTTAAGACTTGGCCTGATTCTTACTCCTCCTCATTTTTTAACTAAA
Source organism: Gnathonemus echidnorhynchus (assembly GCA_026776725.1). NCBI lineage: Eukaryota > Metazoa > Chordata > Actinopteri > Osteoglossiformes > Mormyridae > Gnathonemus > Gnathonemus echidnorhynchus. The sequence continues at coordinate 9,830,133 of JAODJU010000035.1, read as the reverse complement.
AATGTTTTCTTAAAGATCTAAGTCTTCACTTTCTGTCTTTCCATTAGGGAGAATTTGGGCCACCAGGTTTTCCAGGGCCAACTGGTCTTCCTGGGTTGGGCATTCAGGGGGAGAAGGTAGGCTGACCACCTCCTCGCTTCAATATGTCAGTGTTTATTCCAGAAACAACCAGCCTTCCAGTTGGGGGTTGTGTTCAGTCACACTTTGATCAGGTTCTCATCATGAATACTTGGTGCCTCATTACTACAGGGTGTTGAAGGTCCCCGTGGGCCACCAGGGGTCAGAGGGCCACCAGGAGAGGGCTTCCCAGGAACCAAGGTTTGGATTTTGTACATAAACCATCCTGCCCACTTTAAAGACATTACATTGTGTGCAGGTGGGACTGTCTCACACCTCTGGGTCTGTGTGTGTGTGTATGTCTGTGAGTGTGTGTGTGTATGGAGTTTGCATGTTCATTATCATACTATCCTCCAACTGTCCTCCAGTTCTCCACTCTCATAGCATTTTCTGGTAATGCTTCCTTCTGTAGGGAGATCAGGGTTTACCAGGAGAAACTGGTTCTCCAGGAGAAAGAGGAACCGGAGAACCTGGACCAAAGGTAGCACTCCTGCAGAAACATCTTATGATACAACTTAGACTTAATATGACTGTACTGTTTTGTCTTCAAGAATTCATTCATAGTAAGTGGCCATTTTGTTTGTGAATTGAAAGTGATAAATTGAAATGCCATGTTAATCCAGAAATGACCTGAGACTTTCAGGATCAGATAAAAGGAAAATAATTACGCTTGCAGGGAGAGCCAGGATCAACAGGTCTGGCTGGCGTTCCAGGTATTCCAGGAGAAGACGGCGCCCCTGGACAAAAGGTAGGTGTGTCATAGGATTATAAAGTAATTGGTACTATTTCTAAAATCATTAGACTTTGGTTATGTGGTTTAGTTTCCCTGTATTGAATTTCATGTGCCTGAGACACTGTATGGTGTATGTATACATCTAAGTGTGTGTTTAACTGTCTTTCCTGCTCTTGTGCAGGGAGAGCCGGGTGTATCTGGGCTGCGGGGACCTGAGGGGGGCCCTGGGATTGGCATCCAAGGCGAGAAGGTAAGGGGGGTCCGTTTTCTCTTCCACCCTTCAGGATTCATCCATACCGATGACTTATGCTCCAAATCTCTCTCAGGGGGACCAGGGCCAAAGAGGAGTCCGTGGATTACCAGGACCTCCAGGGATCTCCGGGCATTCGGGAGCTAAGGTGAAGTCTGTGATGTCACTGTGATGTCACTGACTGGTGACACTGAACTTTAAGAAAATTTTCAGGACTGTTCTGTTAGAAGCAGCATGGAAACTGACAAAATCTGTGTATGTGACATTTTTCTTGGGAATCAAAGGACAGAGTTGCTCTATTTCAGTACATTTAGTGAAGGCTGTCAGCGAAAAATCAAGGTATTAAATGTGGCTTCAGCTTTTCCACCAGGAATTGAATTTAATTAACTAATTTTTTAACTACATTGTCTTTTATTTTCTGTCTGGCCTAATATGCAAATAAAATGTGTTGGAGTTGCGCTTTTCAGAGGATAAATATGTTGTTTAAGTATATCTTTAGCATTTAAAGTCTTAGCTAAAGGTCCGTAGGATGTCTTGTCAGCCACGATTACACATCTTTGAGCAAAGGCAATGAAATTGACATGAAGCTGTTGTTTTTTGGCTCATTTTTGCATGTTTGTAATTACTATATTATTGTGACCAGATTTCCCCATAGTATGATAAAAAAAAAAACTTTTTACTTGGTATGTTCATTTTATTTTATACAAATCTGTGAATGCAACCAAAAAATAGCCAAAAGTTTTGTATTTTGTTTGGTTTCTTATGCTTAAGGTTAAGCCTGGATAGGGTTTAGGGTTGTCTTTGTTGGGATTAGGGTTTTTCCCCATTAAAATGAGTGGAGAGGCCCCGATAAAGATACGTATACTTGAACTGTGCACTTGGTTGAATGTCTGCAGGTGATTACATCACTTCCCTTTTTTAGGGGGAGCCCGGAGTTCCGGGCAGACTGGGTTTGCCGGGGCCTCCAGGACGTGCCATTTCAGGAGCAAAGGTGAGCCCTGCCTGTAATCTCTCACTACAGCCCTTCCCCACAGCACTGCCATGCTGACATCTGTGTCTCTCCAAGGGTGACGCTGGTCCTCCTGGCCCGACTGGGCCAATAGGAGAGACAGGCTACGGACTCCCTGGTCCTAAGGTAACAGGCACCAGAGATTCAAAATGCGACAAGAGTGATTTTGAACTATGAGCTATCATTACCTAATAGCGACTTGTGTGTGTTTCCAGGGTGACCACGGGAGTCCTGGCCCACCTGGCCCATACGGGCCCAAAGGCGAAGGATACCCAGGTCCTATAGTAAGTACACTACTGACGTGACTCCATAGCTTCTTACATATGTTTCATGATTAGATTTTTCCCATATTCACCAGTGATACCTACCATATCATGATAGCATGCTAGGAAGCCCAAAGCAGCAGATCACATTGGACCAGAATTGGACCAGCTGAACACCAACCACTTACCTGCTGATATTGGGAGCTAAGAGGACTGGGCAGCCAGTTGACCTCTGACCCCCCCCACCCGCCCACCCCCCATACATTTCTCCCCAAAACTAGTCCAACCAATGGGATACCTGATTCACTCCGGCACAGCGTACTGTGAGTGTTTATATATATACAGGTATCCGTCAATCCGCGCTTCCGTTTGGGACCAGAATCACCAGATGCAAGTCAATTTGGGCGTATCTTGATATTTACAAGGGAGAGACAAGACATTTAGTACAGTACTGTAAAATACACACAGTGCTCTACAGCAAATAATAATGTAAATGTAAAATCACAGCACAGTTTGTGGCTCAGCAGGCTAAATCTATGTGCTTGTGATCAGAAGATCGCTGGTTCAAGCGGGCAGTCACATGTCCGTGCGCCGCTGAGCGAGGCCCTTAATCCCCAGTTCCAGGGGCGCCGCACGTTAGCTGACCCTATGCTGTGACCCCCAAGCTATGGAGAGCAAGGAGGGGTCGGCAAAGAAAAGCATTGTCAAATGGCAAATAATGCATGTTTGTTAACGAGATTGCATTTAATTTACAGAGAAAAATAAAGGGCAAATTGCCCCATGAAATTAAAAAATGTGTGGCGGCAAACAGCAGGAGCTGAGAGGGAGTAAAATCAGGGATTGTCTGCGGTCCATGAGGACCAGGTTTGGAAATGCTGCCCTATAGGACCTGCGTAGATGGATAGCTGTATGTATGCAGTGCTCTGGGACAGCTGTGTTAGTTTGGGCACTTTAAAAATAAATTGTACTGAATATGTGACACACATTGCGGGGTCTATCACAAAGACTGTCCTTTTTTAGGGTCCACCAGGTCTTCCAGGTCTTCCAGGAGAGCAAGGACCAGAAGGAGCAGGACTTCCAGGTCCGAAGGTAGGAAGCTATACAGAACATTCAAAAACTGCTCTTTAAGATCTTTGGTTACACCTACTCAGTTCTTATTCTATTATAATATTCTAAATCTGTAATTTTCATCATCTGGTATTTATGAGCGGGTATTGTGGTTCAGGGGGTAGCCCTGTCGCCTCACACCTCCGGGGTTAAGTGCTTTAATCCTGTCCCTGCTCTGTGTTTGTGGAGTTTGCATGTCCTTGCTGTGCTGTGTCACTTTCCTCATGCAGTTTGGCTAATCAGCATCCCTAAATTGCCTCTGTGTGTGTCTGTGCCCTGGGACGGCATGGCATCCCATCTTTCTTGGGATATTCTCCATGTCTCCCCTTGAATCAGCATAAACAGTTATAAGACGGATGGACTGAATCATTGCATTTATTTCAGAGATTTCTTGGTCATTACATGTGCTTATTTGTGTCTTTTCTCTTGCACAGGGGGACATTGGCTTCCGGGGCCCTCCTGGGCCACCTGGTCCACCAGGAGAAGGGCTACCAGGACCGCCGGTAGGCTGGCACCCGCATGCGGCAACCTGTTAGCTTCAAAGCCATCATTCGGCTCCGTCATGAAAGCCGTTAGCATTCTGTGTTCCACACTGAGCAGTTAAACCATTCAGTGATGCCAGGAATGTGCCAGCATAAGTCTTTCATTCTATAGGACATCTATTATGGATTTCAGCTTTCACTGGCAGAACCTGGCAGGTCTAAATACAAATATTTATATTAATAAAGACAAGCTCCTTCTGCTATCGTATCCAGACTATAGTATGTTGTTAATACCTTCTAAGTATCTGGCATGAAGGTAACTCTCTACACCAAACCAGGTCCACTGGCAGAATAAGGAACTACATAATTCTAGCTTGTAAACACAATGTAACTGCTCTCTGTTAAAAATGCTGCTTTTCCACTCCAGGGCATTATGGGAAGGCAAGGATCTCCCGGACCATTGGGACCACCAGGGGAGGGTCTGCAGGGACCCAAGGTAGGTTAGGCTTGTCCTACACACAGATGTTATCTTCAGATGTGGTGTTGTTGGGTAACTGATGCACTCAGTCTCTTATTGTCCTGAAAATTTTAGGGAGAACAGGGGTCTCAAGGTATGACAGGACCCAGGGGACCTTCAGGAGAAGGACTTCCAGGGGTCAAGGTCAGACAGTGTCCACAAATTAGAGCTGCCTCCATGTTCTTTTCACCTCATTTTGGCTCGGAGAACAGGGACACAGTGACCTGGAACGTCACATTGACCTATGCCTGATCTCCACAGGGTGACCGTGGCTTGCAGGGAGAGAGAGGACTAAAGGGCGTAAAAGGTGATATTGGAGACCATGGAGTACCTGGTGCACCAGTAAGCTTCTTTTTCATTCATACTGTGCTCAAAATCACATGGTGTACAATGGTAACCCATTTTATTTATTCTGATAGAGTAAAAATGGATGGGGATTATGAATAAATCTCCCTTTTTTATTTAGGTTTGTAACAACACATTGTGTAACATCACCGCATTATGTAATAACTCGACAAAATGTAATAAACTTATTGCCTACATTGTAATTGTATATTGCAACATTAACCTACTATTATTGTTATTATTATCGTCATCATCAGCATCATTATGATTAGTATCATCATCGTTATTGTTACATTTCCAAAAAAAAAATTCATGTGATTCTGTGTCTCTATGACAGAATAGCAGGCAAAAGTTTAAATAAAGAATCACAGAAAATAACAAGTGGATCTTGTAAATTTATGAATGAGGTTACAAACTACTTCAGCTGCAAAGGGTTTTGAGAAACACTTATTAATCAATGAATGATCTTAAGTACGAGATAAACTACTTAGCATCACAAAGCTTTCAGGAAATGCACACCTGAAAATTTACCTAGATTTTTCTAATGAAAATGTGTTACTTTGTTTTTATTGTTGAGTTATTACATAATATGGCATTGTTGCATATAATTATTTCCACTGAGCTGACATATTGTATTCCTTCCATGTTACTTGTAAAAGACAAAATAATAACTACAGTTTTTCATTTCAGGGAAACCCTGGATTGAAAGGAGAGACTGGGCTCACAGTAAGTTCAAACATAGTCAGCATTTACTTTATGAAGCAGCACACCAGTATCCTGTCTAACCTTTGTTGGCAAATTTATTGACAGAGAGAAGACATTATTAAGATGATAAAAGAAATCTGCGGTGAGTTTTTTCTTTCTTGATATTTATGATGGAAAAAATATTCGCGGTATTTGCAATAAACTGAGTGTAGATGTCTTAAAACAGAACTGAATTCATGGTTTTCTTAATATGTCCAGGTTGTGGCATTAGATGCAAAGAGAGGCCAATGGAGCTGGTGTTCGTCATCGACAGCTCCGAGAGTGTGGGACCAGAAAACTTTGAGATCGTCAAAGACTTCGTCACAGCCCTGGTGGACCGTGTTACTGTGGGTCGCAACGCCACCAGGATCGGACTGGTGCTGTACAGCCTGGACATTCACCTGGAGTTCAACCTGGCTCGCTACATGACCAAGCAGGATGTAAAACAAGCCATCAGGAAGATGCCTTACATGGGCGAGGGCACGTACACGGGCACCGCCATCCGCAGGGCCACGCAGGAAGCCTTCTACAGCGCCCGCACCGGCGTCAGGAAAGTGGCCATTGTCATCACAGATGGACAGACGGACAAGCGGGAGCCAGTCAAGCTGGACATCGCTGTGAGGGAAGCGCACGCTGCCAACATTGAGATGTACGCACTGGGCATTGTCAACAGCACCGACCCCACGCAGGCGGAGTTCTTACGAGAACTCAACCTGATCGCCTCCGACCCCGACAGCGAGCACATGTACCTTATCGATGACTTCAACACCCTGCCAGGTGATATTCAAGCTCATCAATATTGTATTACTTGTTTTGTGGGTTTTGCTTTATCTCTATAACTAGGCAAAGCTAAGATGTATGAATAGATAGGAGGTTTAGGCTTTTTCTTGACTATCACTAAAAATAACAAATTGTTCTTGTGAATCCTTTGTCTCAGCTCTGGAATCAAAGCTTGTCAGCCAATTCTGCGAGGATGAAAATGGTGCTCTGGTCTATAACCGTGTCATGAACGGCTATGGAAACGGTATCTATGGCAACAATGGCTATGGCAACAATGGCTATGGTAACAATGGCTATGGCAACAATGGCTATGGCATCCACCACCATGGGAGCAATATAAATGTGAACAACGGACATACGAATCCTTTCAAGAGTCAAGTCCAAGGAGGGGGACAAACCCAGAACCCAGAGAGGGGAGACAATCCATCGTCCATCAAACCCAACCTATCCAGTTTACAGGTCTGCCTATAATATAAATACTGCTCAAAGATGAAATCATGTCTAATTACAAGGACTCATATTGTCTTGAAATAAGATGATAAGCAAGTAAAGTCAAGTCAAGTCAAATGAGGCCTAATTGTCACACCAAGCATCTGACTGAGTAAATGTGCTTATACAGGTTGAAGAGAGAAAAGTAACAGTTATAGACACGTCAGCAAGGGGAGCCGGCAGTGTGACTGTGTTGGATACGGCAGTAGAACGTCCTTCACCTGCTGTTCCCATCAAGAAAACCTCAGTGGCCAGCGGTGAAGGTTCATCATCAGCGTCATCATCAACATCATCATCGACATCATCTTCATCCTCTACCTCAGTCCAGTTCAGACCTGCACCACCAGCCCGTCCTCAAGGTAAACACTGTTTAGCTCTTTAAGGGTGTCAGTAGCTCAACATGACTTTTGTTTCTAAGTTTCCTCCTGCAATCCGTACACATCTTGTTTGGTGAAATGGTATCTCTAACATGCCACATTATGTGTGTGACCAGGGGAACCGCTAGATATTTTAGGCCTCATGGAAGCACATCATGTTAGGCCCTCAGACCAATTCAATTATAGGGCCCCTGTCACTCAGGGGCCCTTGGAATGGTCCTAACTACTGATTACTACCAAGAGGCTACATATGCAGTATTGCATTACGACATATTTTAATGCAATTGGCAATAATTATAATGAATGATGAACGTTGATGTGTAGCATTACTGCATGCTTACTGGTCAATGTTGGTAAATGCGTCAGATTCACATTCTATTTTCCCCATCAGAACCAGTCCCTCTAGATCCCCGCTGCAGCCTGACCCTAGACCAGGGTGCCTGCCGCGAATATGTCATCAGTTGGTACTACGACAAGCAGGCTAACGCCTGCGCACAGTTCTGGTACGGAGGCTGCGGCGGGAACGGTAATCGCTTTGACACCGAAACCGAGTGCAAGAGCACGTGTGTGCAGTACAGAACAGGTGAGACCCGGAGAGATGCTGGCAAACTATACTAATTTTCCTGATAAGGCTTAATGCCTTTTTTTCCGCTTTCAACTTTGTGTTGTTGTTTCAACAGGAAGTTAAAATAGTGTTGAGGAAGAAGCGTTCTTCGTATCCCTGGATCTGAAGCGATTAATAAAGAACACGTGACACATCATTGTTTTATGTATTATTTAGCGTGTTACTGGAAGAGCTGTACAAGAAAAAAGACGCTTCTTAGAACATTCATGCCACGTTAAATTAAAGTGTTCTTTAATTTGTACATCTGTGTATGACAAACAAATTGCTAGATTGATTTAGTTGCCTTCAGGAAAATAGGCAAATCTCAGGGTATATTTTCATGGAAGAAATGTTTAATATGTTAAGCATACTTTTGATTCCGAGCAGTGTCAAAAGCCAAAAAAAAAGAGTGAAATGCTCAAAGACATCTCCTTGGCATTTTATTTTTAAGTGAAATTTCAGCACGATACACGTCTTTTTTTTTTTTTTAATTCAGTGGTGTGTAAAATAAGGGTTTATTCATTTGCGATAACATCTTAGCAAAAGGAAAAAAAAAGTCTTGATTACACCGTTAATTAGAAGAGCTCCAGTCTGTGCCAGGCCCTTAAATTGAGGGTCCACACCTCATGTGTGTCACATTTTAATTATACAGTAACATGTTAATTACACTAATTACTGATATAGCTGACAGTAGGAAGATCAGTTCAGAAGAATTTACTCTAAAATTATATTTCTGTTATAGCACAACAGATAATTCAGTTTAATACCGAATTGACGTATAAACTTAAAACCACAATATGGACACATGTTTAAGGTTGTGTAAGCATAAAATATGCTCAATTAAACATTTTTTAATTTGTATCTTTAAACACGAGCCGGGCAGAGACGTACCGTCTCCTGAATCAGATTTGGTTGACGTAATAGATCTTACATGCTGAATATTTATGTGCTTAACACAAGATTATTTTTTGTTTTTTTCCAATGAGAATTGCATTTCCTTTCTAGTTTGCCGTTCAGTTTTGATTATATGAGATATAACAGTGTGACCGTGTTGTATCCAAGACGCCACAGTTAAGATAACATGCAGTTATTTATATTCAATACTCTGTTTCCTGACAAGGGTAATATTGTATAGCAAATTGTGCTATGAATCGAATGTAACTTTTAAAAAATGTGTCTGAAAAGCACATTTTTAATATGCCAAAGTAGTGAATAAAAATTGGTGTAGATATTGCCTTTCACATGTTCGTCATTTGGTACCAGGTTAACCACTAAATTTGTTTTTCACTAAAGTGTTTTGTATCCATTTTTTAATGAACGCAGTATGCTAAAACAACTGTTAATTTTGTATTTGTAAACGTGATAATGTTTATAGTTTGATTTTTTTTTAATAAATAAGAATATTGACAACTTTTTTGTTATGGTTAATTGATTACTTAAACCCACTAGTGGGCCGGTGCTTTAGCGCCCCCTATTGGCCAGCAACCACTGCCAGTGCCGAACCCAAACCTCGGCACGCCTAATTCCACTTCTTATATTATACTCGAGGGGGGTGCCGGCGGTGAAGCTTTGTTGGGGGGGGGGACGGTTTGCCAAGTCGGACCCACTCAGAGGACGGCGCCATAGGATTGAACAGGGGGTCAGTGTAGATACGGTTACGTCACCGAACACCTTCATTTCTTCATCGGTATTACGTAACATGCACTCTTCTGAGACGTTACCACGGTGACCCAGAGACGCGGTAAATCGCGTTGCACGCAGACCTGCATCCCCATACCGGGCGAGGAGCCGACGCTGGCGGAAAGTCATGGCTGCTGTGCTGGACGCTATTTGGGAAGACAGGGATGTTAGGTTTGACATCACAGCACAGTAAGCTTTGCTTTTCATATCATACTGTCAGGCGTCAGCTTGTTTCTTTATGCTTGATGTTTGCATTGCCATTTTGATTTTTAGGCATATGAAAACGAGAGCCGGTGAAGTCCTGATAGACTGCCTGGATAACATTGAGGATACCAAAGGGAACAACGGAGACCGGGGTACCTGCAGAGGCGCGAGCCGTTGTGCACATTCCGCGGATCTAACGAGCCATCACAGCCTAGTCCGCTAGTTTACACAACAAATGCACACAACAGTAACACACCAGGGTTGGGGCCATTCCGGAATGCAATCATCAATTCTAATCCAAATCAGGAAATGGAACTGGAGTTAGAATTTATATCTCCCTGAAAATTGAATTCAGTTCCAATTCTGTTCCT
>JAODJU010000035.1:9800643-9815884 GCA_026776725.1 Gnathonemus echidnorhynchus | reverse complement strand
CGGCAATCGGCAGATCATGATCTTGGTGATCGGTAATCGGTGATCGGCCCCAAAAATGCTGATCGGAGCATCTCTATAAATTACCAACTTTTTGGATTTTGTTCAATAGCAACAAGACCGGGAGCCTGTTTTTTCTGAGGAGCTTGGCTTAGCTGTGGAGAAACTGAAGGAGGGATTTACACTTCAAGGTCTCTGGGAAGTAATAAGTTAATACTTAATGTTTAGTTAGATAAAATATGTTTAATATTTAATAGAAACAGGAGATATTTTAGGCAAAATAGGATTGGCATTGTCATGCCTTGAATCCTCCCATGTTTGTTTGTAATACAATACATAATATAAATTATTTTATCTATGTTAATGAATTATATACAGACATATATTATACACAGTCATTTTGTAAGTCATTTGTCATTAGTTAGTTGTGGTATTGAAAACCACAATCTTAATCTTGTCTTTTCTGATCAAACAAAATAATGATTTCTGCTTAATTTCAGCTACCTGGTTTATAATCAGATACCTGCCTAAAATTAATTTGATTGTAAAACTAAACTCATCATTGGCCAGCCTATCATGCCCCATTTTAGGCACCCTATGTTTAGTCAGTGTCTGGAGGTGCTCTGTACCTCTGTGAGTTAGGCATCTATGACCATATATGGAAGGTTGTGGATGCAAATCCTGTGACTAGAAAAGTACTACCATCACAGTTGGGGCTCTGAGCAAGGCCCTTAACCCCAGCTGCCCCAACAATGCTGCCTGGCTGCGCTCTCAACTTTTATGTCGCTTTGGACAAAGTGTCTACTAAACGAACATCAATAATAATAATTTTCCCTACAGTGGTATAAAATATTGTTATACAGCCTTTGTTGGCTGAAGATTTAAGTGTGTTGATTTTAGGAAAAACATTACCATGTTCACAATCATTAGATTTGTTCTCATTATTGAATTAAACATTTGCAAACAAATATTTAGCTCTCTCGTATTTTGTGTACTTTATCTATAAAATTAATTTCATGAACTTCCAGAATCCATTAAAATTATGCAGATGCCAAAAAAGTTGAATGTATATCAGTCCTTACTGGACCTTATTTCCTAGAAAAGTCAACTCTTGAAAGAAAAAATAATTGCACATTAGGGTCAACTTACCTGATATGTAAATTATACACAGTCCTGGGCAAAAAAAAATGGGGCAAGGCTTAATGTTGTGCAGTTTGAGTTTTTTGCTCAGGAGTTTGTATTAGTAAATAGTGTAAAGATAGATGGGGATTATTTCATTCTAGATTGTTTTTTTGGCTGGGGGAGGTAAATTGTTCCTCATTTGTCATTGCTATTTTAAGATGCATGATGGTTTCACTAACACATAGCTCTCTTACCCACCCCCAGCCTCACACGCTCACTTCCTGTCTTTCTCTGTAATTTCTTGAGCCAAACACTTACCTGCTCCTAAGAGTTCTCGAATATTAGCTTTGCCGTTTGTTTGAAATCCGGCGTGTCCTATTTTGATGCTAGAGCGAAGTAACCGAGTCAGTGAAAATGATGGAAACGGCCAAATCCAATATCATCACAGGTACAATTCAAGGTTTGAAAGTTATTTTGCCAGTGCGGTGTTAGCTTAGCGGCTAGATGCTGCAAAAGAAGAAAATGCTCTGTATGATTTCATAGGCCACCAATGTTCTTATAGTGTTGAAGCTGAGCTTCCATAGTAAGACCTACAGTTGCTTCTTTCAGTCTGTGACAGCTGCATGAGTTGGGACAGCTTTCCCATTTGGCTTGTCTGAATTCCTATAGGCTGGGGTGGGGGTCTAAATTTAGAGAAATGGGATTAAATTGCAGGGGCTTCACACCAGGCTTTGTATGTTACTCAGCCTTTCGCATCCGGAACAGTGTGTTGAGAAGACCTCTGGCCTCTAACGCTCCTTGACTTTATAGCAAAGGACACGTTTCATGCAAAATGGATCCAGAAAGCATGAAGGAAGATCTGCGTCTGTTCCAGAGCACTCTCCTCCAGGAAGGCCTGAAGGACCTACTACACCAGAACAGGCTGGTGGACTGTACTCTTAAAATAGGAGACCGCAGCCTACCATGCCATAGAGTTATCATGGCTGCCTGTAGCCCCTACTTCCGAGACCTTTTCTTCACGGAGGATGGCAAAGAATTGGAGAACAGCAAGGAAGTAGTGATTGAGGACATGGACCCAACAATCATGGACATAATTATTAACTACCTCTATTCAGCAGAGTTGGAACTCACGGATGACAACGTGCAGGACATTTTTGCTGTGGCAAGCCGCTTCCAGATTCCCTCTGTGTTCACAGCATGTGTGAATTACTTACAGAGGAAGCTGTCTCTGGCTAACTGTCTGGCCATCTTCAGGCTGGGCCTGGTCACCAGCTGCCCTCGACTGGCGATGGCCGCCCGAGACTACATCGCAGACCGTTTCGAGATCGTCGCTAAGGATGAGGAATTCCTCCAGCTGGCGCCCCATGAGCTCTTTGCGATCATCGGTGGAGATGTTCTGAATGTTGAGAAAGAGGAGGTGGTGTTCGAGGCGCTGATGAGGTGGGTGAGGAGCAACAGGGAGACACGGGCCAAAACCTTGAATGATGCCTTTGAGCACATCCGCTTCCGACTCTTGCCGGAAAAGTATTTCAAGGAGAAAGTGGAGAAGGATGACATCATTAAGGCAGACGCAGAACTTTTGAAGAAAATCCAGGTCATCAAAGATGCCTTTGCTGGGAAACTTCCTGAGAACGAAAAGAAGGGAGAGTCTGCAGAGGGGACGGAGAACGGGGAAGGGGAACAGCAAGACCGGAAGCTGCCAGGCTACCTGAATGACGTCCGCAGGGTCGGCATGTACGTCCGCGACCTCATCCTGATGATCAACGACACAGCTGCTGTGGCCTATGATGCCAATGAGAATGAGTGTTTCCTGGCCAGCATGGCGGAGCAGATACCGCGCAACCATGTCAGTTTCACCTCCAAGAACAACCAGCTCTATGTCCTTGGGGGCCTGTTTGTGGATGAGGAGAACAAGGATGTCCCCCTGCAGTGCTACTTCTACCAGGTAATCCACCATGTTTGTGTATTGCATCATCATGACATCATTCTTAAACTCAGAATAGACATTTGAAATATTATCTGTTATGATTATTTATGCCAAAAACTACTTTTTAGGGACTCCCAGACAGTCCATCATTTTGCTCTCTCGCAGCTCCCTGCCAGATATTCTACATTTTTGCTTCCTCCAGGTCCTCAAGACCGGGTTGGGGAACACTGCCATATTGGATGCCTTCTTTCATGTTATTAGATGTTTATCATCTCCATTATGTACATTCACATATTCAGAAGATGCTTTTGTAAAAGTGACATAGAATTGAGGCAAATCGCACATTGCAAACATACATGTAATCAAGGAGTCCATTAGGCATAAGTGCAACTAGGTTGAGCTTCCAGTGAATGTCCAGGTACGAGTGTAAGCAGGACTGGAGCAGGAGCTACACAGCTTCTAACAAAACAAGAACCTGTTATGTGAAAGTTCTATCTCTATTTCAGTTGGACAGTCTGAGTACTGAATGGATTCCTCTTCCTGCGATGCCATCTCCCAGATGTCTGTTCGGCATAGGAGAGTGTGGAGGCCTCCTTTTTGCTGTGGCCGGGAGAGACCTCCAGACCAACGATGCTCTCGACTCAGTGATGTGTTACGATATCGAGTATGGCTGAGATCGCAGATGTGATGCCTTATGTGATGTCGGCAATCATTCTGAGAGGTTGATAAATTTTCTTTTTTTGTCTTTGGTAAATCGCTCAGGAAAATGAAGTGGCATGCATCCAAGAGGTTGCCAATATGCATCTTTGGCCACGCTGTGGTGTCCTACAATGACCTGGTATACTGCATTGGAGGACAGACTGAAGATAGGTGTGACGTCCGTGTTCTCATTCACTGTACATGCAAACCTGTACATTTTGTATGACAGCTATATAAAATTAATCTGAATATATTTAGGTCTGCAAATAGGTGTGATTTAACTATGGACAAAAAAAATCATGAGTATCATCTGTGACACAGCAAATTCATCAACAAGATGTTCGTTTACAACCACAAGAAGTCAGAATGGAGGGAGGTGGCTGGTATGAAAACGGCAAGGGCGATGTTTGGAGCCGTCCTGCACAAAGGGAAAATCATAGTTATTGGAGGAGCCAATGAAGAAGGTCTTTTAGCTTCATCTGAAATCTATGACTTTGGAACCAACAAGTATGTCTGATTCTGTCATATGTGTTCAGTTATCATTTGCTGTTGTGTCTATAGCTAGAATTAAACCATCCGAAAATTCTGCATTTTAATCCCTAAGATTTAAAAGTTCACAGTTACCTTTTAATTGACAATTAATGGGAGAATGTTCCATAAGTAACAATAAATCCTATGTTTTTATAAAGATGTAAAGTATCTATTTGTTTTGAGAGTAAGCCAGCTCGTGAGATTTGTTCATGTGAATCCTGTGTACTTATTCCTTTTCAGGTGGGAAGCTTTCACAGAGTTCCCTCAGGAAAGGAGCTCCGTCAACCTAGTGAGCAGCGGGGGGAGTCTGTATGCACTGGGGGGGTTCACCATGGTTGAGGGCGAGAACAAAGAGTGCACCCCCACCGAAGTCACCGATGTCTGGCAGTAAGCTTAACGGTCTTTTAAAAAATGATCAATGCTAGATCTTTGTATAATTATTGTATAATAATTCTTCTGCCGGTAACGAGAAATCACTGAAGAAAACTGGAAGTCTTTATTTTGGTTGGAACTATTTATACTACAAATCATGGGTGTAAATTATGGGGGGAATAGGGGGGTTAAGGAAGTTATGCCCTTGCTACAGACTGGGGCGTTGCTAGAGATTTTGGGCCCCATGCAGGCATATCATATTGGGCCCCCTAGTCCAGACCAATGCAGTTATTTTCCAAATTTTCTAGGCCCCCATCCACTCAGGGGCCCTTGGAATGGAATTTTCCCCGCCTTTCGGCGCCCCTGGCTGCAGATGTTATTAAACTTCTTCTTACCCTCTGGATAATTGTAACTAGCTGGTTCTTTTGTGCTTCCGCCAGGTATGATGAAGAAAAGAAAGAGTGGGGTGGGATGCTGCAGGAGATGCGCTATGCCTCCAGATCATCCTGCGTGTCTATGCGCCTGAACGTGGCCAGGATGGCCCAGCTATAATCCAAATTAAACACCTCACAATTGGGAGTTCTTTCCATGACATGCTAGTCTTTTTTAACTGGATAACATAGATCATCAATTTTTGATTATAGTATTAGCAGGCAACTGTGAGCAATTATTCTGTTGTATTCTGGTTTCAACTGTCAACTAATTATCTAACATAACCTGTATGTGCGTACTTTTTGGATAAAATAAATATTTGTAACCTGTGTGCCTGTGATTGTTTTTTTAAATTGTAGTATCCATTGTGATGAAGATTCCTTAGTGGTTATATATGGAGGAAAATAAAATTTGTCAAAGCTGCCAAGTATTTACATCCAAGAATAAATTATGGTAACAAACATATTGTGATAGGTTTATGGTTCGATTTCACCTAGGCCTGCACTGCATTGACCTGAAACGAAAGGTATTTCAGTCTAGAAAATTTCGGTTGAAAGTTGAAGTTCTCGCAACAATCCACGACGTTTCAATTAAAGTTTACAAAAATGTTTGGAAACACCAAACTTACATTGCAAAATTGTTGGAAACACTCCAAAAGAAACCCAATTATAGAAAACTATTAAAGAAATATTTTAGTAGGCTATAAATCTGAATTCGACCTTGAAAATTCGATAGCTGAAACTCCTGTACATTGGTTTGCTAGGAAAAAAAATCGATAAAACGCGGAATTCAACCTGGCTATAAAACATCATGTTAGTATATCTGTATGTCATGCACAGTTACAGCTTAACGCATTAACAACGCAATTAAAACTTTAAAATATACGACAAGCAAAAACACTGTTAAATGGAATGAAATTAAGAATGTATTGAAAAGTACAACTTACTTGAGCTTTAGATAGCATCACTCCTGGATTATGTTGTATTCATATACTTTGTTACAGTATTATATTTATGTGTACGTGTGTGTGTGAATTTGCAGACATTTGTGTATATATGTATATGCATCTACAATCTGAAGTGGTTTTAATATATTTTGTTTAAATTGGTAAAAAAAAAATACATAAATAACAACTAATGAATTAACTCTAAGGCGTCAGAGTCATAACTCACACGCGTAAATATGCCACTCGAAACTCACGAGCACAGGACGAAGAGCTGCGTGCGCGTTCATCATAAAATCCTTCTCTAATGTATTTTTCTCGCCATAAAACGCAATTTGCCATAAGTCGGCTACGCTTCTGCAACTGTTCTCTCGCGCCAGAGGGGGCGAGCCCGCGAGATCGGGAAGCTGAGCACGGGCGCGTCGACTGGCGGATTTTACCCGAAATGCACCAGCGCGCTTCACAGCGCCATCTTTAGAAAACACTCAGGGGGGAAGAGCCTAGTAGTCTTCCTCGTTTTTTTTGTAGAGAGTTTTAAGCCGTGCTTAGGTAAACCTTACAGCCGTCTTCACATCATTGTAATTGTAACGTATTGCCGCGTTTTCTCAGTTGAAATGTATAGGTGTCGCGGGTTTTTTTTTAACCCCCTCAGTGTAAGAAGCGTTTTGGGTTGTATGTGGTAGCTAGCTGGTTAAGATGCAGGCCACAGTCCAGACACGAAGCAGCGACAAGCGCTCTGTTAAACCTTTAACGACCATGCTGTGGCTGAACTCTCGTCTTTAGGCGGTGGTTTTCTCAAAGGGAGCCCGCGTGTTTCTCCTTATTGCCGGTTCCCCCGGCGCGCAGCCCGCATTCTGTCCGCTGGACCGCGAAGGGCGCGATCGATGTGACACACTTGTTTGAATGAGCCCGGCCAAAGACCGAACGACTGGGCTGCTGTTCATCTGAAAATCCACATAACGGATCCGGCTTTATACCGTCCGGGCACCCAGTTTGCACTCAAAATACGTTTTTATTACCTTCCTCTGTTTGGAAGTCATGCATCTCGTGTTAGCAAGCTGGTAACGTGGGCCGGTGGTGAGCATGACTCTATACCTGGGGTGTCGAATCTGTCCATCACCTGCGTAATATTGTAAACGACTCGCTGATTTCCGTGTTTTCTCGGATGCTTTCTTAGTGGCAGAAGTGCTTGGTTTTATAAAACCGATCAGATTAGTCCTGTCTCCCTCATCGCTTTAGTCCCAGGCGGTGATTTGACTGTATTTAAGTATTAAGTGTATTTCCTTTGCTTCTTTGAAAAGCTGTACTGGTGTTTGATTCTAAGCCGTTAGCTATTGTGCAAATTACGGGATGCGTACATGCATGATTAATCGTAGTACGTCTGCACAGTTACAGAAACCATCAATGAATAGCTTGGATTTGGTTTGCGGTAGATACGCTATCATCTGCATTGTATTTTTTCACTGTGATGTGTTTCAGCGAGCGATCGACCGAGGGAGACCATGGGGGTGAAGGTGCAGCGTCCTCGGTGCTTTTTTGACATCGGCATCAGCAACGTGTTGGGTGAGCGGATCACGTAGCTTTTTTCCCTCCCACGTTCATCCGCATGTGCAGGTCACCTTGTCATACCTCTCTATTTTTTTCAGTGGGAAGAGTTATCGTTGAACTTTTCTCTGACGTGTGCCCTAAAACGTGTGAGAACTTCCGCTGCCTCTGTACAGGTAACAAGGTCCAGATCTACCTGCCGACTATGTTTTCAGTTGTAACTGCTAAATATGCATAAAATATGGGTAAAATTCTTTGCATCATTGCTTGTGCATGGTGTGTAGATGTGTATAGATGTGCTGGCCATTATTTGATATGATTCTCTGTGTGCCGTTTCTTTTTGTTGGACTCAAACCTCTGTCTTACTGTTCCTGCTTATTTAAGTGATAATAGGATTGTATCTGAAAGGCTACTTAAACGTTTACTTTAAAAAGCTAATACTTCAGTTAAGCATTTGACGATGAATGTTTTGCATACAGGGGTGTGATTAGCAGAGATTTTGTTGTTCTTACCTCTCCATGTGTGTTCTAGGTGAAAAAGGGCTGGGGAAAGGCACACAGAAACCGCTGCATTATAAAGGATGTGTATTTCATAGAGTCGTGAAGGATTTTATGATTCAAGGTGGAGACTTCAGTGAAGGTAGGATCTTGCGTGCAGTGTACCTTTGTATCTCCTGCAGATTTAGCTGTTGACTTTGTATCATTTGGGTGTGCTCGGCCTGTCTTTGTAGGCAATGGTAGAGGAGGGGAGTCGATCTATGGAGGATTCTTTGAAGGTAGGAATGATGATATAAAACCAAACATTTTTTTAAACAGTGATGCACCATCAGCATCACGGGATAAATCTTTCTGAATTTTTATTTCTGTAGATGAAAGCTTTTCTGTCAAACACAATAAGGAGTATCTTTTGTCTATGGCAAACAGAGGCAAAGATACCAATGGGTCACAGTTCTTCATGTAAGTATGTGTTTAACAGTATAAACATGTCTTTTCTTACTATGAATGAAACAAAGTTGCATATTTATATTCTTGTTTAAGTAATAGCAGTTTGTGTTTTGTTTTTGTTTTATTTCGTTTGTGTTCATTCTCTTCCCCAACAATGATGTACAATGAATTATGGTCATCAGAACAACAAAGCCTACACCGCACCTGGATGGGTAAGTTACTGTATGTTAAATGTTTTATGGATGTAGCATAAATACCATAATTAACTTACCAGAGAATAACTATACATTGTTTCAGAAGTATTTTTATAAATGCGACTTGCAGATATTCAACTTTGTATTGGTAATGCTGAATGTTTTTCCCCAGTGGGTTATATAATATTATATATTCCATATGTTCATATTTTAGTGTCCACGTGGTCTTTGGTCAGGTAATCTCAGGTCAAGATGTGATTAAGACCATTGAAAGTCAGAAGACGGATGCCAGCAGCAGACCTTATGCAGAAGTAAAAGTTATGAACTGCGGAGAACTCATTCCCAAATCAAAAGGTTTGTGTGTCCTGGTGCTATTCCAGTTTAACTGAAAGTAGACTTGAGTATTTTATTTGCATTATCTGTTTGAGCCTGTTGGTCTAATTTTCGGTGAACGCAGCCAAAATTTGAATGCAGGCTTTCTTTACTTATGGCGGCATGGAAATCAAACCAGAAATATTCCCACAGCAAAAAAAGAGGAGAAGAAGAGGCAAAAGTCTAGCGCCTCTAGCGACAGCGACAGCTCGAGTGAGTCCGAGTCCTCGGAAGATTCCTCCTCCGAGTCAGGAGATTCCGAGAAGGAGTCGAAGAAGCGGAAGAAGAAGCACAAGAAAGAGTCCAAGAAGAGGAAGAAGGAAAAGAAAGAGAAGAAACAACCAAAAAAAGGGTTGGTGGTGGCACTGAGATTTGCAATAAAGCATAAGCTTAGCGAGAGTCGTACATCCCTGTGTGCTGAGAGCAGCAGTTGGCCTGACCTTGGTGTCCTTTGTGATGTCAGCAGTAATAATGAGGACAGCACTGAGGAGAAGCCCGAGGTCCAGCCCATCTCCACTGTGAGGCCTGAAGAGATTCCCCCTATCCCAGAAAACAAGTTCCTCATGCGGAGGAGCCCCCAGCCGCAGCCGAAAGAGGATGAGGTGAAGGAAAAAAGGAAGGAGAAACCCAGGGAGAGGTATGTTTTGTGATTCTAAGCCTGTTTGCACACCGAGCCAACAGCAAACAAACTAGTGCCAACCAAGGCCAACAAACGATTGGCTCTGGTCGATTAGGGAAAATTTGCTTTGGAACACATACAGTCCGATTAGAGAGTTCATTTTCACCAACTAGCTTCAGCATGCTAAACTGGCTAAAAGAGTGCTGACGGGGACCGACCATATCCGGCCATTCTGTACACACAGAGCATACACTGACTGACGGGGACCGACCATACACTGACAGCCCAACGACTGAAAATCGCCTTGGTGTGTTCTTGGCTTGAGACTTGTGGTGGTCATTGTGATATATGGATGTGAGTGATTTAGTATTTTTGCCATTTTTCCAGCTTGTTACTGAATTCTCATCCATCGTCGTATCGGAGGATGCTGGTAACTAGATCTGGCAGGAAGATTAAAGGAAGGGGGCCGAGGGTAAGCATCTCCCTATAGAGCTGATGCGCATTGACTGCGTCAGGAAGCACAGTCCCATAAACTGTGACACGCCTTGCTTTTTCTGTCTATCCTCAGCGTTACCGAACACCCTCGCGCTCCAGGTCCAGGTCGAGAGACAGGTTCCGGCGCAGCGAGACCCCACCGCACTGGCGCCAGGAGATGCAGCGAGCCCAGAGGATGAGGGCACCTAGTGGAGAGCGCTGGATTAAGGGGGACAAGTGAGTCCTCTGGGTTGTGTTTGACACTCACATATCCTCTACTTGTTGCTGTGTTTATCATTGCAAAAAAGTCTTAAGCACACACTGTCTGCACAAAAGGCATGTTCAATAGGGATTAAGTGACACATAGACATGTGTAGACGCTATTCATGGATCTGAATACTAAAGTGTTTCAGGAAGTTCTTTGTAACTAATGTCTCTAGTTTGGGATTGAACCTGAATTCTTTTAAAATTAGCACCCGTTTGTCTTATGTAGGATTTTTGGGGGTGGGTCATCGAGTTTAGTAGTCATGCAATTAATGTATTAAATTACATTTTTATTTATTTATTTATTTATTTTATTTATTTCAAAGGAGTGATTTGGTGGAGAACAAGAATGAAACTGTGAAGCCGCCAGTAAGAGGGAGGGAGAGGAAGACTTCAGAGAACAAACACGATGCTTCAGATAGTCCTGGAAGGAACAAAGAGAAGAAGGAGGAGAAGAGGGGTCACTCACACAGGTCTGGAAGCAAAGACAAGGAGGCCCAGAAAAACGCGGACAAGGACGACAAGGATGACAAGCACAACAAGCACAAGGCCAAGAAGAAGGCCAGGTCTCGAAGCCACAGTAAGAGTAAGGAGAAGGGTGGCAGATCAAGGAGCAGAGAGAGGGATCACAAGCGAGGGAAAGCTGGTGAGAGGAGGGGCAGATCAAAGAGCAAAGAGCGAAATGACACCAAAGGGAAGGAGAAACCAGCTGAACCGGGAGCAAAGGAACAAGAGAAGAATAAAGAAGGGACCAGGTCTGCAACAGAGGCTGACGGCAAGGAAAAGGAGGAGAGGAGAGGCAGGAATGGGGAGAAGTTTAGGGCAAAGTCTAGGAGCAGGGAGCGGCACCACAGGTCCAGCAGCAGGAGTAGAGAGAGGGGCAGACGAGCGTCGTCCCGCGACAGGGAGCGGGACAGGGGACGGGACCGGCAGCGCAGCAGGAGCCGAGACCGCCAGCGCAACAGAGACAGAGAGGACCGGAGGCGAGGTAGATCCAGGAGCCGTGACCGAAAGAGGAGCCCGGAACAGACCAACAGCAAGGACTGCAGGAAGAGCAGGCGCTCCAGGAGCAAAAGCGCTGACAAGGACCGCGGGCAAAACAAAGACTACTCCTCCCGCCAGTCGAGGAGTAGGGAGCGCGAGGAGGCCCGCAGGAGGAAGCGGTCGAGGAGCCGCGAGAGCAGCAGCAGCTCTGAGAGCGACGCAGCAAAGAGGGGCAGAAACAAGGATCGAAGGAGCTCAGGGAGTAAGAGCCCCAGCTCCAAAAAGAGAGAGGGCGGCCGGCAATCGGAGCCGCCTCCCAAGGCTAAGGAGGACAAGAAGAAGGCTGATGAGGAGCAAGACCAGAAGTCAAAGAGCCAGGAAAAAGAAAGTGATCACAGCAAGGAGAAGTACAATTCCAGCCCAAGTTCAGATGAAAGCGATTAATGTTGCTTGCAGTTTTCCTGACACTTTGGAGCATTTCTTTCTGAACAAAAAAAAAAAAAACTGGTTCATACAGCTACAGACAGGTTGGAGATCTTTTTAAATGTAGCTTCAGTTGACTGTTGGAGGAATTGGCAGTCTGGGATATTTATAATACTGAAGTTTTATTAAAACTTTAGAAGCTGGTTTTGTTGTTTTTGGGTGTGACACTTGAGATTGGAGTTATTTTTGTATTGATTTGAGTGAAGTTCCATCTTCTACCAACATGGGATGACCAGTGTGAATGCTGTACAACGGTCACTTGAGTATAAAGTGGCCCCTTTAAAGTGACTCTGACTTGCCTCCATGGTAATATTTGTTATAGGGTGGATCTTAGTTGCTGTCCTGTGTTTCCCATGGCTTTCTTCTCTCACGTTCCTTCCAACAACCCCCCCCCCCCCCATAATGTGTACAACTGTAAAAAAGAATTGATTTCTGCCGACGACAGATGGCTAAATGGACCTTCTTTTTGTTTCCTACAACAGTTTTTCAATGATGTTAATGCCAGATTAGTTTGATACATTGGCTGTGTATGTCTGATGCTGGTTCAGATAAATCTGAGCTGTTGAAGTCAGTGGTAAAGTAAACGGTCAATGGGCGCTTACCATGTGCTACAGTGGTAGGAGAATTTATCTGCTTGTTTAAGTTCTTTTTGTTAAAATACTGTAAGAGGAGAAATCAGTGATGAAGAAATGTTGGATTGTATGGCCTCAGAGAATAAGATTCTATTTTTACTTGTTCTTTGGAAAGAAATGTCAATCCACCTGATTTTTGTCAGTACTTGTTTTACTTCAGTTGGTTTGATTTAGATGTTTCCCTTTTTCATTGTATGCTGATACTTTTTTATCTGTAAATTCTTAAGTTGGGTACCTGGCATGAGGAGATGTTGCAGATGAATGCCCCAAACTGAGTGTACAGAATAAACTGAAATGGCTTCCCTCCTCTCCTCCAAAAAGCTGTCAACCCTATCTGCCAAGTCAGTGATTTTGTGAATTCTCGCTAAATATTCCATATCTTACATGCTAAGTGATATAGAGAACAAGATGTGTAAATATGCCTCTCTCCTGCTTTGGACTGCGCACCCCCCAGTGCTTTACAGCTACACAGCCCCTACCCCTGATCCTCCTGTGAATGAGAATTTCAAGCTTTATGGTGTAAACAAATAAGATTCCATAGATTGTGAAGGTGAGTATTACAATAAAACCCTATGTACCACAGGTGAATTTGTATCAGCCCTTACTGTGAATTCCTTAATGCAGAATTTAAGTTGGGTAGTTAGAACTGAATTATTCTAAAGGATTAATTTCGGGCTGTGATGGTGGTACATGTATATTAGGAAAAATATTTCCATAAATTCTGCACTGAACAGTAGGATGAGGTTACTAAGGTCACCTGGAGAATGTATCATATTCAACTACAGCAAGTATTTTTAATGCCTCGTTATTTTGTACATTTGTGCCCTTTAAGAAATTTTAATCAGTTGATTATGTGTCATTGATTTTTGCAGCGGTGGTTTGTAAACATTCAAAAAGATTTCCTGTGAGTGATTGTTTTAGTTTGTTGGTGCAGTAGTTTAAGATCCCCACACTGTCTTATTACTTTGACAGGTAAGGGTATGAATTTGATATAAAGTATCAGACAGTAGACTGTTAAAACATATATTGTTCTTTCCAGTTGCGGTTCTTTTTTTGTGCTGGCTCCTCACGGCCTTTGGCTGGCTAATCAACCTGCCTTTGTCATTAGCAGCATCAGGTAGAAAACATTAACCATAGCAATTTTATGCTTGATAACGCAAGATAAAAATTAGCGTGTAACTGTGTCAATGTTATATACTCTGCAAAGATTTAACTTCAGCAGTCCATTTAGAGAGATGCCAGACAATCAGAATGTTACCATCGACTGACAGTTTCTGCATGTATGTGTCCCAAGGCCCACGCTTATTGTCACCCAGACAGCTTAATTGGGAAGGCTGGTGTCACCAGGCAAAGGAGAATTGATGAAAAGCTATCTAATACGTTAATATGCAATAAATTTAAGGAGAACATTCAACTAATTTCATTATAATTAGTATTATTTTCTCCCACCTTCAAAGGCTGCTTGGTAACCGTGGTTTCAGAGAGGATCTTAGCCCATTCTTAGTGGACAAGACTGTGTCACAACATTGTACAGTGGACCCTATTCATTCACAAAGAATGGCTCTTTAGTCTTTAGGATGGGTGCAGATTTCGCTCCAGGCCTGAGAATTTCTATGTGCCTTTGTTATATGGCGTTTAAACTTGGATTTGAGTTTTTCATTATGTTAGTATTGTTTAACCAGGATGTATATTGTGAATGACAAACTGTTCCAGAATTAGTAAGTTTAGCATAGCAATAAGATTTAAAAGTAGTATATAAAATGTATCCCTTTGTTTTATCAATAAATTGTATTAATGCTTTTTGAAAGTCATATTGATGAAATGTATGTCCATTAAGAATGTGGCTTCAGTCCCTGCCTTTTTTGTCAGATGCATTGGTATATTCTTGCAGCTTAAATCAGCTCAGGGAAACTGCTGTCACCTCAGCAACAGTAAAGAGGACTTTGAAATAATAAAAATGTTTTATTTGTGTATTTCAGTTATTCCCATTTAATAGATGGGCTATTGCTGGCACTGCATGGGAAGTGTGAAAATTAACAGGGTAACTACTTGTGTTGAATTTGAGATCTAGCCAATATCTGTAATATTTAATAATATGTACAAAATATGTGCAAAATACACATGGATAGGTGAAGTATATGGTAGTGCAATGCAAGAAGTCCTTTGTGAGAGCCCTTTTTAGTGCCTGGTTCAGCCTGGTCACTGCATTGGGGTAAAAGCTGTTTTAAGTCTAGTCATGTGGGCTCTAACTGTCATGTACTTTCTGCTAGTTGGCAACAGTTCAAACAAATGGTGTCCAGGGCGCGATGAGTCACTGAGTATGTTTGTGGCTCTGCAAAGACAATGTCAGTTGTAGATGTCCTGTTGGAAAGGCCAAAATGTGCCAGTAATCTTCTCTACTTTCTTGATGATTCACTAGAGCAGTTTTGCCTGATGCAGAGAAATGTCCAAACCAGGTGGTGATGTTATAGGTTAAGGTTCGGTGAGCTCTTGATAGAGCAATGGTAAACAGACACTAGTAGCTGCTATTCCAAGCTAATTTCCTGTAGTGTGCACAGGAAGTGCAGCCTCTGTTTTGCTTTGTTAGTCAGTGCCCTGATGTTGTTGGACCATCAAACTATGATATGGGTCAGAGCATGTGAGCGGAGCGGAGCGGTGAGAATTTCCGCTCCTCGCTCACGAGGCTGTTGGCTCCGCCCGCTCCTCC
>JAODJU010000035.1:9779665-9800543 GCA_026776725.1 Gnathonemus echidnorhynchus | reverse complement strand
TTGAGAAATACTTTGCGAATTGCATCTCGGCCAATTTGTGTAACAGTCTTGATAATTGTACAGATGAATTCTGGGTATTGGGCACGCCTCAGAATCATACGTACTATCCCTTCTTTGTTACTGTAACTGTACAATTTGTGGAAACCCTTAAGGAGCTTCAAAATTAGATTCCTGCCACTCAGTGTAAGAATGTCTGTAACTGCTCCTGGCAATCATTGTGTTATGCATGCAGTGCAGTTCAAAATCGTAAATGAACATTCACAGCCCTGTGAACAGCATGCACACTCAGTTTGTGTAGATGTAGATATATTAATTCTCTCGTTGTCTTACCTACAAGACTTCATAGGCACCTCCTGCTGCAGTTTGTAATACGGCCACGAGGGGCGCGGTTTATAATTTCTGGCCCACGGCGTGCTCCGTACAAGCGCGCTGAATTCTGGGACAGTGACTGACATCGTTTTACCGAGAAGAGGTTCCAGGTCCGTGCTCAGGTACCAGCTACGGTTAGTTCTCATTATTTTCTCGAATTTCGTGCCATGTACTGCTTTAAACACATTTAAAGAACAGTGAGTAAGGCTGTTGTTTATTATTTCCGTGTATTGTTATTTGGCCAAGGGTTGCTTAGTTATTGTGAGCCTGCGGGGTGTATTTAAGGAAACGTGTTTAAATCCACAATTAAGTAACGTTTGGTATAAATGTATTACTTTGCTCATGAAGGACATCGCATCGGCGTCTGTATTTAATTTGGGGCCTGACTCAATGGTTCTCATGGGCGCCTTTCTGAGCGGGAGGCTGTTAATCGCAGACAGCGTGGGTCGCCGGCAGCCTCATGTGCTCCGGCTGAACTTGCGGTGCGTTTGAATGAAAGGTTCAGGTCGGGAAAAAAAAAAAACACGGTTACGTGACTTAAAACGCGGTAAACGACGCGAATTAGACTTGAGAGGAAATGGCAAGAGCGGGATTTACTGAGACTGGAACCGAAAACGCGCTCCTTGTTTGATTATTTAATCGCGGCTAGTTAGCAGTGTGATTCGGCGAAAGCGCGTTTTGTCACATTACACTTGAGGTACGTGCAAACAAACTCTTATAATTCTATTTTGTTACATGCATTTTTTGTTGTACCATTTCTCCCATTTTAGATTACAAAATGGCTGAAAACGAGGCTTTAACCCCCCTTGAAAAGAAAGTGTCTGAACAGATCGAGGTAAATGCCGGTATAACAGCCGTCAGAATAATTCACCGTAATGTGCTGTAAGGTGGGACATTAAATGCCTGATTTTCTCCCCAAGTATTACTTTGGTGAACACAATCTTCCAAGAGACAAGTTCCTGAAAGAGCAGCTGAAACTTGATGATGGGTGGGTTCCGCTTGAAACCATGATTAAATTCAACAGGTAAGCAAATCGTCCCTTTAATGGGCTGAAAGATGCTCTAGAACTTATCATGTACAGTCCTACTGTCACACCATAGCAGCGCCGTGAATTTGCTTTGGTGAGTTCGTGATCGATCAAACCTAACGAAAATAAAAATAATCTCGGTTAGGGCACTTTTTAAAAACTGCGTTCGCCGTCGAGATCTACGAACTAGAGAGATGCGGTTGTGCGCCACCTACTGGTGTAATGATGTAGCGCCACCTGAAAGTGTCAGTGTAGCTCAGTGTTCTTCACTGAACGAGGGCCACGCTTACCAGTGCGGAGGGGGGTTTGGGGGCCGCCATTTACTTTTTGAAAGCTGGCTAGCCGGAAGTAACCTTGATGCTGCTTCACTTCATTGTTAGTTAACTACATAGCTGCACATTATTGGGGAAGTTGTCTAGGTTCAAAACAACAAATAATCTGATGGTAAGGATAATTCACATTTTTTTATTTGGTCACGGGCTGCCACACTGGCCTCCTGTGGGCTTATATCAGAATCGAAATCCTTTTTATTAGCCAAGTATGTTTCCATACAATGAATTTGCCTTGGTGGTGCTTTTACGTGACATTACAAAGGACATTCAACGTTTAGCAAAGACACATACAGAAAAGTGAAAACACTAGATTAGTATTTGGGTGATGTAATAATTATATGATAATTATAATGGTAGAAGTAATGATGATTTTGATATAATTAAATATGTAATATATAGTTGCAATATCAGTTGTTAAAGGAAATAATGGAGCAAAACATTGATGGGGAATGTGTCTGATTGAATCTGACACAAAAGAATTACCCATCCATATTCTGTACCCACTTGTTCTATGCAGGGCTGTGGGGGAGTAATCATTATTTGTCTCTACAGGCAAGGCTGCTTTGGAAATGTTCTGCCAAATTGTAATTGTCTTTTCTCTCGCAGGCTGAATCGCTTAACCACTGATTTTGGTGTAATAGTCGAGTCCCTACGGAAGTCAAAAACGGGCCTCATGGAAATCAGTGAGGACAAGACAAAGATTAGAAGGTCCCCAGACAAGCCTCTTCCAGAGGTTAACGATGAATACAAAGATGCTCTGAAACACAAATCTGTCTACCTTGTGAGTTTATGAATTCCTCTCACTTTTCATCCATCAGCAGTGTTTGGTCTTATTACTCATAATTAAACGTTTCCTTCAGAAAGGCTTTCCTTTGGAAACTACCCTTGATGAAGTCCAGGAATGGCTTAACGGAAAAGGAAATATTGAAAATATACAAATGAGGCGAAATTTACAGCGGCAGTTTAAAGTAAGAGCCTGACTCCACTTCCCTCACCACTCAGATAGGAATGACATCAGTCATTAATGCTTCTCTCCCTTCAACCAGGGCTCAGTTTTCCTGGTTCTGGACTCTGAAGAATCAGCCAAGCAGTTTACAGCTCGTCCAGATGTAAAGAATTTTAAAGACAACGAAATGATTGTCCTCTTAAAGTACGTGCACATGTAATTCTTATGCCTTATTGTTAGGGCTGTACAGTATCGCTTTGTGGCATAATCGTGATTATATGGTGCATGCAGAGTAATCACCAGGGCTTAGATGATGGGTGAAATGTGTGTCCAGATGCCGGCTTTTTGGTACTATAGACATTTTCTTATACCCGCAATTTGGTAAGTAGTTTAGTGGTACGCCTAAAATATGAATGAGATGAAAGTTACATTTATAAAGCGCTTTTTCAAACACCCAAAGCGTTTTATAGAAGCAAAGGGGAGCCACTTCAACCACCACTACTGTGGCACCCGCCTGGATGATACGATGGCAGCCATTCTGCACCAGTACACTTAACACACAGTAGCTAAGGTGGTGACGAGGCAGGAGAGAATCCAACAATTGGATACGGGGGATGATTAGGAGGCCAGATTTAAAAGGGCCACAGTGGGCAATTTAACCGGGTCATCAGGGTACCACCCCTACTGTTAGGAAACGGTGATCTTTAATAAGCTTAGAGACTCAGGACAGCACCATTTTTACAGCACAGTGTCCCTGTCACCACACTGGGGCATCGGGATCCACACAGACCACAGGACAGACTAACCTGTTGACCACACTGACACCTCTTCCAGAAGCAACCCAGCTTTTCTAGTTGGTCTGCCATCGACATACTGGCCAGGCCTAAACCAGCTTAGCTTCAAGTGGATTACCTAGTCTGAACTGCAGGCCGTGTGGCTGCTGAATGAGTATTGTGATGCCCAAAAGTTGGTTTTCTTTAGAAATTTGGCATATCCTTATGTTTATTACATTGTTAGCAGAGCACGCCACATGCTATGGTTTTGCTAAATCATGGAAGCAATAAGCACTGACGTGGTGAAGAAAGGGACAGCTCACACAACATTAAGAGGAGATATTGTGGATAGACAAGGTAAAAAAAAAACATGGGTGGTTTAAAATCAGACATTTTTATTAAACATAAGGATATGCTGAATTTATACAGATTACTAACTTTGGGTGTCATAATACGCCTTAATATTTTAGGCTACTAATCTGCTTATATTGTCGCTGTAAGTAAACGTGCATATAGCTCAGGAAAGGTGGTGTCCAAACACGTTTACGTCCATCATCTGAAGCCCTGGTGATCATTGCGTGTGTGCCACATAGTCTTGGTGTGATTTCGTGCAGCCCCACGTCACATGTGCTGTGGCTTTTGTTTATGGGTGTGTGTGTTTTCAGGGAGGATTATTATGCAAAGAAGACAGAGGAAAGAAAACAACACAGGGTGCAGGCAAAGGCTAAAGCCAAACTGTAAGTGATGTCTCCCTCCGCTTCCCTGGCCTGATCGAAAGCCGCTACTGGAATAAACAGGCCAGGAAGTGGCAAGAACAGATCAGTTATTTAATGCTGCTTTCCTGGTTTGGTTCTGCTTATTGGTAATTGCTGTTTGGGTTTCTTTTATTAAAGTGAAAAACAAGAAAAACAAAAGCAAGCAGAGGAGGAGGAGATGGTAAGCTGTGTGATTTACATGTGGCTGTGATTTAAATGAAAGCTTATTGTAGATTCCTAAGGAAATGCATGGAACTATGATTGATAGAGGGGGTCCTCAGACTCCTCAAAACCCATCTGTTCCAGGAATTCCTGTACTAGCCTGATGCCTATTTTTGTTCTCTGAATGTTATGTTGCACATACTGACCCTTGAACAGTTTGATTGGGTTCTTGCTTTGTTAGAACCTGTGTGGCTCCTGCTCCCAAACTGCTTACACTCGTACCTGGACATTCACTGGAAGCTCAGCCTGGCTGCACTGATGCCCAGTTGATACAAAGAATGCTTGCAGTGTGATATTTGCCTCACTTGTACATAACTTTGGACAAAAGTGTCTACTTAAAAATGTCAACGTAGTGGAATACATGTAGCTGTTCCGAAGCTGAGGAATGCATCATGCTTTAAATTAAAACATTAGCAAATCTTATGCAGCAAATGCACATGTTCTCTTGCAGAAATCTTTAGACGAACAGGCAGGCTGCCTGCTGAAGTTCTCTGGTGATCTGGAGCAGACTTCGAGGGAAGATTTTCACGAGTTGTTTTCGGGACATGGTCAGATCAAATGGATTGATTTCACTAGAGGAGCCAAGGAGGTAAGATCCTGCCTTTCACACAAATGTAAAGTGAGGCAGCTGACGCATTACAGCAGCTGCTTACATCATTAATGCTATAGCAAGTCTGCTAGCAGGCGTTTTCATACACGTGCTCTTTTTTTTTTTCCCCCAGGGTACCATTCTTTTTAAATCAAATGCCAGAGAAGCACTAGAAAAAGCCACTGAAGCTCATGGGGGCAAACTGGAAGTAAAGAACAAAAGCGTCACGTGGGAAGTGCTGGAGGGAGATGTGGAGAAGGATACACTAAAGAAGATTATGGAGGACCAGCAGGAGTCCCTCAACAAGCGAAGGGGCAAAGGTACGTGTCTGGTTTGGCCAGTGTGCCTGCCTGAATGAGACAACGGTGCCTTCTGCTAACCTTCCTTTTATTTAAGGTGGGCGTAGATCTGGAGGTAGAGGAGGAAGAGGAGGCAGAAGGGACAGGGGAGGAAGGGATCAAGCCCAAGTAAAATACCAGGGCAAGAAGACTAAATTTGACAGTGGTGATGAAGATGATGGTATGAATGTTACATTACTCTAATGCTGCTCAGTCCCCTTCCTCTTCTGTATTTCAATTACTCAATGCTATAATTCCTACAAAACAGGCTTGATTTCTCATGTATTGTCATACGGTTGGATGTGCCACATGGCTCATTGTTTTTGATGCTTCTAGCTGCACCTCAAAGCCCAAAGAAGAGACCTCTTGACGAGGGAGACGCAGAGGCACCCGCCGCAAAACAAGGGAAGACGGAAAACGGCTCGGAGAACTGAAACCACAAAGACTCGCTCTCAGCCTTTATTCGAAAGGAGTGCATCTTGAGTCCATTCCTGTGACGGCTTTACGTTACGCAGAATCGTATGAAGTCAACTTCAATGTCAACCTGCAGTTCAAGGAGATTATAAAAAGGGTTCTTTTCTGTCCAGAATGGCCACTAAGGAGACTTTATGCACATAACATGTGTAAACCTCATGAGCAAGATTATGTACTTATATTGCAGATAGTGCTGTTAAGCCTGAGTGTGTCTGCACCCTTAGTTGACTCTTACCAGTGCAGATTTTTTTTTTTAAGCAATCTACCCATTACATTAGTGGTATATTTCTGTAGTTGCTACTTTTCAAAATGCACCATTGATTTTTTTTTGTATAAATGCTTTTAAAAAAAAAAAAATTGATTCTGTAAATCTCCCTTTTATGTGTAACCAACATTAAATCTAGATTTTTTTGATCTATAGGAAGTATAATCTTACCGATTTCTTTTTGTGGAACTTGTACGATGCTGGCAAGTCGTATCTTAGTTCTGTAAAGAGGGGGCAAAAATTGAGACTTTTTAAAAGACAAACCTTGTCACAAACCTTGTGAAATGTTGGTAAAGCATCGTTGCATACCTGCGATTACTTCCATCTTTACTTTCCAGTCATTTGCTTTCTTCTGAACATGCTAAAAAATAAAAATGCATTTCTTTACTCGACTGTACCACCTGAGGAAGGTGACATTAAGGATTCTACAGACCACATACCTCTCGTGTTGAAGTTTTGTGAAGAGAGTACACTGATGATTGTGCCAAATTTAGTGCTGTTTTCAGGAACTGCATATCCATACCTTGTAGATGAAAATGGCAATTAGTTTAACCTTGTCCATATACATTTTTTTTCATGTCTGCTTGTCCTGTAGGGGTACAGGACTCCAGAGCTGACCCCTGAAGTTAACCGTAGCATGTTTTTTTTGGGTGGGTGGGGGGGGGGTATGGAGTTAAGCCGACAAAGACACTGAGAACATGCAAATTTCATACCTGGGGCCTGTACTACAAAGCGGGGTTACTGACTTATAGGGGTAACTCGTCGGACTTGAGGTATTCTGGACAAAATGTAAGTGAACGAATATGAAGTCCATTTAAACTGTGTTACCTTAAATTTGACAAGTTACCCCGATAAGCCAGTAACTCTGCATCATAGTACAGGTCACTGATATAGCTTTAACTTACCTTTGTTGTGTTTAGTACCAAAAGGAGGGTTCATAATAACGGTATCATATCTCTTGGAGTTAGAACCCAGTCCTAAGGAGCAGACGTCAGACTGAACCATGTCAATATTTGTAAGTTCAAATTCCTCCTTGTTCTTTTTAAATACTTCCAATGCGTCTTGGTCAATATCAAATCCAACACATAATCTGTCAAAGGGAAAAAAAGTTAATCTAAACCAAATCAGAGAAGCAAACTTTTTTTTTTTTTTTAGCTCCCAAGGCTACGTACCCGGCATTGAGCACAGCAGATCCTATGCTCAGGACACCACATCCGCAACCCAGGTCCGCTACCAGTTTGTTCTCAATGTCATCGAACGTGTTGTGTATAGTGTACAGCATACGGGCTGAAAATATCCAAGTAGAATAAACTACCTTACCCATGGGATTAAACATTAAAACGATTATATGTCTTACTAACAGGGACAGTTGACCGGTTACATTGTATTTTTGCTCACGAATGGGTATAATACGATGCGATTAATGAATATCTCACCTGCAATGTGGGGACTCGTAGGGTACTGTTCAAGAAGTATCTTTGGGTCCTCAAAGACATCCACTTGCTGAAGGCAAGATTCTAGTTCTTTCAGTTTCATTGTTTTTCTCAGCAACTAACCAAATAAATAAACAGTTATAGCCGATCCCTCTGCAAAACCAGAATTGTTTGTATAGACTGCAAATTTCTGCAAAGTACATGCACGCACACTGATTTTCTCTATTGGAAAAAAACACGTCATTTTAAAGTTCTCTAGCTAGCTAGCAAGGTACTGGTGTTCCGAATCGAACCTTATACACGGTGGTACCTTGGAACACAAACTTAATTCGTTCCAGAAGGCTGGTCGAGTATCGATTTGGTCGAGGTCCAAGTCGCATTTCCTCATAAGAAATAATGTAAATGAATTTAATCCGTTTAAGACTCACAAATAATGCCTATTTAAACGTATCTACTTCTCTGACTGATAAAACCTCTCACAATCAATATAAAAGTAATACACAAGAAAAAACACACCTACAAAAGCAATAAAAATTAAATAAACCCCATACTCCGCAGAGAGAGAAGACACACGTGCACCACCTTCAAGTCTCGATATAATTTCCTTTTTTTAAGTTCTACAGTTACTCTCACTACTTTCCTCTTTGTTTTGCTGCTATCTCTGCTCACTTTCTTAGGGGTCATGATTACTGTATTACTAACTGTACTGTAGATAAAGCACAAAAAATCACACCGAACACAATAACACAGCTTTCGCACGTCGAACTCGGTCGAAAGGTACCGGGACACTGACAGCGATTCATAGGCATCAGCATCCCAGTATGTCGAGTTGAAGTTAGATTTTTCTTGACAGACCAGTCCGAGGTCCGAACTGGTAGTGTTAAGAGGCGTTTGAGTTCCAAGGTTCCACTGTATGTAAAAATTTACATCTAACTTTCTTACGACCACCAGCTAACCTAGACTACATTCTTAAACTACAGTTCTAAAAGATCCATTGTACAATACCCGTCATTTAAACGGTCACACATTTCTGGCTAAGGGTATAATGAAATTAAAATAAAAATCAAACGCTATTACCTGCAGTTGCGAAGGTACTGAAGTTATCGTAATTAATACAGTGGTCTTTTACAGACTGAATAAAGTCAAATCGATGTACAGTTCCCTACTATACAGCATGTCAAAGCGGCACGGAAGCATCCATTGTTATGTCTCAAAGAAAATAGATCGATCGGGAACAAGCATAACGATATATGGTTCCTAGGTAGAAACAATAGTCCTTAACCCAAAAAACACAGCTTTCAGTCAATTCTATAAATACGACATATGTTACTATAATTAGGTTACATGGAAGGGCTACGTATAATTTGTTTATTTTGCAGTTTTTTGCAGTTTATTTTGCGCAGACACCAGCTACTTAGAAGAAGGGGAGTGTGGTAAGCGGCTGTATTATAATAACCATGTCAGTAACTTTCAACACAGGTCTGCAATGACACATAACTGGTAAGTTCTACTGTGTTGCAGAAATGCAATTTATTCATTGGTTTTATGTAACTGAAAAATTCTTAATGGGTGGGTGTATTTTAAGAGTATTTATATGGCACATCAATTCAAAGATTCCTATTTGGACAGATGTATTGGGATGCCTGGCCATTACACCCACAGGAACTTTTATGACATCCCATTCTAAATCCATAGGCATCACTATGGGGCTGGTCCCCCCTTTGCAGCTATAACAGCTGCCACCCTTCTGGGAAGGCTTTCCACAAGAGTTTGGAGTGTGTCTGTGCACTGGGGCACAGTCATGCTGGAACAGAAAAGCTCCTTCCCCAAACGGTTCCCACAAAGTTGCAAGCATACAATTGTCCAAAATGTCTTGGTCTGCTGAAGCATTAAGAGTTCCCTTCAATGGAACTAAGGGACCAAGCCCAACCTCTGGCAATAGGTCTGAATGAAACATGAATTCAATTATTAAGAGGTGAGTCCCAATACTTTTATGTGGGGTGTTGACAGTTTCTTTTCACAGGCCATAAGGTCACTAAACATTATATTACACATTGTTAATACTTAAGTTCTGCACTTTATCAATATTGAGTTTTTATCCACTTATTGCTCACTCATTCTTATATTGCACTCTTTTATCTTGCAGTGTCTTGTCCTGCACTTCACTAGGGGTACTTGCTTGTCTTGCACTGACTTGTCTTGTATTACACGACCGTTTGTCGTAGCCCTCGATGCATCTGTCCTTTACCTTGCAACTGTGGGATAGGAATTTCACTCTGTTATTAGGAACATGTGACAATAAAACTTGAAACTTGAGTCCTGCCCCTACTTAGTATGTGGCAGGCCTACTTCTATGCAGTACTCAGCCAAACGTGCAAGCTTTCACGTTAGTTTGAAGAGCAGTGTTCGATGAATAATGGAATAACAAAACTTAATGTAACCTTTAGATATTCTGTGATTGGATAATTGCAGACATCAGAGACGTATGCCCCAAAAATTCGTCTTCTTTTTCCGGCTCCAGTAGAACTATGGTAGTTTTTTTGTCATATAAACGCTATATAATCCTTTCAATTGCATTTTAGGGTCATTAGATGGTGCTACTGCTCCACAGTACCGCTGCGATTTTTAATGCTGCATAGTTGTTCAGTTCTTGTTCTGAGCACCGCTCATTCTTGCTGCCCTTGGAAGTCTACATGATGTAGCATTCTTAATCTCCAAACGTTTTGCTGTAATTTGAGGCGCAAATGTGCCATTCCTGAAATATTTACAACGTGGTGTAAACATAATGTTCACTTGCAGGATATAATTCCAAATGTATTTATTTGAATTGTAAGCAGTTTACAAGCATTTATTGTCTCACTGTCTCAAAGGACATTACAATACGTGGTTACTGTTATATTTAAAGAATAATTAATAATGAATATTTTCATTAACAATTAAAAAAAGAAAAAAGTTTATTTTGTATAAAATGGCATAAAGCATTGTAATATGAGGACGTTCTTGAGCTACGAGGACACTGTCTTCCTTACGGATATAAGTTTTTGCTTTTCAGTGTTACTCTGTCTTTGTATTTCCCATTTATTTTTCAGCTGAAGTCTTGGAGAAAAACTTAAAATCATCCTATTGAATCTCAGCAGAGATTTGCGGCCTGGTAAACCATTTTACCTTCATTCTCAGGGCTGCCGGTGCTGCCGCTTTGAATATGAATGACTGACTCTTCTTCCTCTATAACTTGCAGCGCCTCAATGACAACCACGTGACTTCATTGCACTATATGCCCCATGCATGACTGTGCAGAAAATATGCAATGCAAATTTAACATAGCGTACATTCTGCTTTATAGTAATGAGAGCAGTAATCTCTTCGTGCCGCAATGACAGACACTTGTTTTGCGTTCTCAGCAATAATTATTATATACTTAAAGGTATGCTGAAATGGTAGACGTGTGGTTACCTTACATTATTGTCAAACTCTGTCAAGTTTGCTCCTATAGACAAACAGTCTGGAGGCATATGCTGATGTCTGTTCTGGATGGCAAGACAGATTAACGATCGGTTAACATTTCTATAAAAATAACAGCAAAATCAGTTAGACTGCCTCATTTAAGTAGAAGGTGGACCTTCAGGGCAAAAATGTTTTGCCATCTTCATGCATTGCCTTGTTTTTATTAAAATTATTTTTAGGCTTAAATGCGTCTATTTTTAATTAACATTATGCCTCAAGGAATCATTGTTGTTTGCACGTAAAGGTTTGTATGCATCAGTATCGGAAATTTGTAATCAACAACGAAGCCGGAAGCCCTCATTATGTTGTCATTTAAGGTATCATCATTGTCCATAACGACGTGGCAGGAAGGTCCTTGTTTTTCAATTTTCTGTAAAGTCTGTTTCTGCAGGCGTGTATTTTCATACTGCTAGAGAATGACTGATCTCTTGTCAAGTCGACAAGATGTTACATTATCATTATCCGCTAATCACTAAAGGAGCGAATGGCTTCCCGACAAAAAGATTTAATTAAGAGATTAATAAAGCAGCCATTTTTCATTTGTATCAAGAAAACAGACACTTATTTTCATTATTAGATGTTTAATCTCTGGCTACGTTACTCAGCCGCCTCATTGTGGCGTTTTCGTTATTCGGCTTAATTGTGCCTTCGCCGCTTTGATGGGCAAGTTTTTATTCAGACGGTGAATTGACAGCGAGACATAATTGGTCTGAAGCTGAGTATATTGCGGGAGATCAGTGAAACGTCAAAACCTGTGATGGATGTGAAGGAAGAGGGGTTTTAAAGACCCTGTTTGGATCCAAATGGGTATTCAATGAAAAGTGTTAAAAAGCCTGTTCCTGATGGCTTACTGACATGCACGAATTTCCACATGCTGATAGAAAGAGGGAGAGGCTGGATTTCGGTCATTGAAAATGTATAGTCATATGCGATTTGGACAAAATGCATTGAATATAAGTGGCAATGTTGCCAACTTTGGTCAGCTAGGTGGGGTGAGATCTGCACACGCATTTACATGTGTGTAACCATGTTATTATCTTGTAAATAGTCTGTAGTCCAGCGCTTTTGATGTAGCAAATTTTAGGTTTATAGTGGAATAATATAGATTTGCCGTAAGATTTCTTGCATGAGCGTGAATGTCTGCAACCGTGGGAGTCACGCCAGATGCGTGAGAGTTGGCAACCCTGATAAGCGGACTGAAACGATCGAGTACCAATGACGAAATAAAATGAAGTATGAGGCTTTGGTGTAGTTCATGTGTCCCACATATAGGGTCCTTTTCTTGAGTTTTTACCGCACATCTTGGTTCATTTCCACACTCTAAGAGGGAATTTTCGTATGAGGAAGGGAAATCATTTCTTCAAGTTGGGAATCAAAGGTCCGTCCGTCACGCAGCAGACTGGGCCCTGAGATGGCCCTGGGGGCGCTGATCGGTGACTGCATTGGGGGTAGGACAAACAGTAGTGTAATACGATGTGCTCCTCTCAGCACCCTGCTGACAGCTTCTGGAGGTCATGCAAGGTGAAGCAGGCAGAGTACAAGTCGCCCTCCCCAAGCCTCAACACTCACTGCAGCGTGATCTACGGTACCCTCTTCCGCAGTATTGCAGTATCGCATAGAACTATACCTTCTCTGTATTTCGTCGTACAAATTTAAGACTTTAGAGGAGACCTGGACAAAAGCCCAGCGCGTGGGACACATTTTTACCATCATTAAAATAAAAAATGTAAGGTTTTATGTTCGAATTTATGAAGATGAACAGAAACCTTTCTCTGAAAAAAATGTATAGTAAAATATATAAAATCTATCACTGTTCTTTTCACCAGATGAAATTAATCATGGAAAAAATGGCGTCCCTTCTGAGAGGGTGAACATTGAAGTTTGAAGTTTGGCCCTCTATGAAATAGTTGACCAAGTCTGATTCAGAGAATAGGTGTCGTAAATGATCCCAAACATATGGTGTTTGTTTTATCTGAACTGTCTGGGTATCTAACACCAATGACAAGCATCCCCATCGAATTGCATTACACAGTGTACTGACGGTACTGTATGCATAAGCTCAGTCATGTGTGGGATTGGCGAACCATGGTCAGTCACCCTTGGTTACCTGCTTCCAGGATCAAACAGTCTTTATAAACTGTTTACAGTTGCATTTCTGTGTATAGTCGTGTTAAAAGTTTAGCATAAAATTTAGTAAAAAAATAAAGTGTAAAATTACAATTGCAGTTTCCTTTAGGATTAATACTGTATCTCTTTACAACTTGATCATTTGCTCTGAAGAGGACAAGTATTAATTTTAATTCCATTAATTTTTTCGGCTTTTTGAGTTTTCTAACTCGCTGGTGCATATTTGTCATACTAAATACAACTTGATTGACCGGTTCTGTTTAAAGGTTTCTGGAGTCAGCACAATTTATTTTCTACCCTTTCCCTTTTTTCTCTGACCCTTTAAAAAATAGCCTCGTAATTCCATTGAAGCAGTTATGTAACTGTTTTCTTTTAAAAGCTGATTTTTGTTCTAGAGCCTGTAGGCAAGCTGCAATTTCTTTGTCATTTGGTCAGTGGAAAGAACATACATGAATAATGTCAACCTTTGCCTTTGGCTTGTAATGCCTTCCGCTAGCCTGAGTTATTCCTCATTTTAATCATTGTGTCAGAAACACAGGAGTAGCACGATAACTCCTCCTGCTTGGCTATGCATCTGTGCGTCCTGAGATCCTAGTTACGCAGTTATGGCTACGCAGTGGGCTGTGTTTACGTCATGGCTGCATATGATGCCTATGGCAGTAATCAAACGTGACACCTGCATAGAAAATTCACAGAATACGACAACGTGCCAATAAGGCAACAAGCATTTTCAATAGCTATCTATAATAAGAACAAAGAACAGCACACTATTAGGCAGGTCCATTTGATGACTAAATTCAGGTGGTCGTTCAGTAAGAGGTGCTGTTAAACACCTTGGAAGCAGAAGTCAGAGGTCTTGCTTGCTAGGAAACCAGGAGGGACCCAAAAAGCCCTGTGTATGATTCTTCCCCACCATCCTCGCTGAGATCCTGGATACTTATGAAGCCGGGTCTCTATCACCAGGCAAAAAGCCCACTGGCCCAGTGTGAATTTTCCAGGAGCTCCCAGGATAGCCGGACATCGGTCTCACCCACCACAATCACACAGCCTCTTTGTCCCTGACCGCTGATGCCTCTGTCACATGACACAGGCATAATACCTAGGAGAGAGACTAAAAAGAAGCAACCTTTGGACATGGACGAGTGGGTGGGTTCGGTCTTTCTTCTCATGGATGACTAACATCCCAGTAGCACTGGGCCTGGATCATTTCACACCCAGAATGCCCTAGCTAAATGCTAAATCTGTGTCCGAGGCTACTTCTCTGGAAAACTGCATCTGTCAAACATTTGATCAATGGCACTGGATATTGCAACTGCTTTCCCAATCAAAACTGCATGAAATCCAGGCATCATCTGCCTCTGAATGTCAGCCGACTAATGACTCCCATGAACTATATTGTAACCTGATGGAACAAAGAGAGAAAAAATACTTGGTTATCTCAAAACAATAAATACAGAAGGGTATATCATTTAAAGGTGCATTAAACTTGGCCATTAATCATTTCTATAACACGGAGTTTAGGTTATATGAGAAATGAAATTTTGTATTCTGGTAACAAGAGGCAGGGTCCTCTTGACAGCATCTGAAATGAAGATGAATGTGGTCTGGAGGAGGAATGCCGTCTGTTTTGTCCTCCTCGCTCACCTCCTCTCCCATTCCTGTTTCCCAGCCTTCAGTAGGCGCAAATGAAGATGGAGCAGACTATAAGCACCTGATGATGACCTATTTCTGGGCTGTCTTAACCCACGGACGAAAGGTGGCGTCTCACATGCCGGATGGGAGCTCACCACGGCGACGAGTGTGCAGGAGACAGCGAGCAAAAACGGGGGCCTGGCGTATCTTGGAGGCTGGTGCCATTTCCCCTGGAGCTGTCAGCGGGAGGCGCTGGGCTGTGGCGCTCCTGTCAGCATTTGTTTATGTCGTTGTATCACGGGTCTTTATCCACAGTCAGACCATGGGGATGCCGCTGGCTCCAGAACGGGAGGGAAGGAGGGGGTGGAGCTTACAGAACAAAAGGGCCAAAGCGCCTTCCTTCCTTCCTTCCTTCCTTCCTTCCTTCCTTTCTTCATACCTTCCTTCCTTCCTTTATACCTTCCTTCCTTCCTACCTACCTTCTTTCCTTCCTTCCTTCCTTCTAGCCTGAGAATCGCAAATTAATTGACAGTTAAGTTTCAGAGAAACATAGTAGTTAATATCACACAGCTGTATCCCAAAAAGCCCACCCTTTTTCTCTCTTTGAGGTACAAAAGCAATGGTAAGTCTGGAAAACCGTTGCATGTGAGATGAATGGAAGTGAAGGATGCTGGGTAATTGCCTTGCCCCAGAAGGCACAAGACATTCTGTCCTTAACAGACTGAAATGACTGTCTCTGTAAAAGCTGCCGCTCCCCCTTCGCCCTATTGGTTTCTGTCACCCCGGCTTTGTTGCCATGGGGATGAATGGGCGGGTTAACTCAAGCGTCTCATTTGAAGGATGGTGATGATTTTCTGGACTGGACTCTGCGACATTTGTATTGTGGGTTGACCTGGAGGAGAAGTAACTACGTCTGTTAAATATTTTGCTAAGTGAAACCTGACAAGTGAAACCTGACAATCATTACAATCATTATTTTTTGTTTCTGAGTTACATAAAGGTTATTAGTAATCATATAATTAAAGTAAAGTACAGCTTTAAAATCACTGCCATTATAATGACTATTGAGTCTGTTATCTGAAATAGCTACAAATTAGAAACATTTGCCATCTGAAATTTGTCTTTGTACCCATAAAGGACTTTTCACACTTGTTCGATAAGGAAATCTAATCCTTCTTTTATTTTGAAATCTATAAGGCAGGTGTCGATATCACTTGGACATTTTTTCATGAAGTCATATAACATTGCACAGATCATTTCTTCTGTATATTTTCATCACCACGTTTGTGGGTTGTAAATTTGGACTTCCTTAACTTGTGTGGTTCACTGTTTTTATAATAACCTAATAAAGTTTGTATTCGTTTTTTTTGTTTGTTTTATTAGTCTGGATTTAACCCACTTTGTCAATTTTGGTCTGATTTTCATATGTGTGGTAGGTTTGATTTAGAATTTTGATGTAATTTAGAGATATCAAAAGGGTCCGTTGAAAAAGAACAAGACAAAGCATTATTGCAACTGGTCTACGTGCCTTTTGACAAAAGAGCTTTGTTGAACCTGTCGTGGACTGTGAACGGTACAAATGTATATTTTTAATCTTTTTTATGAGGATGTAAAAAATACATCACACATCTGTCCTTAGCACGTCTGTCCTTAGCATGTCTGTCCATAGCACGTCTATCCTTAGCACGTCTGTCCTTAGCACGTCTGTCCATAGCACGTCTGTACTTAGCATGTCTGTCCATAGCACGTCTGTCCATAGCAGGGCTCACACACACTCACAGGCAATTTAGACACACGAGTTCAACCAGTCACATGTATCGGACTGTGGGAGGAAACTGTAAGATCCTGAGGAAACCCACATGAATGCAGAGAGAACATCCAAACTCAGAGGATTTGGACCACAATCCTGGAATTACGAGGACACAGTGCTAATCACTGAGGCGCTCTGACCCTGATGTAACAATAGTTACACCAATTTATTTATTCTGTAATTACAATTAGAACATTTCCATGAATATATTAGATCTGAGATTAAGTAAATTAACCCATTTTGTACCCCTCTGATCTGCATGAACAGAGCTAGTTTCGGTTTCCAGAAGGTGATTGTTAGGACTATAGCTTGTAATGTAAACCCAGGCAGTTAAGGAAAATCTGTCAGTTATCTGTTTACATATGGTGCTAATTGCACAGGAGAACTCTTAAGTACTCCACACACTTGTTTATTTGCTTGTTACAGCACTCCTGGTACATCATGACTTTTTTTGAAAGTGGGGACAGGAATAAAGCCTTTGGCTGAACAAACTTTGACTCTAAGCAACAAACAATGTTGCAGGGAGTCCATTTTGTTAACGGCTGTGGTGAGTCTGTAGTAGTCGGAGCCAGGCCACAGCCCTGCCATCTTGGCTCCATTCTTCAAACCCATTTTGGGCAATAGTCCTGACTGACAGCTCATAAAGCAGTAGAGCTTTCCAGAAGCTTGAGGTGGGTTTATAGGGCGGTACTGAACTTGACCAATCGAAGTTCTGGTCCACAACAGTGAACGGAGCTTAGGAAAGGGGACATGCAGGGAAAAAACTGGCATGCGTCCACATTCATCTACCTCGCCAGGACAGAGCTGACCCTAACTCCCCAGAACAGACCTAAGCCGAAGTGAGCTTTGAGCACAACTGAAAAATTTCCGCCGTTCATTTTTTTCCTTTAAACCCCAGCGACGCAACCCTCTGCCCTCCCGTCATCTCAGCGGTCCAGTTAAGAGTGAAAATTAGTCGGGAACCATCCTTCGGGAGAAGTGCGGCTGGTTCGGGGCATAACGTATATCACCGTTAATAGCTGCGTCGACTCACATGGGCCACCCTGACACAGCGTGGTTAGCGGATGAAAAATGTCTAAGTGTTTCTGTGTGCTGCTCTATGAGAATTATGCTCTCTATGTCTGGGGTTTCTCTCATGGAAATCAGTCAGTCGGCTCTAGTTATTCAGATTCTAGCACTTTGCTGCCGATCTTCAGTTAAGCTGAGTTTAAATCTAATGATATTCTGAAGGAAAATGTTTGTTTTTACCGCTTTCTCTAGATATACATTTTTTCTTCCATCCATCCATCCATCCATCCATCCATCCATCCATCCATCCATCCATCCATCCTCCAACCTCCAACCTCTTATCCTGACCAGGGTTGCAGTGGCTTGAATCGTACCCCAGACAGCACAGGGCATCACGTAAGGGTGCATACCAGAATATAAATATTCTTAATAACATAATAATGTTAGGCTTACTGCTGACATACATGCTCTCTCATCCCCTTGGCATTTTTCTGTTTCTTTCCACATGATCTGTATTTGTTTATGCATTAAATTCTCTAAAAGACAAGCTAGGAATCTGTTCAAGCTGTCATTGTGATGTACTTTATACTAAGTAAATCCAGCAAATGTAGGCAAATTTTTATCATGCATTTGCATGGTAATGAATAATTTGAGTTTAAGCCTCTCCAGCTTGCCTTTTGTCTCTGTGCACGGGGAACCTTATTCAAATGAAGTGCTGCCCATTAAAAAGGTTAATTATATGTCTCAGTGGCGTATCTGATTCTCAGTGTAAGGACCAGCGTCTCATTCTGTTATGAGAAATTCATAATTCGTGGGCTGTGGGGGAGAAAGCTGGGCGGATTTGCAGAGGAACATTGCTGAGTGGAAGATAACTGTCGATTTCAGAGATTTTCAGCACCATTTTGCTTTTTAATGATCCCACTTTGCCTATTTATAGAAAGAAACTATTTAATGTAGACAACTGACAGACAGCCTTTCTCTGAGAAGGACAGTGTCACAGAGCAGAAAATAAAGTGCGGCAGGCCCTAGGTAAGGTAGCTTACGTACGTTTATTTGATTAAAAAAAAAAACATTGGTCGTATGTGTGACATCGTTAGTCATGTAGATTGTAAGTCAGTCTCTAGTCACTAAAATAGGTGTGTGTCTAATATGCATTTTTGTGACGTCTAGTTGTTAGATTATTGAAGTTCATTTGACGGTTTGTTCTTGGCTGTTTTGTACATTCACATCTGATAACAACACCCAGCACATAAAGTAATATTCACCAAAACACAAACTTGCTTTACTGTTAACCTCCCCTTCCCACCTACGCCGCTCTCTGTTCAGGTGGTGTACGTTTCGCTGAGTGCCGCAGGGCAGGACTGGGTACGGTGAGTTTCCTGCCAGGATGGTTTTCGTCGCCCCTGAACAGGAGGTGACCTCCCCCGAGACTGTGTGTGACCTTAAGCCATAAATCAGCCCCCACGCCTGCTGACATTTCTTCCCAACATTTACTTGAAAATTGAACAAGTTTTTTAACATTTAAAACAAATTTCACAAAAGTAATTAATTCCCAGTTCTGCATCGATCACAGCGGAGTCGGTGCCGCGGTTTCTGCAGAAAACTGGACTGAAACGCCTTTCACAGCCCTAGACAGGAATGCTGCAGTTAACAATCTGTTGCCATAAAAATGATTGTTTTTGTGTTGCATTCTGAGGCAGAATGACAGCTCAGCACATCTCCAGGGTTGTGGGTTTAACTTCTACCCCTGCTCTCTGTATGGAGTTTGTATGTTCTCTCTATAACGTGCAGGTTTTCCGTTCCTGTGGTCCAAAGACATGAAGTTGGGTGACTTGCTGACTCTAAATTGCCCTTAATGTGTTATTGTGTAAGTGATGGATTGACATCCCATCCATGGTGTCCCTGCTTCCTGGGATAGACGCCAGACTCTCCACGGCTCTGTACTGGAGGATGGAGGATGGTTAGATGGATTCTG
The DNA here is from genome assembly GCA_026776725.1 of Gnathonemus echidnorhynchus. NCBI lineage: Eukaryota > Metazoa > Chordata > Actinopteri > Osteoglossiformes > Mormyridae > Gnathonemus > Gnathonemus echidnorhynchus. Next base: position 9,780,964 of record JAODJU010000035.1, on the reverse strand, counting down.
CTGGAGCCCTTTTCCATACCCCGAGAGTCCTTGTGCATTTTCCCATTTGGAGTGGAGTGCTGGTTTATTAGGACTTCTGGGGTTTAACATTGCTGAGCCCCAAAGCATGAGGAAAGCCACCCTCGGTCCCACATCTCTGTGCCAGAGCTCTTATTGTGGTGGCACTGGCCCAGGAAAGTGTCTGTTTAGCGTGTTTACTGGCTGCCTTCTGACCCCAACCCACCTCAACTCACTGACCCTTCAGTGTTATGAGTGAGGGGGACTAGAACACTGCACATCTAAAGGAGAAAAGCAGGATGATGTCATGGTGGACAAAATGTTCTCATGAAATGAATGTCAATGGACAGCTTGATTCCTGGAACTGCAGTTTCCATGACGATGTACAGTTGAGAGTTTGTTAGAAAGACTCAATCACCTCTGAGGTCTTTGTGGTAAATAGGAACAGTATTAAAAGAAATGGAAAGCTAAATAAAGCTTTGTAGTCTCTCCACAGAAGGTGCTTGGTTATTGAGTGAAGCTAATTGAGGAGGGATGCTGTCCTCAGATTGTCCTTGGTGACATCACGCTTACTCAGTGCGGGAAATAAGCATTCACAACCCCGTGACCACCTGCTGCACAACACATTTTGAGATTCTTCACCATTGGCTGTTCTTGGGCTAGACCTATCTGATTGGCTGTTTTGTCCTCTGCTCTCTCGACATTCATTCTGATTGGCCCATTTGACCTCACACACCCTTTCAAGTATTTATAATGTTTAAGTGTGATCTAGGCAAGTTTATAATTGCATAGCACCTTCCATACACTGTGGTCATTTAAAGTGCTCTACACAAGAAAAATACAGAATAAAAAGAGAGGAGAAAAAAAAAGCAAATTACAGATAAATTCAGATAACAAGGTCTCACTACGTGATGCTGCGGAGCTGACAGACTTTTAATAACCTTTGATCTGCACAAATGATTTCTGTTTTTTTTATAACCTTTTCATTCATCTTCATTTATTCTAAGTTTAAAAATGATAAGTTACTGACGATGCTGGGAGGCGATTCCACAGTGAGGTCTGTATGATGGCTGGCTTCCCAGCCCTGAGCACAACACCGTAACGCTGACTTACTCGGTGCTCAGGACAGCTTTGCCCTGCTGGAGTGTTCATTCATTTTTCAATGCCACCCAGTTTAAAAGCTGTTTGCCTTGTCAGAAGTTTTCTGAACCCGGAAAAACTTCCAGTCACTCTCCGTTGAAGATGGTCACGGTGATTAACCAGACCAGCGACTTGTTTTTTTTTTCCCTCCCGGGATGTGAG
>JAODJU010000035.1:9746120-9759414 GCA_026776725.1 Gnathonemus echidnorhynchus | reverse complement strand
GGGATTCCCCCAGAGGAGCTGGATGAAGTGGCCGGGGAGAGGGAAGTCTGGGTTTCCCTGCTGAGACTGCTGCCCCCACGACCCGACCTCGGATTAAGCGGGAGATGATGGATGGATGGATGGACTTTATTTGTGAAAAAAAAATCACAATTAATCATGCCAGGAATAATTAGTCATTTAGACTGGACATTTCGATTATGTGTCATTTATTAAATACTATGATAAAATTACGGGCAAGATAATCAGCTGGGCGTGCAGCATAATGAAACAGCAAGTAGAGGCTACACAAGTACACATCTGTCACTATCCACATTTGGTGTGTTCTTTGTCCTCAGGATCTTGCGAGATCATTCTTGGAAGGAAGGTAAGTTTGCAAGACCACAAGTACGGTCTTTGCGTTCTTGGTATTGAGATTCACCCGTTCACTATCCCAAAGGCTCCTGCTCGGAGGTCCAGTCTGGCCTGACATTTTTTTTTATGACTTGAACTTAAACTTGTACCGATTGTTATTAAGAAACCTATACAGGCGCTTCCCAGGTCGCAGTGGTCGGTGTTACGCTATTTCGACTTTACGATGGGTAAATGTTTTTCATTTTCAGTACATTATTCATTAAGTTGCATGAGATATAACACATTTTATTTAAAAAATAGGCTTTGTGTTAATGATTTTGCCCAAATGTAGGGTAAGTGTCCTAAGCATGTTTAAGATAGGCTAGGCTATGATATTCGTTAGGTTAGGTGTACTGTATTGAAATGCATTTTCGCTTTACGATATTTTCGCCTTACGATAGGGTTATCAGAACCAGGGGAGAGGCTGCATATTCATCTGAGTTATCTCATATTCATTAAAAGTTAACAGGAAAACCATAGCTGTATACATTTACATTGTATTTGGCTCCTCAACACAAGACTCCAAATTAGTCATTTTCCAACCAGGATACAGAATACACTTCTTGTCAAGTGGTGTAAATATTCTGTTATAGAGGAACATGAGGCTTTTCTCTGTAATAAATACTGCAGATGTTGTATGCAGTGTGCACAAACAGGCGAAGGGCTTCACAGCCTTTAAAAACAGTGCTTTACGACTGTGTGCAATTTCACATGGGTGACTGCCCTGGATCACTGCAAGAAGGATAATGTCTTAGAGATTACTGGGAGAAATGGAGACATCACACCAGCCATTTTCTTAACACCATGTCACTGCCTCCTTTATTATTGGTATAAAATAAAATGTAGCCATAATGACAGTGTCTCTCCAACTAGACCTTTGGGTAATTTCCGAGTTGATATTGAGTCCTGTGGGCTGTACGTCTTAAATTTTATCATCACATTTTCTTATAATTATTAGCCTGAGATGAAGTGGTTAATTTTTTATTTTTTTTGGAGAGAGCTGGGCTCTTCTGCCACTAAAATCCGGTCTGTTTTTGAAATAGAAAGCCTACCTCTTTGATGGACGGGTCATTTTAGAAGGACATTATGGTGCAGCAAAGCAAATAAATGATGCTAAAAGAACATCGATCTGTTGTGACACCCCGTCGGTCTGGCTGAGCAGCGATTTATACATCTATCAAGTGTGCTGAGGAGTGACATGCCACCCTTGTCCTGTAGGTGTCAGTCACGCGTGTCAATTGTCAACCTGTGTAGAACCTCCCTGCAGGGTCATTTCTGCCATATGTGTGCCTGTAATATTCACCTACACCCCAAGCTGAAATATGTTAATATGCAAATTAGGACCCAAGCTTGTTTTCCATTCCAAGGTCACCTGACAACACGAGAATGTACATGTGGTGATCCTTGGTATGCTACCTGAGCGGCCTAATGATCGATGAGGACCACAGTGACGCCCCATTTGGCAGCAATGGACTTCACCTTGGGTTATAAAGCGATATGGCATGTGTTACTACCCCCTAGAGACACATCTACACATTTAAAATTCTGGTTGACAAAAGGGCAATATGGTTAATTAATGGTGTTTGTCAATACCAAGAACACAAAGAATGCACTTGTGGTCTTGACAAGACCGACCTTGCTAACTTGCCTTCCAAGAATGAACTTGGGGAGCAATGAATCATGGGATTGGTCTCATTCGGCGAGGATGCAGCCGGCATATCCTTGCTATTTGGGGCAGGGAAAAATTACATCTGGGGTTTTTTACCCCCTCTGTTCTTCTCTTCTTGAGTACTGGAACTGGTCTTCAACAATGGAAGATTATGTAAAACGGGTATACAAGAACACACGTATGGTCAAGTACACATATCAAATAACACTACAAGTTTTTGAGCTCTAGCTAACAAAGAAAGTGCACAAACATCTCAATAATAAATTTCAGAGTACTACATTTGTGCCCTGCCATGGAACAGCATCACATTGAGGGCCCCCTGCCCTTTTCCCTACGCTTTCCGATACAAGCTCCTGTATCATGGTCATTTATTCATTTATCGTAGTAATGGCTAATTATTTTTACACAACACTTGTCTGGGACACAAGAAGCTTCATTGTTCCTACCTGTATAATATCTCAATAGAGCTGATTCCATTCTAATTCTTCCAGTTCATGACTAGATCACTAAAGTCGTCTGGGTGTCTTTATGTCCATTTCTTCCAGGGCAGGTCTAAGTCATGGTGTCACATGGTGTTGCTCAGCTGCCCAACCATGTGACCATGTTGTGGTTTTACTTTCAGTTTTCTTTTTAGGCAGAGTATGGATACTAAAACTAACTCATGTAATTTTTGATCCCTAAAAGGATCTGTGCTGTAATTGTCACAAATAAACTAGGTTGTAAAGTAAAATGTATAGCAACTGGTGCTGATGCAGGAAGTGTTCTGTTTTTCAGAAGTCTGTGAGATATCATGTCTATGTACCTGGGGATCCCACTACACTCATGGTGATAATATAGAACTCAGAAGATAGAACACCAGCTATGATAAATGTAAAGGCTTTAGATAAAATGGATGGTGTATATGTTTTGACATCTTTCTTCCACAGTACAGTAGAAGTGTGAATGTAACCAATAGGGACAGTCCCTGTCTTATCAGCCTACTGTATAGCTCCTCTCAGCTATCCCAGAATTCTGCTCTGTGTCTTGGGGTCCATGATCACTTCAGTAGCCACTGGGCCTCCATTTGAGCAGGAGTGTTCTTGGTATTGAGTTCTTGGTAAGGATCTTGTTATGTCAGTGCTCCAGAACCCGGTGCTGCTGTCTGGACTCACCTGTCGTGCCTCTGTCCTTGATTACACCGCCCTCCGCATCATTCCCAGGAGCTCTGCCTGAGATTATTCCTGTCACGAGCTCCTGGGATATGCGCACACACAGGCACACACAGAAACACACACACACACGCACACACACAGACACACACAGACACACACACACATGCATGCACACAGAAACACACACACAGGTTTATAATTATATTTTTGTAGGGACTTTGTAGGGACCTGAAAAATGGTCCCCACAACATTAAAAAAAAACAGTTTTTATTACGTTGTGGGAAACATTTGGTCCCCAGAATGTAATATAAACATAATCCAAACACATACACATACACACACACACACAGACACACACACACACACATAGAATAAACAGTCTGTCTCTATGACTACAACATGTAAACACATACAAATAATGACAAATTGAACTGATTCCTCCTCAGTTTTTTATTGTTTTTTACTTGCATATTTTTCTGATCGCTCTCCTATTATTTTTTCTATACTGTATTTATCACTTACTAAATTTAGCTTGGTATATTATGAATATACAGTACTGTGCAAATGTCTTGTGCAGTCTAAAGAAATGTTTAAGGCTATTTATCTGTGTAGTAAGTGCACTTTTACACATAACAAAAAACACAATTTAGCATTAGAATATATGCAAATTAAGAGTAACAATAAAGATGAGTAAGAATTTCTTCTGTTCTCCAAAATGTTACTGGTATCTTGTAAGATGGCTAGATGAACACTGCTTCAGGTCCGAAACTTCCTCAGGGGCACCTCAGCCATTCTGTGTATTCATTACGTTTCACCACCAGCTCACTTAATGCATTAAGTTAATTAGTTAAAAAAAGTTCATGAGATATTGATTAGCTATATGACGTGTGCTTGTGGTTGCATTAAAAAATGCATGGGTGTATTCAATGGGTGCTGCAAATACTGGGGTGATTTTAGCAGACAGAGATGGCTAAGCTAATACACTTTGACAGGCACAATAGCACAAAAGCATAGTTTTACACCAACATGAAGATCATTTAAACATCATTTTCTTTGGCTGCCTAAGACTTTTGCATGTGGCTGTATATTGCATGACAGAATATAGAATATTATAACTTAGAATTACCCCAGTGTTCCTGAATTATTCAAGTAATATCAAGGTTTATGGTCCAGCATTATTACTGAAAGGCGGGCCAGTTTAAAATGAGGTCTTTGTGCTACAAAAATGGTCTCAAGATTGACTGAATTAATATCAAGTAACTATCAAAGGGAGCAACCATATAATGGAGATCCTGAAATTGCAAATAGTGTTTTTATCCCTCCTTATGCATATACAAGAAAATAAGTGTGTAGCTATGAGTGTGGAGCTAAAATTTGCACATGCATATCAGCATAGAGGTCTTTTCTGGTTCTGTGCCTCATTTCCATAGGTCAACAATTTAAAGGCATATCCGCCGTTCTGGACATAATGTGTATTACTGTCCTTTTTCTCTAGCTCATCACTTGTAGTTTGCTCTGTTTTAGCTTTGTTTTTATGAGGCTTTGAAGGTTAGAGGTGCTGACTAATGTTCGTTCCCTTTCTGCCTCACTGTCTGTTTGTTTGAATGGGAATGAACACTCTGCAGGCCTCCTTCTCCTATCAGCTCAGAGCCAGGCTTCATAAAGTAAGCTGTTTCCAGGTCAGTGGAATTCTGTTTCCACTAGAGGGTAATCTCCACTTTGACTAACAAAAAAAGCTGTGCGGTACTGAAGCAGGGGACTGAGCCGCTACGCTGACAGACACGGACAGTTACACGAGGTTCTGTCGTAACTAGGTTTTCAGAATGGGTGAGAACAATCATCCCATGGACTGAATTAACTTCCCTAAGCTGGCTGTGGCATGTGATCTAGCTCTGGCAAGTAGATAATGTTCAGTACTTCAAGGAGGATGAGAAGAGCGTGAGATACGGTATAAAGAGACGTTTTGTTCTTCTGCACAGGGAGTACTGAGATACTTTAGGATAAACCCTAAATACGACAAGGATGTAAACACAATGAAGCAACTCTGGATCATACGTTTGAAGGCCTGTCCTACCCCCATTTTTATCTGCCGCGGTGATTCATGGCACTCCATTACTGGTGGGAGATTTGCAAGCAGACGTGCATGTGACCATTAGTGCCACTCATCCAGCCAGAATTATGGCTGTCATCTCCCACGGAATGTCTGAAATATGAAGCCTGGATGAGCATCAGCTAAAACACTCCATTTGCTGCCTGTTGTGCGTGATGTTGTGGGATCCTGCAGCCCCTCCCATCCCTGATCATATCTGTTGCATCTTGCAGCCTCACAGATCCGGTGTCCTCTGTGAGATATGTGTGGAAGCACAGTTATCAAGGACTTTCCTGAAATGCAACAGGCCTGATTGACACCAGGATCACTTACATTTTATTTATCTGGCGGACTTTTTTAAGTTGAAAAAGCAGGGTCAGTCAGTGCCTGGAGCGACTGGGGGGTTAGTTGCCTTGTTTAGGGGCCTGACAGTGAAATCACTCTGCTGCCTCTGGGATTTGAACCAGCAACCTTACAGATCACAGGTGCAACATGCTGATCCACTGAAAGATACCAATCCAGTGAGACACAACACCCCATAGGTGCTATAATATATCATCTAATATAAACCTAATGATCAGGATGGAGAAAGCGATTGTGCACACAGGCGCTGCCCAGAGCGGCTTTGCTGAGATCTTACACTGCTTCCCAAACAAGCTGTGAGTAATGGCACAATCACTGGAGTCTCAACACCCCTTCACAGCTATAAAACGCCTCCCGCCCTCTTCCCTCTCTCCTGTAGGGAGTCGTCACCTCCTACACCGCAGACGATGGCCAGCCACGGAGAGAGACGTCAATCTCCGCTGGTCGCCTCATGACAGCAGAGGGCGCTGTTTCTCCTTTTATGTTTAACAAGTGAAGGACTTCTGGCGATGGGAGGGGGGGAGGTAATGGGCTGCCCTCCGGAGTACACCACCCTCGGCTATGCTCCTTGACAGCACTGACACTAATTGCACTAGCTGTAATAACAGGGGGGTCATCGATTCTAAATTAGCTCCCTGTCACACCAGCTCCCCGCGTGACACTTTATAAGCTGGGGTCCGCCGTTTTTGCGTATGACGGCGAGGTCAGCCCCCATGACGTCACAGGGGAACCTTCTACCTGACAGCGTAAGGAGGAGTGGAGCCGATGGTGATGGTGACGGCTGGCCATTTGTTTTCGCTGCGTGAGGCGGAATAGCTGAAGGCGGCAATTTATCGCCTGTTTGCGGACAGAAGTATTTTCGTAGTCCTGCGGTGCTTCGCCGCCTTCCTGTCAGCCCTCTTAGGAGCCCCCCATGTAACAGATGGGACACTGCTGACAGCAAATCCGTTTTATTTCTGCTTAGCCCCACGACTCGGAGTGATTTTCGTATCTTTCTTCTCGAGAAATATGTATAATTTCAGACTTTTTATTGACACAACCAACATCTCAGATCCTTATCCTGAATAATATATTTATGTCTATTTTTCTAATTTAATTAAAGTTCGTTACTTGGTCCTTTTCTGCATATTACAGCATAGATGTCTGGCAAACGACTTGACTAGCCCTGGGCATGTTAATTTTCTCTGTTTGAAATTATGAAGTGGTCTCCCGCTGATATAAAGGGCTGCCCCACTTAATCTGAATTAAAGTATTATTGCCAGTTTAAAGCGATGTGCGGACAGAGACCCTGTGCTATTCCTTAGTCTTTTCAAATTTATTTCACGTTATTGTTATTTAAGTCACTGTTGGCCTGAAATTGGTTTGTGCGCGGTATAGCTGTATTAATAGTAGCAGACAGTGGAGTGTGTTTGTGCGGTATAATTGTTAAATGATCTCATATTCCTCATGTAATATTTTCTGAGCTTTTTCTCGGAGCTTTTACTTAACTTTCAAGTTCTCGTTTATGATGAAACATATTGATAAAAAGTGCTTTGCCGGTGGATTCTGAGGTCAGCAGTTTTTGCTGTCACGAATTGAGAAATGTCGAGTTCGCTCTGCGGCTCCGTGTTTAACGCTGGGCTGGTAACCGTGGGGGGGGGGGGTTGCGGCCTTTTGGATGCACTCGCTTTTTGGTGTTTAGGGCATCGCTGTGACCTTTAAAACGGAGTATGAACCAGGTCAGTGCTGTTTATGTAAACTGTGGGTGGGAGGTGTGTGTGCACAGTCTAGGCTTTGGGCAGTTCCGAGTCCTGGGATTTGGGTAATTCTGAGTTTTGGACTTGAGGTATTTCAGTGTTCTGGGATTTGGGTAATTCTGAGTTTTGGACTTTGGCCAGTTCTGAATTCTGGGATTTGACCAGTTCTGAGTTCTGGGCTTTGGGAACTTCTGAATTTAAGGATTTGGGAAGTTCTGAGTGTGGGAATTTCAGCAGTTCTGAGTTTGAAAATTTCAGTAGTTCCAAGTTCTCTGCTTTCAGTAGTTCTGGGCTTTCAGTAGTATCTTCCTTCCTCTGTGTTTCACTTCACACTGCCTCCTGGGGTGAATTTTCAAGGTCATGCTGCCTCATTGCCTGAAATCATATAAAAGAATCAAGGTCAGCTTGCAGTTTGGCTGCACGCTTCGTAATGAATTGCTTAAAATTGCTTTTGATGCTATTGAAAAAGCATTTGAAAACAATCTTGTGGGGGGTGCCTGGGAGGGGGGGGCTTGGGGTTATCATCCTTTGCTGGAGGGTGAGTAAAACCACAAAGGATTTTATAAGAAGTTTCTCATACAGAAAGTATTGCGTTTATATTCCATCGCTGAATTTGTGAAATTTCACAGGTGAAGATATGCTTTTTCAGGAGATTCCTACTGAAATGCCTTGCTTTAAATGACACAGCCATGACTGTATGATGACGTGACGGTGAATGTATGTGATAAGCATGTAATGGGTTACATACATGGTGCTCAAATAAGGGCCCTTGATCTTTCCTACGAAGATCCCAAATTCTCGTGGACATGCGTCTCTAGTGGCAGGAGACCAGAGGCTCCACCAATCATCACACTGCAAATGGCTCATAAAAGATGCTAATTTACCCCATTGCCTAGTAAGGTCAAATTAGAAGTCAACAGAAGGCATTATAGTAATTACAGGATTATATTCATGCTTGTCACGCCCCTTATTGTGTATGCATCCTAGAATAAATGTGATGCATTCCATTATCTCTGCCTCAAACCTTAAAAACAAGTTTCCCTTCTAATGCGGATAAAAATGACCTTAGCTGCATCGTTGAATGATAAACACATAAAATCCAGAAAATCGTTTCTTCTTTTTTTTTATGCATAGGTGATGTGGACCTGGCTTCCAAGCTGAGATGTCTTATCAGGACCCGAGTCCACCTTTCCTCCTCATTGCTGCTCATTCGGGCTTCTGATCGACGGAGAGCTTTGATAAAAATCCGCCTTCAACCTCTTTTGTTATCTGCTGCACCGATGTGCAATTATCACGACTAGTTTTCTGTTTTTTTTTTTTTTCTCCTCCTGTCCCCCCTCTGCTGTCCCCCCTCTCCAGATCTCACCATTCTGATTGCAATTTGCATTTGCGATTAGCTCTATTCATATTGAGATTAAGCTGTCACCCATAGTCCTGCCTTGGGAGAGGACTGTTCCAGTGTGTCATGGAAATTATAGGGCCACCTTGAAGGTTTGCCCTGATGTGCAAAGTCAGCTGGGACAGTCAGCGAGTCACAAAATCCGGGGTGGGGGCTGCTGTCCGGAGATACGGTACATACTAAAAAAAAAAACCCTAATAAACACTTTCATTATAATATGGCACTATGGAATATCACTGAATGCATCTCAGAGAATCCAGAGATCTCAGAGGATCTCCCTTGTTCTGTCTAAAATTTAGAGAGGGCGACCCTTATGGATGTTAGACTATGATGCCTTTTTCATCATGGCAGAATTGTAAATTGTTCAGCTGCTGTCCTCCTGACATCAAATATGTTTGGTTCAGGCCTGTTGAAGTTGCAGGATCAGTTTAATTACTTTAGAGTTCCTATGTTATGAATATTCAAGAGAAGTGGTAAAGACTGATAGAACGGGGGCCTGTTTCAGAAAACAGGATTTTCTACTTAGCTGCTCAACTTCTTGGATTTAAGGTACCCTATTTTAAATGGACTTTATTTTCATTCACGTACATTTAGCCCAGACTACCTTAAATCCGTCAAGTTATCCGGCTAAGTAAGAATTCCCGTTTTCTGAAACAGGTCCCAGGTGCAGTCTGTGCTGTTTTTCTGTTTCGTGGTTTATTTGGGGGGGTGATGTGTGGTTTAGCAGATTGGCACACCGTGGTTGTGATCGGGAGGTGCCAGGTTCAACTTCCAGGGTCTACAGACTGATGTCACTGTTGAGCCCTTGAGCAAGGCCCTTGACCTTAATTGCTCCACGAACTGGTTGACCCTACTTGTAACTGTACGTCATTTTAGATTAAAGTGTGCTCAGTAAATGTTCTTCATTTGATCTGAATAGATTTTTTTTTTAGCCCTGGTTCATAAATTTCAAAGAGATGGACATCTGACACATGCAGTTGCAGGATAAGCTGTGTCATGAGCATCCTGTACTGCGACACCGTTCCATTACCGCGATCACGGTCCACAATGCCTTTTCGTGTCAGAATTCAGATGTGCTGTGATGTAACAAAAGTCACCAGACTGACTCTGGGAATGTAGGATTTTGCACTTGGACCCTGGGCCATCTGCTGCAGCTTCTGGCTATCGGAGGTGGAGGCTGTGCTCTGCCTAGGGATCCCTGTGGTGCCAGGCTGCTTGATCCAAGGAGAACCTGGCAGATGTCACCTGGCATATTCCCTACACGCTCCAGCAGCGTCGACCCTGCTACCATCTCCTCATACAGATGTTTCATTTATATAAACCAATCCTCTGGGCAGACTGTGACCCAGGTGTCTGTTTGATTGGGTACTGCAGGAGTCAGGCTCTCCTGATAGGGCCCCCGTGACCCTCCGTCAGGTAATTATATTTTCCCCTGTGTGAACGCCGCCGAGGATGCAGCTTTCATTCATAGCGCCAGTCAGAATCAGAAGCAGCGCGAGACGGTGATGTCATGCACAGCAACCATGACCACACTTCTTTCGGCCCTTGCTTCTCTTGTTCCCGCCTCCCATGTGACAGGCAGGTCCATGCCCCTATTCTTTTTTTACCAGCTGGTTTCTGATTGGTCGATTTTCACTGCCTCCCTAGACGTCACATAGGACACTTCCTGTCACGGCCCATCGATGCTGGGGTCTAATATCATGTTGCGGACAGAGTACAGAGCTCAGGTTTTCTTTATTTGTCCTTGTATTGACACTCTGTCAGAGGAAATGCACCTCTCTGGAAAGCAAGTAATTCTTTCCCAAGATAGAGTGATAGCTCAGCTGCCAGGGCTTTGGGTAAAAGAAATAAGTGTCTCAGAAGGAGACCACCATGCCGTAGCTGGGGAAAATGATCCATTACTATTTTAATCTGATGTACTCTTCTAATCATTTTCACTTTCTGTATCGGTTCTGTCCTTAAGCTGAGGCAATGAGGCATCTGATGGCTTAACAGATGAAATAATCAGCATGATAAAATATGAGTGTGTATTTTTTTGGTGGCCCTCTAGGTTTTATGGTCATTAAGTTGCCCCATCCCATGCAGGATATCTTGCTTTATCCCCTATGTTGGCTGGGATATGCGAACCCCCTCCCCCCAAGACCCAGAACTGAATAAGCAGATATGGAAATTGGATGGAGGCATAATTTCAGAGAGGGACTCTGCGGAGAAACGTCCTTGCCATCAGCCCCGTAGATGTAGCGTTTGACCCACTATGGGTGCTCTGGCTGGGTTCAGAGGGACCATCTCCCCCCCCCCACCTCAGTCGGCAGATGGAGCAGCCCGCAAGCCCGTAGGCAGATCGGCGGTGCCGATTCCTCGCAGGCCACGGGGCCAGCTCACTGACTGTGGGGGGGGTGCGGAACAGAAGCGCCGCATGCTGAACCACGCAGATGGTGCCTCACCACGCCGACTCAGTCTGGGGGGAGAGGCAGCCCCAGCAGAAAAAGATTTTATGTGCCCCTTTTGATCCCCCCCCCCCCCCCCCCCTGGAACCAAATATTTGCATGAGTGACACCTAACTTAAAACAAAAATGGCCTGAAACTTTTATCCTGAATAATTCTTGTGACTTCTCTAGAACTTGATGCAAAAAATTTAGGACCTCATAAAGTCCCCCCCATTTCCTCAAATCGATGCAGGTATATTAATCTAACACTCATCTGTCCTTTAGCCAGTTATCCGGTACAGGGTGTTAAAGGTAGCTATCCATAGTTTGCCGAAACCTGACAGTGGGAAGGAGCTTCAAGTTCACACCTAAAGTAATTCTTTCTAAAGGTCTGGTGACAGCTTACACAGCAGGGGGAGGAGAAGTTAAGTGAGGACCAAGCGGTGAGAGCTCAGCAGCGGCCAGACATTGATCAGTTACAGCATCTTTCTTTGCTGAGAAATCCGTCACTTTATTTCATGGCTTTCTCAGGAATTATCTCAACGTCTCTGTAAAGTATAACTAACATCAATGTAAGCAGAATCTGCATAAACATGTAGTTTCATATGAAGTTCAGAGTCCGGGTTTGCATGTTGAATATAATGCATTTGTGTGTAGAATTATAGATATTACTAATGGAGTGAGTATGAAAGGGAAAGAGCCAGAAAATTAGTGGTGGAATGAATAACTAAATCTGGTGTGCACCTTTAAGACCAGTTAGTGTATGTAGGGTGACCACCTAATCCATGTAGGGTGGGACACTATGAGCTAGGACAGGGTTTGTAAACTAGCATTTCAATTAAAAAGACCTGCATCTTGCTGTGACAAACCAAGACGAACCAAACAATTTAGCCAAATGCAGGAGCCTTTCAGTTTTAATGTAGTTTGTGAAACCTGAAGTAGCTCAAAGTATCCCCACTGACATGGATTAGGTGGTCACCCTAAATGTACGTTGTAGAGGGGCAAATGGATTGGGAATTATGGAGGGAGTCCTCTTGTCTGCCAAATGAAGTTTAAAAACCATGAGCAAAACCAGAGGAGAAGTGCTGCAAGGAAAGTGGGTAATTGGCAAAAGCCAGAGAAGTGTTTATCCACCTGGATCAGCCAGCCACGCCTGCTCTGTGCCCGCCTGGACGCACACGGCTTCCCCGGAACAGGCAGATGACACTTCGGCGAGCCCCGGAAAGGCTAATGAAATCATTAGATAGGAGACTGGTCTCCAGAATCAGTGGCCTGTTAAGATCCGTCACTCCAGACAAAATCCTGAGATAATGTAAAGTCTGTGGAGCAGAGCAGCGGCCTGGGTGTTCGGGGTTCACTGCCAGCCTGCAGACTGTGCTGTTCTTAAAGTTACGGGCGCCTGTGATGGATGAAGTAAACACTGCAGTTCCTGGCTGGTCTGTTCAGGTAATTATACCCAGAAATTTCAGCTCCCTACTTTTCGCCATCTTGGGTCTTTTGACAGAATAGTCTTTGCCGTCTGAGACCAAGCCATTTGCTTCCTATCTATGGGACATGGCCACTCATCCAGTAGCAGAACTGACCCTCCGGCCTACAAGACCAGATATGTGCCTGTTGGGTGTGCAGGTTCTCCCCATGACCCTGCACATTTCCAATTGCAAAGACATTCAGCTCAGGAGAACTTAGAATCTAAATACTTATATCATGCCAGAGGACATAATGCTCGTAACTGCAAACTGCATAGTCCATGGCCACACAAAAAGGTAAAAATAGGCTATAGACAGTGCCACATACATACATTTCTATATCAAAATAAGTATAACATATGGAGATGTGAAGTGGGTGAATATGAAAATAAGTACAGTACTGTGGAGAAAAATAGGGTATTAATGGACATCTGCCCTGACTGATTTGCCAGTATATCCCTCTAATCCCTCTGGTGTCCCTAGATGTCTTTAACATGACACTTCCAGGGACAGATGCTGGATCTCATTCAGGGGCGGATCTACCGGGGTGGCACGGGGTGGCAATTGCCACCCTGAGAAAAAGCCTTGCCACCCCATTTGCCACC
>JAODJU010000035.1:9714858-9728610 GCA_026776725.1 Gnathonemus echidnorhynchus | reverse complement strand
GCGTTCGGGGGGGTCTGACACCCCCGATTAAAAAGCAAAATTTTTAGGGGGTCGGTATTGTGCAACAATAGGGAGATGGGGACCCCATCCCGAATATTGATGGGTATTTCGCACACTGGTTTAGGGCCTTGCCCAACAGTGAAATTTCATCATGCCACAATTTTTTCTTTTTTTTAAATTTCAGAATGCTATCTGTAAAAATCGAGGCAAGGAAATTATTATCGACATTTACGTTAAAGTAATATTTGCTTGTAAGTCCATCATGTGACTTGTGTGTGGTCGTCATGTGAACCAATGCACCTACACTTAATGTTGACAAGCTGATATTAGGTCTGTTTAGACTGGCTTCCTGTTTTGAACCCCCTCCCTGCTTCATTTACTGAGTCCCTCCTCTCACTTGCATGGGTTCTACTGTTTCCCCAGTCACATGATTATGAATGATGGACGATGCACATATGCGGATGGTTCACGCAGAAATGCATGCCTGTGATTGGCTGGCACCACACCCTGGATATCTGCAACCCTGTGGCCAGTGCTTCCAGGATAGAATCCAGACTCGTTGCATCCCTTATGTGGTTATGGAAGACACATGCACCAATCCCATTAAAGTATTTTCTGTTGCGACTGTGATGATCCCATCGGCCATTAATTAACCGTCTTCGACAGGCTGTTTGAAACCAAAGCGCAACTTAACGATTCAGTCATTTTTATTAGTGCCCATTGGATAGTAAAAGAGCTCTTTACAAAATATTTTACATTCCTTGCCCTAATTAGCAGCGCCTGGCCCTCCGTACTAAAAGAGGAGAGCTAAGCATGCTGGCAGGTATCCAGCGGGCCTGATCCAGTGAGGCGAAGTTTTCAGTTAAAGAAATTGTTCAAAGATGCAGCAGCAATGGCAGGGAGGGAACAGAACTGGCGCTTGGAGTGCAGTGCCATATGTTCAGTGTCTCAGGGCAGAATTTTAATAGCTGAAGAATCACAGCAACCAAAGTAAGGTGCTGGTGAAACTGGTTATGCTGGACTGGTCATTCGGATTTAAAGAGGTTCACTTTGGGTGTGATGGAGCTTCACACTTCGGTCGTGCAAATCGGCTTGACAGCTAAACAATGCAAAATCTGCTCTTTCCCATCACTTAGGACAGTGTTTCTCAACCTAGTTCTCAGGGGACCCCAGACAGTCCACATTCTTGCTCCCTCCAAGCTCCCACCCAATCAAAAATACTGAATACCTGGTAATGGGTGTGGTGGGACCTGGGAGGAAGCAAAAATGTGGTCTTTCTGGGGGAACCTGAGGACTGGGTTGAGAAACACTGACTTAGGACCTCTTTGGGTCACGGTTGGTGGGGTGTGGGGCGTTTTGCATGGAGTTCCTGGTGCTCTGTGGTTTTCCCTTCTTAGGAAGATATGTGAACAGCAGACGACAAATGCAGCGGGATGGTGATATCTGCACTGCAAGAGCCTGCCTTCTCCTTTTCAAATTCAAACACAGCAGGCAATAAAAACGAAACTAATTTTATGGACACTTGACAAAGTTTCCTTCCTGCTTGCATATGATCTTTCCTCCTCTGTCTCTCTCTCTGTCTCTGTCTCTCAGAGGCTCCACGTCTCTGCATATGTTGACAAGACGTAAAACAGATTACGACTACAGTGGCACTATGACACAAAGTCTCCCAAACATCCTTCAGCTACAAAGTAACAGTTTTATTCTCAGCAAATACATTTACGTGTATGAGGAATTTGGCAAGAATTTAAAACAAATAAAAATAACACTAAACAAGCATTTGATAACAAAACACATATACAATATACAATAGTATAACAGGTGGCAGCTGTGCAAAAAGAGCAATAAAAACAAGACAAGATAATGAAGATTAAATAATATAAGATTATAATAATATAATATAATATAAAGGAACCTATGTATAACTGAATAAAATTAGTTTTCTAATTACAAATGAGCTCGTACCCTCTGGGATTGGCTCTGAACCCCATGCAACCCCGAATAGGACCAGCGGTTTCAGAAAATGGATGGATGGATGGATGGATGGATGGATGGATCATAACAAGACGAGACAGTTGTGCAGCAAACAGAGAATGATAAATCTTTGAAATGCATGCTTGTGTATTTTTTGTATACAATACAAAAACATTGTGAAATATGATTCAGTTAAAAAAATCATCAGAATTGATAAAAACAAATGTCCCCCACACAGAGACACAGGCGTGTGTGCATGGCTGCTGTACGGTATGTGTCGCTCTGGGCTGTCTCCACCGCATTTGTGAAGTGACCGTGCATTAATTCAACCGAGCTGTATGCCAGTACAGAGGCAGACCTGGATCCAGATTCATTAATCTGCTGAAAATAAAAGAAAAAAATGTGCCGACTGCTGCTTTGATATCTGAGAGGTAATCCTCCGACTTATGCGACGGGGAAGGGGAATCGATGGAAAAGGTGTTAAGCGTTCCTGATCATCTCGCCTGATTTGCCACAGACGCTTGACTCATTTCCCAGCTACGCCTCGGATTTGTTTTGCGAGCCTTCGCTCCCTCTGACCAGCCACGCAACCAGCCGCACGGAAATGAGGACAGCTCAGAAGTAATCCTTTTCCTCTTTATTACGCCCTAACTTTGGCCATTAAAACGGATTCTTCAGCCCAGGTGACAGTCCCGTCCCTTAGTGCCACCGGAAGCTCGGGGTGTCCGTTGGGCTCCCTGGGTGTGTATGTTTGTAAAGGTGTGTGGCACATCTGCGCCAGTCCATTGTTTATTCATGGCGTAAGCTCTTTGAAATGTGTTAAAATGCTTCCCACTCATTATGGAAACCCTGCCACCCATGGATTAGGACTTTGATGTCACCAATCCTGCTTCAAAGGCTTCTTTCTGTGCTATTAATCACAGTTTAGCCTCTGAAGATACAGCCAGGGAAAACATTTGGACATCTTGTGATCAGCTTGCCTGAAAACGCTAAAAGGCGCTCACTGCTGCGCGTGTAGGGGCCGGCTCATGTCCGCGCCCCCCCCCCCCCCCCGGCTAAGCGAGGGCCGCACTGCCCCCAGAGCCCCGAGCCTCCTTCAGGCTGGGGGCCTCACACTGGCCCTTTGAAACACCCCAATGTTCACTTAATACAGATGAACCAGGCGCTAATTTAAAAGCGCTCTGCTCTCTGTCTCCTTGGAGGTTCTCTTTCTTGTTCCCACAACTGTTACTAACTATACTTATCCTTATTAATTTTAATTTGAAAAATTAACTGGACTCCTAGTTCTCTCGAAGTTCGTCCTATATAACACTATTGGCAATACTTGCTAATAACTGCAACCAGTTACAGTACGTAGAGCATGATTAGACCACATGCCTTTTTTTCCAAGACAGGTCAAGTAAAGCTTCACTGTCAGCTCAGCCATGTACTGTACAATACAAAATGAATCCTCCTGAACAAACAGTGCAACATTCCTTGCAGGACAAACATTACAATGCTAGATGATGCAGTCATTGCAAATTCCGTTGTGCAAGAAAATGTGCAATGACAATAAAGTCATTCTATTCTATTCTATTCTATTCTATTCTACAGAGTTATGGAATAATTTATGTAGTGCAAAACAATTTCTGTGCAATTATCTATAGACTTACTCCCCTTTTTACTTGGATTCTTCCTCTTAAAGTTGAATCTTGTGCATTTTGTTCTACTTGTAAAATCCTAGCATGGCTCCCCCAGAGCCCCAAAGTCCAATCTCATGCCACAACAGAATGCCGCTTCCGGATCTCCATAGTTCAGTCATCAGGAACAAGGCCACCGACCCGCATTTCTACCTGCCATTCCAGCTACATGGCGTGTTCCGCTGCCCCCCCCCCACAAATGTCCAGCGCATCACATCATCTTCATGGTGCTAGCTGGCTCACTGCGTCATCTGCGAGGACCTTTGAAACAAAGGCTATTTACAGTGCCCGGTATGCAGCACACAGCCAACACCCAGACCCCCCCCCCCCCCGAAAAAAAATTGAAACTGACTGCACTGAGGTTGCCTCTTTAATCCTCATCCAGGGCCCTTCGAGTTTGATGCCGGATTACAGTTGGGTGCTGCTGTCCCGCGAGGCAGAGTCTTTTCAGGGGGTCGATGCAGCTTGCGAGGCTCTGCTCTTTGTTTCCAGTCGTATAAACCATCAGCAGACGTCAGCTGGCCTGACTACCCACCGCTCACATGTCCCACAGCACCTGTCATCATGCCTCCTAACTTGAGTCGTGACTTATGTTTGATTAAAGAGAATTCCTTTTCATAGACATGCCTCACTTACAAATAATATACATAAAAACCTCTATATGATTGTTATTCTCTTCCACCCATGATTTATTGACCAAGTAATAATTCACTGCCATAAACCTGGCCTGAGAGGTGGGACTGGTACTAATTCTAAGAGCTGCAGGTGATTTATTCCCCTTTCAAATGTGTTTATAGTCATGCTTTAAATTGGTGCTAATGGGCAAACTGCTCTTATCACCAACAATTTCTATGGTGCTAAATTGTGTGTCAAGTTATATCAAGGACAAACCCACAGGAGAGGTTTTCCACTGATGTCACTTCCAGGCTGCAAAGGTGAGATGTCACTTCAGTAGATAAGCCAATGGCGATTCAGTCCCTGTCAAATAAAGAATCATCATCAGTATTGTGAGAGAGTTAATAAGAAATCAACCCCATAAACAAATTTTGGTTCTAGAAACATTTAGCAAGGGTTACATTTAAGGTATGGAAACGTTCAAAACGTCCAGTTTACATGATGTTTCCAGAACATTATCCCACTACTTCTGCAACTAAGACTAATACAGCTGCGAATGAAGGGCATGGTAGGGTGGTGTGTAACACTGTAGCTTTGCACTGCTAAGGTCAGGGGTTCGAGGCTGAGTTTGGTGTACCCATAGAGTGCTTTCATAAATTTATATTTTATTACGAGACTATTTTTCAGCATTAACTACATTAAAGGGATGTTCAGGTGCTAACTTTGACAGAACCTTTGTTAAAATGTAAAATGTGGAAAAACCGTTTGATTAACATTACAGTAATTCCTGGGCCAACTTTGAGAAGACATTCACACAACATTGGCTAATGTTCTGGGAACGTTCCCTGTTAGCTGGGAAACGTTCTGGGCTGTGAAACAGTGCTTCATAATGAAAGAGCTTAATATTGAATCCTTCATACCCAGTTTTTTCCCACGGAATTTGGTTTTTCGTTGGTTCCCACATACCTGCCGAAGATAAGAACCAGAGCCATTATACTAGTGAGTCAAGCACCATTTAACAGCACCCATTTCCATATTGATGTTACCACGAAAACTGAATTTGCTTAACAGGATTTACTGACAGCATTACAGTGGATAACGCCTGTAGTGATCAAGTTATAGTGAAGAAGCACTTATTTTGATCAAAAAGCTTGAGACAGAATCATCCATCCTTTCATCTGTCATCCATTCATCTGTCATCCATCCATCCATCCATCCACCCATCCATTTTCCACAGCTTATCCAGGGTTGGGTCACAGGGGCAGCAGTCTAAGCAGGAATACCCAGATCTCCCTCTCACCAGCCACCTCCACCAGCTTCTCCGGGGGGATACCAAGGCGTTCCCAGGTCAGCCAAGAGATATTATCTCTGCAGCTTGTCCTGGGTCTGCCCCGGGGCCTCCTCCTGGACATGCCCGAAACACCTACAGACAGACAGAATCATTCCTGTACAAATACTGTTTAAATCATTTTCTTACAGTAATCAAGTAGTCCACTTACAGTGTTCATTTTGGAGTTTTTATACATTACAACACAGAAAAATTTAACTACGCTAATTAATTTTTTTTTTTACATTGCTTTGATTGTCCTACTTTGCCTTGCGGTAATCCATCTGCTTCTGGCTAGTTACCTGAGGCTAATGCTGCGTCCACAGAAAACATGACTGGAAAAAGAAAGTCATTTACTCTCAATGACAAATATAGACTCAAAGCTTATGATAGACTGCCAAAAAGAGCCAATGAGATACAGCAGCAAAACCACAATAAGCTAAATTTTACACAGAGAACTGTATTATAGTGTATTTGTTATACAGTTCAGTGATTTAATTTGTACAGTACTGTAATTTGGAAAGTGTTTCAAACAGCTGTCCTGTATTTTGAAAGAGTATAAAATTAGAGTCTATAAAATTCGGTAAACAGCAAGGCTGTCCATTCTATTACCTTATGTTAATGTAATAAATATACAAATGTCAATTAGATGGGTATCTGCCTGAGACAAAGAATAAGAAAAAATCAGTTATAATGATCATCCGCTTATAGTGATCAATTTCACACAGACAGATGTGATCACTATATGCAATTTCCAGTATATTACTGTTTTAATTCAATCCCTACTTGTTGTTTGTTCTCTTCATATGTAAGTCAGTTTCAGTTACAATATAGAATTGAAAAAATCATAATTCTAAACACAGCCAACTGATTAGAGTTATTAGCATAAACAAATTGTCAGACTGTAGGTCAAGCATGGATCGGGGAATCAGGATCAGGGAGACAGGTGAGTCAGGAACGAGGGGTTTATTCCGTAGAACAGCCAGATACGGTACAAAACAGAAAAAAAACTTCAATGACAAGACTGAGGAAACGTACTTGAACGCGGACTGAAATACACAGGACTAATTGGAAATAGCACAAAACAGCTGGTAAACGTGGGGATTCCGCACAAGGTTAACGAGGGGGCGTGGCATACAGGAGGATTGGACAATCGGGCGTGACACAAATCCTGGCAATGAATTCCATGTCGGTTTTTATCAGAGATACAGTGATGCTCCACCAATAAAATTCACAGGAATTTTAACAAAGACAAAATCTGACAGCAAATAGAGTCATTTGTTTGCTCAGTTATTAGGCATTTTGGTCTCAACAGTAATATTGCCTGGTACCCATTTGTTATGTGTCAAACTATTTTGTAAATCATGTGGCAAAAGGCTAATTTATACATATAGTAAAGAAAGACCTAAAGAGAAGTGTTTTCAGCCTGAGCATCAGTAACTGATGGGGTGGCCTGTGGCTCAGCAGGTTGGAACATTGTGTCTGTGACCAGAAGGTCATCATTTTAAATCCCAGGGTCAGCAGAGTGATTTCACAGTTGGGCCCCTGAGGTCCTTAACCCCCAACTGCTCAAGGGATTGTCTGACCCTGTCTTCTCAATAATGTATGTCATTTTGGATAGAAGCATCTGCTAAAATAAATTAGATGAAAATAATAGGCAAGGGTCATTTTTTTGACCTTCTAGAGGTCAGACTCAAATAGTGAAGGACATCAACTCTAAGAGGCATGTGCACAGAGAAGAGGTTTAGTAAGATCCCTTAAAGTTGGTATGGGACGTATCTCTGGAGGGTGACGAGGCAGAGGTACAGCTGTCGTGTGACCCATCCTGTGGATTGTTCTGGTGCCAGAACCAGATCCAGTGTTGTCAGAGAGGTTGAAGTTTTCATCTGAAATGACCCTGAAGTTCTGGGGGCATCGATGGATGACATGAAAGAGGTATTCGGTGACTCAAATGGAGAGGCAAAGACTTTGATGGATTTGTAGGAGATGATAGACTTGAAGTGCATCTGGGTCATTCAGATGGAGTTTTTCAGGGACCAAGAGCACGCATTATTATATCCAAGTGGCCATCCTGAGCACATGTTATTGTAAGATACAAAAATGACTCATTTTGATCTACTTTCGAATAATTAGTATTACATGTTTTGAACTCAGGAAGCCCATAATTTTTACGTCTTATTTAAATCCTCCCTTTTTGAGTTTTGTAAATGGTTAACAAAAGCCTTCTGTAAAGAGGAGTTATTGTTATAGGTTATATGAGAGCCGTTATTTCATCAAAACCCTTGAGCGGAAAGATTAAGGTATTTCACGGCGCCGGTATCTAACAGTGAGTACAGGATGAGCTTCAAAAAGTCCATCTGTGCAAACATCAGCCGACGTCGGAACACTGGACATACCTCCCTCTGTCTGTCCCAACTTGATGAAATAAAATATTAAGATATGCACTTTGCTGTATAGACTCACTATGAAAAATTTATTGCTTCATTAAATTTGATGAAGTCATGAGCAGAGAGGACCATTAGAATGCTAATATTGTGTCCTCTTTAATAAGCTATTGAGGACAAATCCCAGTTTAAGAAGGAGAGTCTCATTATATAGAGTAGCATTCCCGTTTCCCCATAACCCTCAGCGTTTCTGCTCATTTCTGCCAAGACTGTTGACATTAAGTGTTTATAGTGCTTCACTACTCAGATGATAAGACCACGCATATAATCATGACCATCTAAGGAATAAAAAAGGAAATTTCAGGTTGATATGATGTGTAGGGCCTTCCAGCAGCCAGTTATCATCTGTAATGCTTTAGAAATACATTTTAGAACTAAATCTGTGACAATATGTTGTAAAACGTCGGATCATGCAGTTTGCAGGAAGTACAGTTAGCATGTTATTGTACTCTACGGACCCTTATGACATAATGATAAAAACTATATGTATCACGTTTTAATGTATCATGGAAATGAATTAATAAAATGCAGCCACAATTTAACTAGAACGAGGGAACGAATTAGTTTGGTAAAGCAACCTGACTCTCAATATTCTTCATAGGCGTGGGGCTCCGTACTAAGTGCCTCTCACTAATAACAACTCCTTGCAATGTGAGGAGGATTAAGAATGATCATTCCAAGACCATTCCAATCTAGGGCAATCTGGAGAAATTCGCACGGACTTCCCTCACAATAAAGCAGGCTGGAAGGCGCATAATAAAAATTGGTGGCGGGGGGGCATCAGATGGAAAACACAGGATAAATTGGTTCCAAACGGGACACAACATTTTTTTTTCCAATACTGCACGAAATAACGGTTGGGTCACCACTCTATTCCAATCTTAAAATTAAACCTAAAATCTCTGTCCATACCAGCAGATGCAGATGTCTAGTGGCCTAAATAAAAGTGATCCACTAGGCTACACACTGGATATGTAGCAAAACATGTCCACGTTTTAATATTTTGTGGGCACTAACTAATAAAATGTGACCACAATGTAACTAAAATGAGGGAACAAATTAATTCATCATAGCCATTGTAACGTCATTGCAGAAAGCATAACTCGCGTGTTTGCGGTGATGCTGGTACAGTATAAACAAGCCTATTGCTTGTCGTATAAAAGTATAGCACATGCAATTATGTACAGCACACAATAATTGGTAATGATAATAAACAAATATGTTACTGGTTGATGTATTCACTAATCTGTACTTTTACATCATTATATAGGCTATACCATACAGCCTAGGTGTGTAGTAGACTATACCATCTAGGTTTGTGTAAGTACCAGGGGCGCCGGGGGGAGGCATGAATACCATAACAAATTCAGGGGGCCCCACACTTTGTAGGGGCCCTAAAATCCCCCCACTTGGCAAAATCAGTCGAGCGACTGAAAGTGCCAACCCAACGCAGGGGCCCGGGATGTCTAGCTACTGCCCTGGTGCGTACTCTCTATGATATTCACGCAACAAATTCAACTAACCGTGCATTTCTCAGAACAGATCCCCATCGCTAACTGCTGCGCAAGCATCAGCTAAAATCTGAACATAAGCTTTACATAGACTGGGCGGATTTTAAGGAGGACTGCCCCAGGAAATTAACAACATAATTATGAGAGAGAACATTACTATAACTTTCCATTGCTTACACTACTGCCATGCAGAAGCAGAAGGGCACCATGCTATGGTGCTGTAATTAGAATTTTTATGAACATCATTTACAGGCATCGTACGTCCACCCTATTTAATGGCAAACATATTTTGGGGCAAGGAAATGATATAAGTACACATCAATGCCGTTGATGATAGTCAAGCTCTGCTCATCTGCAAATAGTAGAAGGTGCTGGTGTTGAGGATGGTAAAATACCTTTTCAATGTGAAGAACTGTTTCCTCACGTTTCGCCACTTCCTATGACATCAGTAATTCGAGCATCTGGATAATCTCCACAAAACTGAAATAGTGTCGCCCTACTTTTCTTTCCCTCCTGCGAAATGATTTCTTCTCTAATTGGTCACACAAGTCTGCCCGCGTTACTAACTAGCTGGCGTTGGATGAAGCTCCTTCGTGAAATTTAGCTTCTTAGCTGCTAGTGGAGTTCCTTAACCTATATATTTGTTTCTCGGTTGCAGAGATCCGAGAGAAAATCACTCAGAAGGAAGCAGCTTGTAAACCATTACTGCATCATCAAAAGCCATCATTACAACCCCGAAAAGTAATGTCATACCCTGTAAAGACGTGAAGTCTTCCCACATTAACTACTTTGAAGGTTCCCTGCTTGTCTAAACCCCTTATAATTCCATGGTCTTCTTCAATCCTCTCCAGTGGATCTGCACGGTGGGGAGGCAGCATCGACTTCACGCTATGAAAATCACCAGTGATGTAATGCGTCTCCCACCCTGAGACATCTACCTGGAAGGGACCAGGGACAACACACATCTGGCAGGCACTTTGATGAGCTCTCCAACGACGCACCGCATCATTCTGGAAGAGAACTGCGAAATATACCTTGCAAAAAACGCGGCCCTTAATTACAGTGAGGTGCTGGAGCTGCAGCGATGCAGGAGGTTGCCTACCTTTCAAAAACTCGCAGGTTCTGCTCTGAATATGAGAAGAATTTTGTTTGGAAATGGCAATGAAAATGAATACACAAAGTCTTCAGCTGGCAATGAGGTACAATAGTCATTGTACCCTCATGCAGTCATGATTGTACTTTACTGATGAAAACATGGATTCACTTTGATTTTTTCCATCTCTTTTTATTCAGGTTCCCAATGTGTTTTGACATCCCTGACCAATATGTTAATTGATTTTTCATCATGTTTCCTTCAGGTTGTGATTGTTTGTTGCTGAGAAAGTTTTAGGAGAAGGACAGGTGGTGTAGGACGATCATGAGAATGTATGTTAGGGGAGGGTGCGGTATGGGAGATGTTCCTCAGCACCCTCAGAGGCAGTGAACGTTTAGAAAGATGTGAATACGCAGCCAACCGTCAGACGCGTGCCCGTAAGCTGACTCAGAACATGAACCCTGCTGAGGAACTTGAAAACGAACCCCTAATTGAGAATCAGTCCTCTGAAGGGCAAAAACACAAGATTCCTCGGATGTGGGTCTGGCTCCTTGGGGAATTTTGTCTGCGTTTGATCAGTCAAGGTGCAGGATGCATTCCTGATGTTTTCTATGGTGCAGCTTTAAGATGTTTTCGAATTTAATTAGCCGGTGCACAGGGACCACACGGAGAACGGGCAGGAGCTGGTTTAGTCACGCCGCTGGAAGGCAACTTTTCCTTGACGATTCTGAAAGCAAGTTTCCCAATTTCCGGCATAAAGGTGCCGATATCCAAATCTCTCTGAGTGCTGCTTCACCTAGAGGGTTTGTGATTAGAGGCCGTCTGAAGGTTAATACCATCGCTCGATAAGTGGGAAACAAGGCTATGGAAGGGCTTCTAACCTTCTGAAGGATGTGGGCTAGAATATACAACTACTGCATCATTGTTATAATAACTATAAATGTAGATCTTCCCAAAAATGCATTTCAGAGCCTTCTTGGTAAACCTGACTCACCATGATATACTGAGGAACTCACACTTAGTCATTTCTTACAATAATTTCGCTTTGGTCCCCTTTTATGGGTTGGTACCCTGTTCTGGATTATTCCCTGCCTTGGACCCATTGCTTTTGGGATAGGTATTGGGCCCCCACCAGCTGTATAAGGTAAGTGGGTATGGAAAATGGATGGATGGATTGAATAAATTCTCATTGTCTTGTATAGAGTTAAAGCCAATTAGCATTAATGATGATAACAGTCATTACATGATTGCACTGGGGCTGTGTTGTTTTAATCTGTCAACTCTTTACCACAGCATACGGCTGGGTTTCTATTTTACCATACGGCAGTGATATCAGCACATTATTAATATTTCCCTTTCTGTATTTCTCTCAATTATTGCGCCTAAGTTATGCGACATCTTGTCATAGGTGCTGTGGTGCAGCAGCTGACTGGCTGCTAACTAATTAAAATGTATAAAATTTCATATCAAAGGCATGTCTGACGCTGGGGAGGGTTTCTCTTTGTGTTCACCATCAAAGCACAACAGGTGCCAGCAGGAATTAGTATAAAAGGCACTTAATTCTAAGGCTATCACTAGCATTTTTTTTTTTTCATTTTTTGCCATTCCTTTCCTTGAATAACTAAACACGAGAGATGTAGCAGCAGATTTTGCAGCCTTTTTGCTGCTGGGAAGCAACCTTATCTGCTCTGCAGTACACCTGTGTTTGGCAAACCTCACTGGGGAGGTGTGAAAGATGCAGGAGTCCCTGATAGTGGAGGATAAACAAGGCAGAGAGCAGATGGGACATGGCTTCTCACAGGTATCCCTCATCGTCTGGGGGAGGAAGCATAGCAGGTTGGATGTGACCATCCTGTGTGTGTGTGGAGGGGGGGTGTCCTGGTGGTGATGTCTGTCTGCCTGGCTGGCACCTAGATGCTACCAAATTAACACATTGCTTCATTTAGAAAACCACATTTGTTTATTTCAAGGACCCTTGCCCTTTGATTTTTTTTTTTGGAGCATACCTAAGTATATTGACACATGGGGGCCAGTGGCCTGTGGGGCATATGTCCAGAAGGTTGCTGGTTCAAATCCCGTGGCCGGCAGACTAATCGTATTACTGTTGGTCCCTTGTGCACAGGCCTTATCCCCAGCTCCAGGGGTGCTGAACAAATGTCTGACCCCACGCTCCACTCTCACCTGTATATGTCTGTGTGTTTCATATGAGAGCAAGGCAGTGTATACAAAAATACGTTCAATATGACAAAAGGTATCATCATCGCTTCTAAAACTGTATCAAATGTTCTAATTAAGTAACTTCTCCTAGAACTGAGCTTAAAACTGGTGATCAGGGAAAGCAATTTTTTCTAAAAGCAGCCACACAGCACCGACGCAGGACAGAGCTGGGTACCATTAGGGCTTTACAAGGCCGACACGCAACGAGCCCTTAAATGGCTCCTTCTTTCAGGGACATCCGCGTCTAACGAGTGCCAGAGTACCTATCAAACATCTCCGGTCTGTCTTACCCATGCATGCCACTCGCCTTAGCTGCCATTTCTAGATCGCAGAGAGACTTTTTGGATGATTAATGTTAAATTTCCCTGCCTCTCTGTACCTTTACGATTCTAGTGATAGTGAGATTACAAACGAGAATATCACAGACTTTTTCAGTCTAAAATTGAAAGGACAGAGATTTATAATCTTTTTCCAAATTGAATTCTGTGAAGCACTTTTATTTTTATTTAGAAAACAGCAATAATAATAACAGTGATTACGGCCGGCATAAACTTCTAGTTGGACGCCATGACATCCGGTGGCTTTGTGTCACGTCAGTGTCACACGTGCTTGTTTCGTTTAGCTTTGTGATGAAATGCGATTGAAACTCATGTCACACTTTGGAAAAGGAGCCAGTATGTGAATAATGAATCAATGGAGGCTTTTCACCTGGTCACACGAGTCTTCGGAACTCAATATAGTCCAGGCAATAGCTTCTCAACCATTTGTGACCCACTCATTCAGTTACACACCGATTACATATGTAGCCCGGAGCTGTTGTCATGCTGAACTCCACCTGCCTTCCCTACTGCACCTCCACCGCCCCTCCCCCCACACACAGCTTAAAAGGAAC
>JAODJU010000035.1:9667107-9684279 GCA_026776725.1 Gnathonemus echidnorhynchus | reverse complement strand
TCCCCACAAAGGAAAAAGGACGTTTATATGTGTGTGTGTGTGTGTGTGTGAATGAATGACTGAATGTATGAATGAAACTTTTATTGCCAGTACAATTGCTATTCTATGGTCATTAAAAAGTAAGTAACGGCACAGGAATCTACAGCATCAGTGTAAAAAATACTTTTAGTGCAGATTTATTGAAATCCTTGTTTATGTGTATGCAATACTGTCCTAAGTTATTTTTCACTGGTCTGTAAGAGGGGTACAATGACACACACACACACACACATATATATATACATTTCTATACACAGACTTATGTGTGTGCGTGCAGCCTATATAAAGAGGGAGAAAAAAAGGTTAAAAAGACCTTTAAATGAATAAATAATGCCAAAAGCATTATTGACAGCAGACATTGGAAATTAAATGGCTTCACTAGCTTTGCTGATTCAAGTATTCAGGATTACTGAGCTTGAATGTACAAAAGATTGTTTAAACATTTCTGTGTCTTCATGTTCCGAAACATCCGGACCTGCTTCACAGCACTCAGAAATCAAACAAGTGCTGGAACCCATGCATTTTACAAATTGCTGGTATTTTTCTCATTTTAGTATCAATACTTGCCACATGTTCCCACCTGTCATTTGTTAATTGATGTGTGCAGCAACATTCTGGTACCATACGGTTTGCCAATTAAATGTTCATTGTATATCTAATTTATATAAAATGAATTGTTTGATCTGATACTTTTAGCAAAGTTATTTATGCTCTTGCTCTCAAAATCATATGTTACCCCTGAATATGTTTAGTTCAGTTTCACTGTAGCCTCATACCTGCAGTATTGGATTTGAACCTCACCCTCTGGGGCTGTGATTGTGCAGTTTGAATCTTCTTTCTGTGTTTGCACTGGTTTCTCCTAGGTCCTCTGCTTTCTTACCACGGTCAAAAACATGCAGTTAAATGAATTAGTGCCTAAAAATTGCCCTTAGCTCATACTGGAGCTGTTGCCCTACAGTGCTCCAGTATCCCATCCATAGTGTCCCCTGCCTCTTGCCCTGTAATGCCTGCAATAGGATCCAAGTTGTCCGTGATGCTGTGCTGGACACGCAGTTTTGGAAAACAGATGGAATTTAATTGTTTTGTTCAACTAATGTGCATTATATATTATTTAATAATATACAGGGTGTCCATACAGTCTCTTTACAATTTCAAAAATGTATTACAAAGGCAATTGATGTGATATCTTTATTAGATTTGTTCTATGTACTCAGTAGTTATCAAAGTTTTTAATCACATTGCAAACAAAGGTACGGGACATCACTAATCTAAAGCAGAGGATCACTGATGCCAGTGTCACCACTGATGAGGGTTTGCTACAGTGAACATGGTGACATCACTAATCTAAAGCAGAGGATCACTGATGCCAGTGTCACCACTGATGAGGGTTTGCTACAGTGAACATGGTGACATCACTAATCTAAAGCAGAGGATCACTGATGCCAGTGTCACCACTGATGAGGGTTTGCTACAGTGAACATGGCAAGAAATCCAGTACCGTCTTGATGTGCTTCGTGCAACTAATGGTGCCCATATACAGGTGTATTAAATGAGGCAAAAAAACTTAAATATATACATCTCATTTTGTAATAATTTCCACTTATCTGTCTTTTTATTTGCCTTTGTAATAAATTTTTGAAATTGTAAAGAGACTTTATGGACACCCTGTATATTTTGGAGTTCAAAAATATAGTCAAGTACTATGCATTTTCATAAAAATTTAATTAATTTATGAAAAACTTATTTCCTAATACTAAACAAATTATATTTTAAACAGAATGAACACAGACCGCAGTCATGAAAAACATTTTTGCTTGACTATTATAACAAAGAATTATAAATGACAGTAATAAATGATAATAGGGATTCTGGTGCCCTCCAACTCAATATTATGACCATTATTTTACCATGAAGTTTAAATTAATAAATATCAACCAAGAGAATAAACACAATTCCTTTATTTAAACTTTTGTGAAAAACAGAATACACAAATAAAGCAGATTTGTCGTTGCAATGTGCTCTGTAATTGCTGCTCTCGGGCCACCCCCCCGTCTCAGCTCGGGGGGCCCAGACAATTGCCTTCCTTGCCTGTCCTGTCTCTCTGTTATAAGTCACTTGCTACAATCCTTACAAACAACTTGATGTGGGTCCCTGCATTTTACCTGTCAGCCACCCCACGTCAACAAGGTGAGTGGGGTGTTAAACTACAAGGCTGTCAAGAACCAAGAAAAAAATAAGCAGAAAATACGGCAGGTTATAAAAACAAATGCAACTAATCCCTTTGCAGCCATTTGGCCAGAGTGAAAACAGTGCAGACAACAGGTCGGTCTACTGGTTAAGTGGTTATATCTGTGAAACCAGTATCTCCAGATGGATATATTCTGTGAGGGACAGAGTGTACCACATGAACAGTGAGATGACAGGGGCTCCAGTCGAACAAACAATCATGTAAGTGTATGGAAATTGCTGTCTTTTCTAGACTTTTTTATAAAAACTGATACATTATTCATACTTTATACAGGAGCTGGGAGGTTGAAACATTTACTTAGGTTAACCTGTACTTAAATGTGATTAATTGTTCTTTTTAATCAAATAACGACTCGTATTTGCAAACTACAAGAATGACTTGATGCCTTTCAGAAGTAATGAAATAGGCAAATATGAAAAGAGGGTTTTGGCCATATGGCTAAACGCTTTGACTCTGGGTAAAAATACTGCTTCTACTGTTAGATGTGTAAAAGGTTATCGACAGGTTTTATCCAATTTTCCTACAAAATATTATCCCTGTTGTTTGCCTGCTATGCAAACAGGCAGGATACCCATGGCTTATACTGTACTATACTATACTATACTATACTATACTATACTATAGTAACAGAATGTCACAGGGAGTGGTGGTCCAGGCACGGAGCAGACAGAAAACAAATATGCTAAGCCAATGTCGTAGTTAGGAAACGATATAGGGATCAATTAGCCAGAAGATCTGTTTGGGGGGTGCAGGGTAAGACAGGCTTACATACGGACCAGGGAGAAGCTGGACACACACTCATTCAGAGAGAGGGAACAGGAAACACACTTATTGGGAAGATCAAGCACATGGAACCACATAAGAGGAGAAAAGCAGGGTAATAAAATGCTCGGATCGTGATCATATTAATCATTTCCTTGCAACGAGGAAATGGACTAGACCAGTAAAATAAGACCAGCACTGAGGAGCAGTTGTCAGAGTTCAGGAGGAGGGATATTAGCAGCAGTGCAGAATTGGAAACCAACCTCTAAGTATACTATACTATACTATACTATAGATTTCAAAATCTAAAAAATAATTGTGTTAATAAATTGTATTAATAAAGGTGGCAGCTACATGAAAATGAATGAGAGTGTGAAAGATATAAACTGCAAATATAATGCAAATACAAGATTAGAAACGCTGTGTACATCTCTTATTTCAAACAAGTGATACATAGACTAGATCTGAAATGATTTAAGGTCACCCACCCGCAGCAGAGTAGAGAGGCACATGCAGACATTTCACATTCACAGCAGTTTATGAAGATCTGCTTTTTATTATCCAAAAAAACAGAAAGGGGTACAGAATGGCTGAATGACATGTCAAATGAATATCATCACAAAAGGAAAGATGTGCCCAAAGTGTTCAAAGCCTCATTCAGCGGAAGTAACAAGATCAAGAATGCACACAGGAGCGGTAAGAGAAGAAGTAAGACGAAAACAGCTCCTGTGCCAGGATGTCTTACTTTAAACAGAGCTCTGGTGATGGACTGGATTAGCATGAAGCTAAGCTAGTGGAGCACAAATCATTTCCATTCTGAGGTCACCTCCTGCTATCCAAACTTGCAGTCAGTTGGATGAAGAGGAGGGGCTTAATATGTCAATGAGGTTGTTCTGTTTGAGTGACAGCTATGAGGACCACTCACCACTCTCGGGACATGCATGAGAATTATTCTTTGTCAAAACTTTTTAAGGGTCTGCTTTGGTTAAAGTATTATGTAAATTAGGGCTTTTTCTATACACAAGAAACAAGTTGTCTACTTAGTTTAATAAAAAAAAAAAATAGGTATAGTTGAGATGTAGACTCAGAACTTCAGTTTGGGGTCTGAATCCTGCTTCCATTCTGTGTTTGTGATTTCTAAGGGTTTGTATGTTACCAGTTGCCCCAGCAATCTAAAGATATGTACTGTAGTATATTTTTAGTAGCATGACCAGGTGAGGGCATGTATGTACCCTGTGATGGGCTGGCATCCTGCCCAGGGTGTACCTTGTGTTATGTGCTTCCTGGCATTGGATCAAGCACCACCCCTTTACCCAGGATAAGAAAACAAATGTGTCAATCATCAGTTTTATTTAAGACCTTTAAGGGCCCTCTATTGGTGGAGCATGAAGTTTCCTGATTACTGAGGATTCCTGATTTAATAAGAAACCTTTTAGGTTTGGGATATTTAGGGTGCCCTGGAAAAGGTAGAAATGTTTAGTGACCACCTGTGCTGTACACAGAATTTCGAGGGACAGATGTCTGAACGGGTGGAGGGGGATTTGTGGGGGTGAGGGGGGTGAATTAATACATTTTACCTCCTTGGTAAATTTTGTGTGATTGAAAAGAAGAACACAGGGGCACAATCGTTTGGATAAAAGAGACAGGTACTTAGCCTCCCCCCCTTATGTGTGCCTGTCATCGCAAATCTTAGTAGTGGTCAGCCTGCATCAGAGGATGCTGAAAATGCTCTATACCCTGAACAGTAGTAAGGCCCGAAGGGAAAAAATAGATTACCTCATCTTTTAAGAACATCAGTGTTTTTTGTGGCTGCGTCTGGATCAGCAGGAGCCATTCGGCTGATATTCTTGGCTGTGCCCGACTCCCAGCAACCTCCATTAATGCAGAGACATGAAGCATTAAGAATCCATGTGTTTCTGGAAAGGCCTTTGTCACACTAGGGTCTGATGAGTGCTGGAAGCCTCTCTGTCATGCTTTAATGCCAGTCGGTGATTGGATAAGCTCGTGTCCCCTGCACAGAACCCCCCCATGACCACTGTACACATTAGATAGACGCATAACATGAACCACATTGAAATCTATCCATCCAACTCTGTCCTGTACCTGCTTCCCTGATGCAGGGTTTCTGGGCTCCAGAGCCTGTCCCAGAAGCTACGGCACAAGGCAGAGAATAACCCAGGACAGGGTTCTAACAAGATATCTGAAAAAAAGATACAATATACTTGTCATTATCTTTGCGTTCCATTGCCCTCTCTCCCTTCCCCGTCCCTGATCTGTTATAAAACCTGACTAAATCTCAACCTCAGATAGTGATATTAAAACAACTGGGGCCTATCCATCTATTTTCTATTTGTGGGTGTGTTTGGCTACAGGTTTTTCTCTTTGTGTGTGGCGGTGTGCTGTGTGGCAATGGTGGAGGTTGAGTTGAGTGACTTTGTGTCCCACGTGGAAAGATCAGGTCCAGAAAGTACAAATCCAGGCCAAGATTTTGTTTCAACCAACCAGTTGAGTACTCTGGGACTGTGACCCTTTATGCTCAACTGGTTGGTTGAAACAAAATCTTGGCCTGAATTTGTACTTTCTGGACCTGAAATTACTACCCCTGCCTAGTGTCTGAAAGAACTGTATTCCAGACTCTCTGTTCAATCAAAAGTTCAATTGTTTCTTATTCACTAAATCATCTGCTAATATATTGTTCTTTAAATCTTTAAATATTTGTTTCTATAACATTAACATGTCCTGTTTCTCAGGATATCCTACATGTCATTGCACCTTAAGTTGTTGACACTATATGCATCTTCATCTGGGCACTTGGTTCTTGCTGCTATACATCTTATTCAGTAAAACAGTGTTTCTTGACCTGGGCCTTGGGAACCCCCAGACACGTTTTTGGTACCGGACTGTCCGGCAGGGAGCTGGGAGGGAGAGAAAGGTGTAATGCCTAGGGGTCCCCGAGGACCAATGTGCTTTTGGAATCTGAGAGGAACCCAAAACTCCTGTAGGAAATTGGCGACTGTTATGCCCTCGCTTCATACGTTCAGTATATTCCCCATTTTAGAAATGAAAGTAGCATATGAATTTATTCTATATGACTCAATAGCCAATTACTTTAGTGGCAGGATCAGTACCTGCTGTCTGTCGTTTTTCCATTTGGTCGGCAAGTGTCACTGGCCATCCTGTTCCTTTCTGTGTTTAGTGTCTGTCACAGTCCCTAGTGTGTTTCCCTGCTTCTCAAGCTACTGTGTGGCTGAATGGACTCAGTATGTGGCTGAGAACCTGCTGTGGTGGGTTCTGTTGAAAATTTTGAGTTTTGGTTATCTTGTTGGTTATCTTGTTCTAGTATTTCCGTAAGTGGTCTTTGTGCCATTGTTCTTTGTTATCCTTACTTGTATCTAGTCTTGTAATAATGTTCTTTAGCCTTGTTTCTAGTTTTTCCTAGTGTTTGAGTCTGTAGTGATTATTGATTACGCTCACCTGTTTCTTGTTCATCGTGGCCCTTAGTGTTCTGGTTGATTTAGTAATGTTTACATGTAAAGCTAAGTCAAGCTACACTTATAGCTTAACTATGCCATTTAATCGGAATACTGTCCTTGTCCCAGTATACATGCATGGGAGGGGAATCAATTTATTGACCGAAGCATGTCCAACTCCACTACAATAGGTGGCGATATGGCTTCTTTCAGCTTATTAGTATTGGGTAATCGTTGACAGATGTAAAAAAAATTATTAAATTAATAATTATGGACGTGCAGACAAATGAAGTGACACAAGCTTTTACTTCCTGCCTTTGTTTTGACCCCTTGCAGCCCCTTCGTGTCTTGTTAGTTTGTGAGTTCCAATAAAACCCCTTGTCTCCAAGCCTCTTTGTGGATTGTCCCTTCTGTCAACACTGTAACATTTAGCCCGAACAGCTTCATTTTTAAAATCTGTTACTACAGCTATTTAAAAAGAGCAATATACAGTTACCTCGCTCAAGATTACCACTGTTTGGCTCTATGTGGGATTTTAACCAGCTAGCCCTGGGTAACAAGGTCATTACCCGTGCTGACTGAAAGGTGGATAGCCTGATATTTATTTTGTTAACATACTTGTCGACCCTTAATTGAATCTGTGTTATGTTTGTTTTATTTAATAGCCTCAGGGCACCCTTCAGCAGTTTTTCAATATGTCGTATATGTACAGCATCATTATCGATAATGTTAGGGTAAATGATTCCAATTAAAATGCTAAAATTGCATAATAACCACATTCGTTTCCATGATCATTAGACATACAGTGATCTGAACATTTGTGTGCTGAATCTTTGACAAATCTGACATTTGTTCACAGACTTTTACAGAGCCCTTTAAAAAATCTGTCCTAATTTTTGTGTTTCTAGTAAATCCTGTCAGGCAGCGTGTCTGTAATGTTGTTTCAGTCCATCAGTGACAATCTGCAGACTCATAAACGCCAATCGAGGGCTCACACAGCACTGACTCGCACAGCACTGACTCACACAGCACTGACTCGCACGTCACATGCTTGTCATGCCAAGCAGACTGAGGCTCTCTTTAAGCTGTCAGCATGTACTACTCAGTATTTGCTGTTTATTACCATTATGTTCAATATTCATCCCAACACCAATACTTTTTCAATCTGTCAGTAAATTCATATCAGAGATCCATTTCACCAGCAATGCAGGCTTTTAAAAGGATAATTATCTAAAAGATTGTAGTTTTAGATAACTATTTATTTCAAATTATCACTAAGTAGTTGTTTTGTGTCCCTCATTCAGAATATTACAGTTCAATATTTGTCATGCAGACACTTTTAATCTTTCTTTGTTGGAATTTAAGGCATTATGGGGTCTCTGTCTAATGTCCTCACCTATGACTCCTAAAGCTATGAGCCCCCTAAAATCACATTCCCCCCATCTCTAGTACTTTTAATATGTCTAGTACTTGCTAATGCTCCGTAATGCTGTCATACAGATGCAGATTAATAACTGACATACGGATACTGGATGGCTTTGGATCGTGATTTAAATATCCTTGTATTAACACGGCAAAAAGAAACGTTGGCTAGTTTCAGTACCTCAGTTGTATCGTGAACGAGCGCCATCTGCTGTCAACATTATTGTATTACAAATGTTCTTAAAACATGGTTACTTTTCTTCAGTAATGAGTCCCAATTGCAGTTCCGTTAGAGTTTCGTACATGGCGACTTGTACATATATATTACTGTATGACGTCATCCGATATAGTCAGAACATTTAGTACAAGATACAGTCAGACATATGCAGAAACTGTTTATATTGGTGGTCTATTCAGTTCATTTTAATGTTTATTGTCATTTCGCCAAACACCCAGAGAAACTGAAGGCTTTTACGTGGGACCACGGGGTCATGTGTAACGAAAGTGACAACACAATAATACTGACTGTACAAAACATTGCGAGACTGCAGCCTTGTACAGAAGTCGCGATGACACACAGTGCAGTATAATAAATGTTATGATATGTGCGCACTGCCTGCATATCCTACACAGATAGAACGTCTTAGAAATGAATTGGCATGTTACAGTATCCATTAAGCTTAAGAAAAGCTATTCATATACCAGTTAACAGGTGACGGGATGTCTTCTTTCTATAGTGCATATCTAATGAATGTATTTGCAACCTAATAATTAATTGATTCAGATAAACATTGTAGCCATCTTATACGTCATGTAATCATTTTTAAATATATTTAAAATGATCACGACTGGCTGAAAGGCGTTACGGGAACTGTCCAAGTACTGAAATCCACACAAAGCGACGCCTCCACTAGGACCCCCGGAACGTCGAAAAATGGCTGCTTCGTGACTCGTTTTGTATTAAACTGTACTGTTCTTTATTGTTTACTACAAAATACATCGGACTTTAAAAGTAATTAGCGCGTGTAGCTTTCACATTTTGGAACTGGTTTGCAGTTTCCGAAATGTTTTAATATGTAATATCGATGTAGTACGAATTCCTATTAATTTTATGGTGTTTGTCACCTCCCTATAATTTTTGAGGACTTGTAGTGATTTTGGAACCGTGCTGACATTTAAAATCTTAAATCTTGAACAGAATCCTGGTTGGTCCAGCTCATTGATTCTCTGCTGCCATCTTGTGGTTGTAGCTTGTTCCGAAAACCGAGACATTCAATTACGAATGCGAGATTCCACTTCGCCGAATTGTGATGGTTCATTGTAATTAAAATTACCCAGCATGGGTATTGACAGTTTTAAATAAGTGGCAAGGGGTTCGAACAAAACATTCCCCTCCCCCCACGAGCAGTAGTTTTCCTCGATTCCAAGAGAGATTGACTTCTAGTGCACCGGGCACCTGATGACTTCCCTCACTCCTCTTTGTCTGCTTATATGGTGGTTTTTGGGACGTGATGAGTTACTCTCAGGACGAAATGTCTAAAGTCCATCTGCGTGATCGGGATTGCTAATGACGGTACAAATCCCCGTCAGCAGTCAAACGCATCCAAATGTCATGCCTTCCAAAGGCAACACGTTTCGTGATATTTTTCTGCCGACAAAGTGAATCCGTTTGATATTGGATGAACTCTGCACAACACCAGAGGAGGTATATTGGCGTGACTCATACGTGCGTAGTAACTGATAAATAGGCGATTCACGCTTTTGAAAACACTAAATGTAACGTGCTTCAACAAAATGGTCACGACGGATGGAAATCTTGCAATCTATTTATATTCAGACGACGTTTTCCTGGGAATGTTATAAGCGCACATAACGTTGTATGGCTCTGTGGTTTTAAATTGGTTCTGAAATAGTTTGTCGGACTCTACCGCCTACAGCATACACCTGTGTCTGCTCGCCGGCACGGTAAGATGTCTCTTATATTTAATGCCTTTGGACTTCCTAATATCTGTAACAGCGAATATCTTTCATTGAACATTCCTTGTAAATCTAAAGTGGAATAGTATTGGTTAATTGTGCATGTTAATATCGTTGAAAATGTCATGTTTGTAAGGAAAACTGCTAACACGAAAGAATGCGATTTTATGCATTATTTTATATTATGTACGGCGTGGCAATTCATGCCATAGAAATACATCACGTTTTCATCTCGTAACTATTTTTTAAAAAGATATTTACTGGATGTGATGTGGTGGTTTTCTAATAGATCGTTTGCTTAATAAACAAATCGGTCAATCAAATGTGTCACAATAAGAAAACTGCACAAATATATAAACTATATAATTATAAATGCTAATTCATATATGCCTATTCAGAATAATCCTTCCAATAGCATTCTAACATTTATAATAGAGATTCTCAGTGAAATCAACCTTTATACGAGTTTAGAAAACAAATTGTCGTAGCAATTCAATCAAACCCTACAGTATTTTTAGTTTTCTAGCTGTTAGTTTTATCAACACCTACCACGAGTAATTATATATGTAACGAGTTTTCAATCCAGTTAAACTTTCCAAATATCCATATAATTGAAAGTATTGATGTTATCGAAGATTGCCTAAATGTGCATACTATTCAATACTGTATCACGCCAAAGCAACTTTTGTGTCCATTGAATTAAAAAATAAATAGACTCCATCAATATCCCCGATTTCACCAAATATACCATCTGGTTTGTCACTGCATTTCTTTCTTCGATTTTTGGGTATTTTTTGTGTATAGAATTGTATGCGATAGCCTACAGCAAATCTGATTTTTCCAATTCCCCTTTTTTCTGCAGCGAACTGTATATTTTCATCATAGATGAAATTAGAGTCCCTATACAGTACTATCGCGTGAGGAATACGGATCTCTGTCTTAGAACTGATGGCGACGTCTGCTCCTTCATCCTCGAGCGGCGACCCGGATCCCAGCTCGACTAATTTACGACCACCGCTCTCAGGTTAGTATATCACCGATAAATATGCGATATAAGTTAGTACCGTTTTCTATGCTAAGCTTCGTAATTTATTATTTTTATAAAACAAAAAAACAGTGCCACGCGTTCCATTGTAACCCAATAAATCAACCCAACACGGGTGGGTCGACCTCCCACGTCTGCTTGAAAGATGAACCTTGTTCTCAGGTTGGGTGATGGAGGCACCGCTCTGAAGGAGGCCCTCAGGGTACCATCTCCCCCATTTTCCTCATTATTAGAATGACAATATTTTAAATTGCGTAATTCAAGCGATTTTCTTTTTGTGAATTTCTTTTTGCTACTTGTGTCGCTTAAGTACGACATGTGTCATTGAACACTTAAAAAATCACAGTTATATTATTATTATTATTATTATTATTATTACTACTACTACTACTACTACTACTATATCAATCCGCTTGGGTTATTATTTAGTAGTATTGGGTTATATGTAGTATTAATATTGTTGTTGTTACTCTACATTCGAGCCAGAAGGGGGAAAATGACACAGTACTGTGGCTATGACTTAAAACGTTTGAGAGAGCGGTTCCAAGAGCAATTATGTGAAAAGTGGCGCTAATTGTTGGCGCCCTGAATTGGCCCTAATGGCTTTCGCTTTGAGCTGACTTATTGTGATGTCAGAGGAAAGGAGCGGAGGCAGAGGAGAGGCAAACGGCCAGACGTTACGGCTCAACGATTTTTTCCCTATCACCTATTAAAGGAAAATGTGTTCTATCGTATAATTTTCTCCCCCAGTAATACAACGATGCAATTAAAAAGACCATTGGCTGAAGCTTGGCAAATATGACTATTATGGAAAAATAAATAGCAGAATTCGTTAATGCAGATAATATTCAACATTATATTATGCACAAACATAACCAAAAAGCGTGTTGTATTTTGTATCTTGTTTTCAAGACGTGTCTGTTCTTTAGATTTAAATATCAACGAGAATCCTGGGTTGGTCTAAAATTGGATGCATTTGCTTTAAGAAAAACTGAGGAATACAAGAAATGGATGTGGGAAAATGACATAACCAGCGAACATTGAAAGTGTGTCGATGCTTATATAGCGCCTGATTCGTTGCATTTATACGGCTGCGGTTCAGTTATCGTGCCAGTCTTTTTTTGGGGGGCTTGTTTTGCCTGCGGCTTGTCGGTGTGTCACATCCCTGTCAACTATGCTGGCGCCACTAGGAAGCCCATCTTACTGACGTCCCGGTGTAAACCGCTGCCACGTTTTTTATTCGTAACAAATCGTAAAATCGTGCAATTAATCATAAAAGGACAAAGTGTTATTTATTTTAATTATTTACTCGCAGTATACGTCACACTTATTGTTTTGTGCGAATAGAATTTATTTTAAAGTCGATGTCACGTAACTTAACTCTAATTGTGCATTCAGTCCCAAATAATGCCGCGCTATTATGCTTAAACTATTTTAGTGTGCTCGTTTTCTGTACCCGCTATGTGCGTTTAGCCCGATATGCTCCAACGCATTCCATAATTTTTAAATATGTACTTTAAGAACAAAAGTAATACCATATATGAAGTAGTTCAAAATAAAGACAAGAATTAATGTGTCAATAGAGCCCGCTAGATTATCTGTGGGTCTAGGAGATTTGTGGCGCATAAGATAATAGCAGGACTAATGGCCCCTGCACGCGCGAGAGCGGGTCTGCGGGACAGCAGTGTGTGACGCGCTGATGTGTTTTTTGATCAGGCCAATCTTAAAATGAACGAGAGGTTGGTAGTGCAAGTCCGATCTAGCAGAATACCATTTTTCACTCAATTAATTTCTGAACCCTCCAACGACCCCATTTCATGCTCATTTATTTTAAACTGCCATCAGATTCGTGCCAATGTTTATTAGACATTCACGTCTCAGATGATCTTTATTGATTGGCCCATGGGATTAAAAAAAATAAACCGTTCTCGAAAGCGGGAGCCCCAGGCAGCAGAAATTTTAATCTACATTTCCGT
This sequence comes from Gnathonemus echidnorhynchus, assembly GCA_026776725.1. Classification (NCBI taxonomy): domain Eukaryota; kingdom Metazoa; phylum Chordata; class Actinopteri; order Osteoglossiformes; family Mormyridae; genus Gnathonemus; species Gnathonemus echidnorhynchus. The sequence goes on along the minus strand of JAODJU010000035.1, from coordinate 9,671,340 downwards.
AATTCGGTATTCATTATCTGCGTGGTTTAAATCGTTTTCTCATCATGCGCTTTCAGTGTCAGATAACAAAATAAATATGTAAATATACAATCAGATTATTCAATAGTTTTTCCGATTTTGTTATAGCCTATGACTCCTGGTGCGGAGTTGCACACGGATGTACAAGAAAACTGGGACTGAAGATCTGTGGTAAGTTTTGGAGCCTAACATCTTTATGCCATAATAAATTTCACGGTTGTATGAACAGCTTAGTTCGGCTTAGCTCTGAAATGGTAGGAAGAATCTGCCCTTTTAAAAGATATGTCCACATTTGTCCTCGTTGGATTGGACTAATTATGAACCTCGATATTTAATGTTTTTTTTTTTTTATTATTATTTTGTTTGCATATACTTGATTTTTTCCCTGTTCGTTCATTTGCAACATGATGTAGCGAAAGACCGATTGTCAGTGTTATTTTAATCTTTACAAAAGTCACCAAGCAATACTCACCTTGATGAATGTTTAAATTATTTTAATTCGACCGAGACGTCCGAGACTTATTTCTTTCAAAAGGGGGAATTTTATATTGTCCGATGACTGAGCGATAATTCATTTGAAAACAACATTCCACGCACGAATAACATCCCCCAAGCAATAATCTTGCCTTTTCCTCAATCAAAGCAAAGTCCAGTTTTTCATATCTGCGTTGCTGCGATAATTCGGTCCGCATTGTCACACGCTCCGTATCTGTGCTGGATAATTATCTTAAATGCCTTTGACTACAGTGCAAGCTGTGAGAATATGCTGACCGCTTTGAGAAAAGATATATGCTTGGTTTGCATATTGAAATTGTTGTTTGTAGAACCGATTTACAACCTTCATACTATGACTGCGTGGAAAAGGTGAAAGTTTAGCTCGCAATATTAATGAAAATACCGAAGCGTGACATGTCACGACTTATTGCGCTCTTTGTGTGAATCCAGTTTTTATCCGACGATTATGCCAGCTAATTTAATTTGTTCGTCTTCAGCATCGTTATGCACAATATGCATGTTATCTAATAACAGTGATTCTATTAGATATTGCCTCCTTTGTCGATTTTTGGAAGTCGATTGTCCTGCGTTTATTTGTTGTTGTAGACTATATGAAGGGGGGGGGGGGGGGGGGGGGGCTGGTTGGGGTTAATGACACAATTTGACAAATTTTAAAAGATCTGTAAATGCTCGTACATAATATTAGGCCTGCTTCTATAAATATATCATTTGGTTTTTTCCATTGCCTTCGCAATTTTGAGAAATTTATATTTAAGAGATATGGGCTATTTAATACATATTTCAAATTCCATATGAAAATTAGGCCTAAAGCACGGAATGTAAATACAAATTCACTTTTAAAAAATAATAGCACACCCACAGGTACAAGTACAAGCGATTTTATTGAAATCATATTTTTTTATGCCGAAACATGGACAGAACGACCCCTGCTGGCAAACACGAGAAACGACGATCGATATAAGGTTTATATCGCCCCTGGGAGGATATCACAAAATTTCGTCTTATTTATGTAATTGTATAGCAGCTATAATACCAAATATTAGAATTTCATCATTATAGGTCTGTATGCTTTTATGCACTGCCATGCTGTACGGAAGATAGATTCAGACATTTCTTACAGACATAACTTCCCTTAGCAAGCCGAGCAATGGACATTAAAAAAATAATATTTATTCTTCTTAAACTGGATAACTGCAATGAATCCTAGAGGTCAATTTCATATTTTATATTTTTTTTATTACACGTGTGCATTATACAAAACAGATTAATTTAATTTTAATCTGCAGTGATTTCCAAAGTACCAACGCTAGAACAACTGCATTTTCCAGTTCGCAGTTTATCGCCTAACCCTAATTCTTCCTCATTTAATAATCCAGGGTTCTTACAGAAGAACAACAGTTACGAAGAGAAGAGCAGGATTGGCGGTTCCTTGAAGGACCGCCAACCTTCCAAGACTGTCTTCCCTTGGGAAAACAGCGATTCACAGTTAAGACGGACAGAGACCGATTTCTCCAATCTTTTTGCTAGAGGTTAGTCAGTAATTTCCCTCCAGTTTTTTTTAATCAATACATGTTTTATTTGAATTGCCCAAATCATGTCAGCAATGAGCTATTTGTTGTAGCCTATGTTTTTGGTGAGGTCAGTCGTGGTAAACGGCGCCCCCATAAGGCTGTGTTATTAGTAGCTGCTTGGCGTCTTGGCTTCTCTAACTCAATTAAATGGGGTTGTTTAGTGACAGTTAATCACATTTCCACTTCCCGGAAGTAACTGGAAGACAACTATTTTGTGATTCAGAAAAGCAAATGAAAGTTATACTGAATTGGAATATACAGTAGGTCTATATCATATTTATGTTTTATCTTTATTTTAAACCCAGTTGTAACGTGGAACATATAAAAACAACTGTGGGTCGTAAAAGCCGTTTTGGCTGCTGACGTAGCGATATGTCAAGTGATTATACGAGTTAGAAGGGAAGAAAAACGGAACATAATATAGTAACGTGTTAAAATAACTGTGAAATTATTATAATAGATAACGACTGATGTTTTATCCACGCATTTGAACGTATGATGTCAACTTGAAACTTGGAATATTCATCAAAGATAAACCTGACTGACAGATTAAATAAATACCAACATGAATGACATGTTTTTCATGTTTGTTTGTTTGTTGTTTTTTTTTTTTTTGGTAGATGGTCAATAAATTGTTATTGACCTCTTGTCTGATTGTGTGCAGTGCTTGTTTGATTGATTGATTCATTCAATTCATAATAATTATGAATTAATGTTACTGTTATAATTTATTTTTTTATCAGGAGAAATGACACTTTTCCCCATTTGAATGATAGATCTATTACCAGCCAAAAATGGAGAGGAGCAAACCATACAGTTCTTGCTGGAAGTTGTTGACATCCTCACAAACTACATCCACAAGACATTCGATAGAACCACAAAAGTCCTGGACTTCCACCACCCTCACCAGCTCCTTGAGGGTATGGAGGGCTTCAATCTGGAACTTTCCGACCAGCCGGAGTCTCTGGAGCAGATCCTGGTCGATTGTAGGGACACACTCAAGTACGGAGTAAGGACAGGTACTGCAGACCCTTCAGGTTATTCACACACACCAACGCTATGGCAGTTTAACTTCGCCTTAACAGGAATAAGGCTCTAAACCACAAAAAGAGCAGTGTAAATCCTGCCTTAAAGCTCATTTTACTTCGTCGTGCACAATGCCAGAGATTCCAAGTACCTCAGGTTGTGCAGGAATTCACTGTAATACCACCTTCTTGTTCTACTGATGCTCGTGTGTGAATCCTGTACAAACTATTTCATAGTTACCTACAAGTATATGATTTTGGATTTGGGCCAATTGAGTAAATGGGTTTTAGTGAAAAAATCAGATTAGAGGCACAGCAGAACTGAACTGTCCATGGTGCTGATGTTTTCCTGCCAGCACTTGTACATGAATCATATTTATTTGCAATACATTTATTTATTTAGCAGGACTTTATGTCTTAAGTGATATATGTATGAGATACAGAGAGCTGAGTCAGCCAGCCATGGGGTCACAGGAGCCACTGGGGGGCGTGGGAGGGGCGCGGATACCCTGGCAACTTCAGGAGGCCCTTCAATACAGTGGCCCCTAGAGACAAAACACAAACAAAAGAAAAAGCAGAAACAAAATGAAAATGCGCTGCAATTCAAAAAAGACAAACAAAAGAAAAAGCAGAAACAGAAAAAGCAGTGTTTATTCGGCATCGACACCCTTTCAGCTTTTTATATATTGTTTTTTTTTTATTGTGAATAGTCAAGCCGAACATTTTTGTTGAACACCAGCCACATCTTTCAGTCAAATAACGTAACCTTGAGACACCGTTTGATTTATTATCCGATCCCATGATTCATTGAGTCATATGGTCAGGAGCAAAAAAACATGAAAAAAAAAATAGTGAATCATAGAATTGATTTTAGAATCGATTCATTACAACGGACAGTTCAAAAGAATCAAATCAGTTAATTCAGTCAAACTTCCCATCACTACTGTGTAGCAACTGGGCCACATGAGCTCACCGTGCCCCCTAGTGTCGTGGAGCACTTCCAGTTTGGGATCGTCTACTTGCAGTGCATTTTCATTTTGTTTCTGCTTTTTCTTTTGTTTGTGTTTTTTAATTTGCAGCGCATTTTCATTTTGTTTCTGCTT
>JAODJU010000035.1:9652004-9667007 GCA_026776725.1 Gnathonemus echidnorhynchus | reverse complement strand
TTTTTGAATTGCAGCGCATTTTCATTTTGTTTCTGCTTTTTCTTTTGTTTGTGTTTTGTCTCTAGGGGCCACCGTACTTCAAGGCATAAAATTATATAATGTAAATGAGGGCGGGGGGGGGGGACTCAAGATGACATTTTGCCAGGGGGTGCAGGATGTCTAGCTAGTCTACTTGGTCTTGTTCAGAGGCCCATCAGTGATATGATACTCAGACGGCCATGGGATTTGAATCCACATCCGTTTGGACATGGGCATAGATCTCTAACCCACTGCACTACACACTTACTCTTTTAATGCTTTATTTATAAGAAATTCATGTAACAGTTTCATTACACCTAGACCTACCTGTTCATATTTGAATTCACATGCAGATATTGTAGTATGAGAAGTGAAAATCGAGAAAACGATGAAAAGAGACAAAGCTGATATTAAAGGTTGCGCCCCCTACAGGTCACCCGAGGTTTTTTAACCAGCTCTCATCTGGCCTGGATATAATCGGTCTGGCAGGAGAGTGGCTCACCTCCACTGCAAACACCAACATGTGAGTTTCAACCTGGTTTCATATTCATCAGTTTGTTTAATCTGCACAGTAGTTCTGTATAATATTTTTTATCACTCCCAAAGCATGCAGTAAATGATCATTTTTATCATTTTTGGCTTCATGGGATGTTTCACAGCCCACATAACCTGAAAAACATTTTTAGACTCCCAAGAGCCAGGAGCCATTTATCTTTGTTTTTAATGGATGCTGTCCTGTGTTGTGGCATTACATAAGGAGGCAGTCAAATGCTCATGAATAAAATAACTTTTGTAATATATGTATGGTTATTAGCTCAGTAGACTCAAACTCTGATATAGGCTTATACAGTAAGCTTTCTCCCTGGGGGGGGGGGGGGGGGGGGAGCGAAGGATTAAAATCATGCAGCTGTCCCTTTAAGTAAGAAAATGTACGTAGTGGAGCAGGAGCACAGAAAAGGCTTCTGTTAGGTGCTTTAGTCATTATCAAACAGATATGACACAGATTTGCCCAGATATCTGTCAGGGTTATGTCACATGACCTATTTCATGTCACATGACAATCTATTTTAAGATGGAGTCAGATATTAAGTTGATGAGGCACTGAGGGAATGCCATGCTCCGACTGGCATCATGCCTTTAATAAATGAGATAGATCGTTCGTCCTATTCTCGCTAAAGGATTGACTTGTATTGTTCTATTGTTGATTTCGGTGATGCCGTAACAGTGCACGGCAGGAGCCTTCGAGCAAAGCAAATTGCATATTGATCAGCGTTCGTGGTTTTGTGGGCTGGGGGTCCTTTCTGTGCAATGCATGTCAATCCACAGGAAAAAAACACAATGACTAGTGACAATTGGATCCTCTGAGACCTTTCGATAAGAGCCTCAATTGGGCAGAATTAGCTGCAGAATAATAAAGGTGATCATTCTGCAGGGCTTTCGTTTAGAACGGACCAGCATAGGGAGACGGTATGCTAATGTGGGGAGGGGGGCAGGGGGGGGGTAAGCTGTCCTAGATACAGGTTAATGCTCCATTGACTGTGGCTCATTGCTCACTGGTATTTGTAGACTGCCTGCTACATCCGGGCAATTTCAGCACTGCCTCCCCCAGCAACGATAGGGGGGCGTGTCAGGCCCTACTGAAGGACACACAGATACTCTGTGGCTGTCACCTCCAAAGCCTTTTATCGTGACTTTGTCACCACTCAGGATGATATTTCGAGAGGAATAGAATCGATGATACGTTTCGACTCTTCCGGAGATCTTCAGAGAATCGGCGCGTTCGCAAGCTGTTATTCATCGACGTGTTTTTGCAGAGCAGCTAAAGGTTGAAAATGCTGGCACTGGAATATGATTGTGATATGGGTGTGAGGGGAGGTGTGGCCGTCCTGGGGGGGTGGACAGAGTCCCACAAGTGTGCGCACTCCCTTCACCTGTTTCTTAATCATTGTAGATTGAGTTTTTTTCCAGTCTCCCCTGAAAACGCATCCAGACCCCAATGCTCAGCCTAGCTCTCAGTTACAGACCTTTTGCAATACACCACTTGCTTACTTTCTCATATGTCTGTTTTTTTCATTCAGTTTTCCCCCCATACTCATCATGAAACAGCTGTCTTTTGTTTTCACAACCATTCAGTCATTTTTTAAATGAAATGCCACCAAGAAAATGCATCACCCAGGACTGACCTCCTGCAGTCATAGACTCACTTGTGTCCCTTACCCTGATTATCTGGGGACAGGTGAAGTTCAGAATTGCCTTCATCAGGGACATATTAGGTCTCTGGTAAGGCCTGGATGTGTTAAGGCCTGGTAAGGCCTTACCAGAGACCTAATATGTCTAAGGGTTCTCAAACTGAGAGCTTGGCTGTTAAAACTGCTGAGTTAAACAAATCGTTCGAAGCTCATTCAGATTCATTCATTGGCGTTTGACCTTGTTGTCGTTCGCTGGCATTTTTGGAGGGCTCTTTGCCTTGTATGATTTTGAATGGATATTTCTATCCAGTATTTGGGTCTTTTGAAAAATAAAGAACAGAGTGCTGGCTCTTGCCCTACAAGGCAGCTCTCATGTTCAGGCAGAGAGGAGCACATTTGTGCTTTTCTTTTTCTCCAGTGTCTAATTATAACGTCACGCCTGACACTTATTGACTGGCACTTAATGTGTGTAATAAAATCGTCCTCAGTGCATATCATCATGAATATAAATAATTGTGGCAGGTATTTTTGCGACTGTGTTCAGTCACCTGTGTTGTTTTTTTCCTGTCTGTGTCAGTTGTTGTAAGGTTTTGGGGTGAAGGTGTCCATAGATGTAGTCAGCAGAAATGTTTACCGCAATTCAAACCACGCACTTGCACGTTAAATAAACACGGTCCTTATTTAGGATATGTGGCCTGTTCAGCCTTCTGACTCTACTTGGTAGATATTTATTGATTTTTTTGAGACTCATGGAGGGGGGTGGTTTGAGTGAATATCAGAAACAACAAACTTGGACCTGAATGTAGAGTAACTGGCTTGGTCAAGTTACTCTACAGGGTAACACCTGTGCATTTTGCCAAAAAAGAGACGTCAGTGTGAATCCCCTGAATATCTCTGCTGCCTCCTGTTACCTTCTGAGTATGACTCTCGTGATGCTTGCAGAACATGCTTTTCCTAATGACAAGCTATGTTTTCTTTCCCTTCCATACTGGTCTGGTAAAGCAGGGTCTTTACTGTAACCTTCATGAATCAAAAGCAGCTTTTTCTTGACAAAACTAATCGCCTCACGAATCTGTACCTCTGCACATCTTGTGAAAAAGGCATGGCAACAAAAGAAAATAATACGACACTGTTTCTTTAAGCACCTACACACAATATACAGCATTATTACGGTTGACCGATGTTGGAATGAGGTACCATAATGCATCAGTATTTCACAGTCCACTGCATAGTGCATCCAAAAGCGAGGCTGTATCTATCCTGCATTTTAGGGCTCTTTTGATTCTTCATGCCCACTGTCTGTCCTCTTTTCTCTCCCCTGGCCTAGAAGCTACATTTCAAGCTGAATGAGCTCTTATCTCCACGCACCATGGCTCTCTGCTTTGTCCCTTCCCATTCTTGCCAAATCAAATGGGTCTTTTCATTTCGATCAATACAAATGAAGAGATTTAATTAGAAAGTCTAGATGCTGATTTTATTCAAGTGTGGTGTACCTCTCTCTCCTTTGAGATGATGTTTGCATCTGTTTGTTGCGATGTCAGTCCATTTGTGATTATTTGAAAATGTTGCTTGTGCGGGTTGGAGTAGCTGCAGAGATTATGGTAACATGCTCGCTGAGGAGGTAGTGGTCGCCTTGAGGAACATGGCCCATTTTATGTGGTTATTTTCAGAGAGTAAAACCAAAAGGTTAAGAACAGATTTAATGAAACATAAAAATAGATGTCCAGGGCCATTACAGAGCCCAGAGGTATAATACCAGTAAAATGTAACGTTTTTTATGTCATCTCCACCCCTCTGAGCTCTCCCCATCCTCACCACTGCCAGCATAACATGCTGCAAATCTCTGTGAATCTCTTTTGGTTTGTATGTTCCAGTTTATGTTGTCTTCTAATGTTCTGTGTCTTAATCATCATTATAAAGGTCCGCAACAAGAGTTCAAAGCCCATGTCATTTTTCCATTTAAAAATAATGCTAATTTTCATTTTGCATTCAGCCTTGTTTGGATGAGGCTTCTCAGAGTGTTTTGATTGGAAAGTAACACGGAAAGGCGTGGCCTGTCTTTAAGGTTCACCTATGAGATTGCTCCAGTCTTCGTGCTCATGGAACAACTGACTCTGAGAAAGATGAGGGAGATAGTCGGATGGCCAGGTGGAGAAGGAGATGGAATATTCTCACCAGGTCAGTACAGTCCTAAGTCTATAACCTATATTAATTTAGCTAACAACCTTGAAAGCTCTTACCAAGACATTTACTATTAAAACCCCAACTTTTCAGGACAACAGTTCATTAGATAAATTCAAGTCCAGCACCCCTGTTCAAGGGTACGGTAACTTGGGCTCTCCAGGGGTTTGGACCAGCAAACTTGCCACCTGAAGTCCATGTCCTTAACCTCGAGACTGCCTTCTGTCCATATATAGCAATGGCAAATTTACCTCCTGGAAAAATTCCACAGAAAGACACACTGTTTCCATGTAGAGGGCATTGTGATCATGTCTTTGGCACAGTTCCTCTATCCCTGGAAGATGATGTCATCTTCTTTACAGGTGGAGCAATATCCAACATGTACAGTGTGATGGTGGCACGCTATAAATACTTCCCAGAGGTCAAAACCAAAGGCATGTCTGCAGCGCCCAAACTGATCCTCTTCACTTCAGAACATGTATGTCCTGTTCCCAGCCTATCAGGCAGACCCATTTTGACACACCTGGGTTCGACCACCTAAATTTGTATTATCATTCCTTGCCTTTATTTGATTAAATGAATTTCAGAAGCAATGCAGTGGAGTTTACTTACCTGTGGTAGATTGTTTGGCAAGCTACACTCTCTTATCCTTGAGAGTTTTGATTGGTGGAGGGAGTAAAATGGGGGTGTGGTTTATCTGATTGCTCCAATTTCTGTGCTTGTGGAGCACTTACAGCTTTGATTGACAGCGTGTGGGACCGCCCCTCTCTGTTACAGAGCCACTACTCGATAAAGAAAGCTGGGGCAGCCCTGGGCTTCGGAGTAGAGAACGTGATCCTGCTGAAATCTGACGAGAGGTGGGCACGCGTGGAGGCACCCATGTCGCTCGCGACTTGTGAAATGCAGATGACAAGTGGGTTTAAGGGCCTCTCTCCTTCTCCTTTCAGAGGGCGGGTAATTCCTGCAGATCTGGAGGCCAAGATCATCGCAGCCAAGCAGAAGGTGCACCCCAAAGTTCCTCCTTAGCAGTGGTTAAGCAGTAAATGGCTAAAGTCAGTTCTCAATCTCAGCTGCAAGCAGAGTGAAATCCAAGGCTGTAGATTGTGTTGTATGTAAGCGTTTAAGCACCAGACAACAAATAAGCCAGGAGAGCAGTGTGATGTGTTATGGTGTCTCCATGCCCTGTCTGTGGCATCCTGCTATGGTTTGCTAGCAGCTCCGTGGCTGACAAGAAGACTTTTCAGAGAGTCATCAAATTGGCACGAAAAATTACCAACACCTAGATACCTTCACGAAAGTGTATATTCAGACACTGATATCAACCACTGGCCACGAAAATCACCTAGGCTGCCACCTCTGCACTCTGCTGCCCTCTGGAAGGCGTCATAGATCTATTAAGATGCACATTCCCAGGTTACTGAAAAGCTTCTACCCGAGCACTATCAAAGAACTGAACTCTGCTAAATAACTGTTCACTGCATCTAAGTGCAAAGTTCTGATCTCATGTCTTTCACTGTTACAAATGGCATTATTGGGACAAAAGTGCAATATCCCTGGACTCATTGTAATTACTGTAACGGAACTACTCCACTATTTTCTATTTATATGCTTGCACCTTATATATATGTATGCATACGGGGGCACTGAAGGTTTCATTTATTTATTTGTTTTTTTTATTATTTGTTGCATGTGTGCAGCTTAATACAGTGTTTCTCAACCCAGTCCTCAGTTTTGCACCTTCCCAGCTCCCAGCCAATCAGGAACATGAATACCTGTTACAGGCACGCTCGGAGCTGAGAGGAAGCAAAAACGTGGACTGTCTGGGGTTCCCCGAGGACTGGGTTGGGAAACACTGGCTTAATATGTAGAGCATATGTATGTGTTGAATATGTAAGATTCAGACTTATATTATACTATATGTACTATCCAGGGGATGCACTAAATTTCATTGTACGATGTCCATCTGTGCGATGACAATAGAAGGCATTCTATTCTATTTCACACAGGGACACGTTCCTCTGTTTGTGAACGCCACAGCAGGCACCACCGTGTATGGCGCCTTTGACCCCATCAACGAAATTGCAGATCTCTGTGAGAAGTACAACATGTGGCTCCATGTGGACGTGAGTGTTACACCAATCACCAATCCCGGAGCACGTATTAACCACGCCTCGGCCAATCCCGGGCGCTCACACATCCCCCGTCCCGTCGGATAGCACGCCACGCGATATCGTGCGGGATGGGGTGAGAGTTCCGCCTCTCGTTTGGGCAGGGTGCCTGGGGGGGCAGCTTGCTGATGTCCAGGAAGCACCGGCACAAGCTGAGCGGCGTTGAGAGGTACGGGCCGCTGGCCCCGCCCACTCACCCACACACAGTAGAGGCATGGCATGGCGGGCAGTGCGCTAACTCTGCTGCTGTCGCTGCCGCAGGGCCAACTCGGTCACCTGGAACCCTCATAAGATGATGGGCGTACCCCTGCAGTGCTCCGCCATCCTGGTGCGAGAAAAGGTAAGAAGCTTACCGCCCCCCTTCCCCCCCATTTTCAGACACTGGCATCCGGATGCAGACAGCTAGCAAGGCACATCTTAGGAAAGACAGACAGAGTGTGTGCCATCCCCTCTGTTTTTTAGCTAAAGGATACATGTAGTTATTGTCTGCTTTGAATGACGCATTTTGATTCAGTTCTCAAAAACACAAACCTGCATTCCTTATTAAGCATGCGACCCTGATGATACTTTAATGAACCTGTTAAACGAACATGGGTTATTAGGCCCTTTGCTCTTAATAAGGTTCTCAGGGGTCATTAAACCCCTCTTCTCGATGACAACAGTTTACACACCAAAACATTAGTGCATTATTTGTTTCTGACTATGTGAGTTGCTCCGTTTCCTCATTTTGGAGAAATGTTGTTTCCGTGGGGCTGAAAGGTGAGTTGCACTGAAGTTTCTGAAGTGTCCGATCTTTGCAGGTTCTCCCCATGTTTTCTATTGGTGCTCCAGTTTCCTCCTACAGTCGAAAACATGCATTTAGGTGAATTGGTGCCTCAAAATAGCCCATAGTCTGTGAGAATGTGTTCTACGGTTTACCGTTGCGGTTTCCTGGACGTTTGCAGGGCCTGCTCGAGGGATGCAACCAGATGTGCGCCGGCTACCTGTTCCAGCAGGACAAGCAGTACGACGTCACCTATGACACGGGGGACAAGGCCATCCAGTGCGGCCGACACGTGGACATATTCAAGTTCTGGCTGATGTGGAGGGCTAAGGTGCATTTCCCTAAATGCAAATACGCTGAGATTTTCCAGTCAGACTTCACCTGCAAAATGCTGAGAAACTTCTGAGTGAAACAAAATTCAGTGCCATTTAGGAACATTGTACAGCTATGCTAGATATTTTTAAATATTTTACCACAGGCCTGGCCATTTTTAAATGATTATTTTCATGTCCTACATTCTAAATTAGCTTTTCCTTTTTGAGATGGCTCAGTGCTGGTATAGAAGTAGCAATTATCTTTGTGATTGATCTTGGTGGCACAGTGGTTAGCACTGCTGTTTCACACCTTTGGAACCAGCATTTGAGTCTCTGCCATGGTTCCATGTGTGGAGTTTGCATTCTCTCCCCCAGTTGTCATGAGCTTTTCTCTGGGTTTCCCCCTCACAGTCCAAAAAACATGCTGATGTTAACTGGAGTTACCAAATTGGCCACAGGTGTGAGCGACTGGTGTGTGAGCGCATGATGTGTGAGTGTGTGAATAGGGTGTGAGTGTACCCTGCAATGGGTTGGCACCCCATCCTGGCTTGTTCCCTGCCTTGTATACATAGGACTCACTGTGACCCTGAAAATGACACACAGCTACAGAGGATCGATGGATTATTCATGGAACTTGAACATAGTTGTTTTTTTTTTTTTCATTTTAATGATCTGGATGATGGATCTGGCTCTGGATGGATCTGGAATCATGTGACTCCAGACAGCACTGGTTTCTTTTACCTCTTGTCCGTTTCACCAGGGAACCATCGGCTTTGAGCAGCACGTCAACAAGTGTTTGGACCTCGCTGAGTATCTCTACAACAAAATCAAAGACCGGGAGGGATATGAGATGGTTTTCCAGGGAGAGGTGAGCCTCCCCCCCCCCCTTTCTGTCTCGGTCTGCTCCCAAAGATAACAGACATGGCCAATGGATTACCTTCATAAGGTGTCAGGGCAGAGAGATATGTCACGAATATAAAGCAGATCCCATTAACTGTGGTGCCCACAGCACTGTTTCATTAATAATCGAGTCCTGGGTGGCTTAATGTACTGAACCCAGACTTTAGGTCTCCTGACTAGGGTGGCGTGGAGGTATGGCGTTGTGCCAGGGGTGGATGCCCAGACGGATTTATCACCTTTTTGGGTCCCATACCTCTTTCTCCCTGACAGTTCTCTATTGCAGAAACCCAACTAAGCACAGAAATACAGATCCCCTGTTTTTTTGTTCCCTCAACCTCTGCGCGGCCCATCCACAAATTTGGAATTTTCTTGCATACAAAGTATATATCCAGTTATAATATTTCCTTCAGTCAGTTTAAGGCAGAGGTAGAGATTTCCGATCCAGAGAGTACAAATCCAGACCAACATTCAACCAATCAGTTGAGTACTCTGTGACTATGACGCAACTGGTTGGTTGAAACAAAATTGTACTCTCTGGATCGGAAATCTCCACCTCTGATTTAAGGAACCTCTCTTCAACCGTTCTGTTGCTATTTAAAAAATAATTTACATTAAATTTGAAAGCTTATGGTTCTGTGCCAAATATGTGTCAGGATGTATCTGTAGGGGTTGGGGGGTGTTCGTCTCAAGATCATGTGCAGGAAGATCTATTTCTGTTGTATGTGTTCTGACCTGTTAGTTATTGGTGGCAGTTTGGTGATGATGTTGTAATGATTGTTTCGGGTCTCTCTGCAGCCCCAGCATACAAACGTCTGCTTCTGGTACATCCCACCGAGCCTGAGGGGCATGCCAGATTGTGAGGAACGGCGCGAGAGGTTGCACAAGGTAGGCCGACCGCCAGCCCTGCATGAGACATCGCTGACCGGCGGGCGAACACGTTTAGGCGGCAGCGGGATGAACATCTGCCTTTTCTTTACGTCGACCCAGGTGGCGCCGAAAATCAAAGCCCTCATGATGGAGTGTGGGACCACCATGGTGGGCTACCAGCCTCAGGCAGATAAAGTGAACTTCTTCCGCATGGTTGTCTCCAACCCCGCCGCCACAAAGTCCGACATCGACTTCCTGATCGAGGAGATCGAGAGGCTGGGCCAGGATTTGTAGGCCCCACCTTTAGCCAATGAGAACGTAACCAGCTCTGCAGGGACTTTAAGACGCCTGGTTGCCCCTTATCATGTTGAGGTCTGGTTGCCCCTTATCATGTTGAGGTCTGGGCTCTCCTGTGGGATTTTTAAATCGTAGTCGGTACGGTACGGTAGGTCCTTCTTGGTAGTGGTGATGCCCCTAAATCCCACCAGCTCCTGTTACAGTCTCTTATGTCCTGTAGCTGTGACTCTTCCGTTATACATCACATATCAGGGTCAATGATCCCACTCAGTCTTGGAGCCACGTGGCTCACTGAGAGATCCCAAACGATCCCCTAAGCTTCTTTGATGTAAGTATACTCAAGAAATGTACTATAGAAATATATGACCACTCTATATATGTTAATTGCTCTATATTGTCCATCCATGCTTTTCATTGAAGCTGTAATTCCTAAGCCTGACCTGCAAACATTCTTTTCAACCTGATCTTCCCACCCAGTGTGAAATAACCGGGAAATTGTGAGACAGTATTTGCAACACATTCTGTACTCTATAGCTGTTTATTAGGCAGAATGGACTTTGTGCAGACCGTGTATAGTACTGTAAAATTGCCTGTGTGAACAGACATAGACACCATAGTTTTACCTTAAAATTCATTCATACAATTGTAATATCAATGACGTAGGTATATGAAGAAATGGCTTTGTTTATATTAAGAAATGATCAGTGTCAAACAGCTGTAGCATTTTCGCCCATTAGTGATGTATCTTAATTTATATTGTAAAGCAACTTGAGAGGTTTAAGTAAATATAAAGCATTTAACTGTATTTGTGAGCCAAAGAAAGAGAAAAACATATATATGTTCTGCCCTTAGAGTTATATACATATATGCATATTGGTGAAAACTCCGAAAACTCTTATATAACATAATTATATATAACATCACTTTGACACCTTACACCTTAGACAAATTCCTGTGTGGATTGTTTGTGATGCGTCTCTGTAATATTGCGCTGACAGAATGTTCCAAAGTCACCCATCAGCCTAGCTGGTAGTTGAAGTAGGTAATTAGGCACCAGCAGTCCCAGTGTGCCCAGTTTTTCATGTAGCGCAAAGCACAATGCTAATGCTAACGGGGAATCTTTATCCAGGGTGGTGGGAGGATGTGTACTGATTATATATGATATATATATATAGGCCTAATTTAATATTTCAAATTTTTATTAGGTGGGCAATTCCATGAAAGTGTGATAACGTAATTCAGCACTTCAGTCTTGCCATATGCATTACATTTTTCTGATTTATATTGATTTTAAACAATACAGGAATGACGATCTCCTTTAACATTGTTTAGAAGAAGCCAGTGACCTGTGTGACTTTTTGAGAGCAGAGATCTCTGTTCTTTGAATGCAATCGCAAACATAAGGTTGGCACTTTACCCTTCAATCATGCCATTGCAAAACATTGTCCTATTCACAGTACTAATAAAATCTCCATATGAACATCGAATGGCTTTGTGTATTGCTGTAGTCATGGTTGCGTCAGCCCTCTGGTCAAGTAACTTCTAGGGATTTCACTAGTTTGACGAAGGACAGCAACCACCCGACCCATAGCCATAAAAACCAAGAAACCAGATCTCAGGATTCAAACGCACAGCCCTTCCGTGAGAATTATCTGTGTACCAGACAAATATTCTTTAGATGAATCTGTCAATCTAGTCCTCCCATATCTGCATTTTCAGTAACTGCGGTTTCAGTTGCCCACGGTTTACCACGGTCTGAAAAAGAATTGTACAATGTATAACAGTATGTTTTTTCATTGTTCTTTCATCCTCTGAGGACTATAAAAATCATGATTTTCATTGCTCTGTCATCCCTTGATACATGATATTTTTTCATTGCTCTATCGTCTCTTGAGAATTTATTACTGTATAATAATGTACAATGTATTTTATTCTTACTGTATTTAATGCTGAGATTGCCTTACTGTGCATACCTTATCAATTACAATATGTATGTTCACAAAAATCGGATTTGGCTATCCACTGTAACTCTTGGAACATACTTTCTGCGGCTATGGGGACACTACTGTATTTCACACTTCTTCTTCGTTTTATATATATGCCCATGTATTCTTTATATTCAGTACCACTGGCTGCAAGATTTGTGTTTGTTAACCTTAGCATAACATTGCAGCTTCTCAGATGGCTCAGGAAGCCGTATTGTTATATTTGGTCAGACACAGGGGTCCTTGTGCAGCTCAGGCCTGCTCTTCAGGACCCACAGCTGTCTAGGAATATGCTTGATGGATATTATCATGGTACAGAGGCCTGTTTGAAGAATGTAAACATAACTTTACTCAAAACATAATGAGATGAGTACCGAACATGTTTCAGTTGTACTGCTTCTGTCGTTACCGTGATAATAGCCACTAATAAACAAAAATATTCTTAGTATTTCTTTTGAAAATAAAAGGCGACAAGGGTACCTAACACCCTAGCAATTATTGTGCGCGTTACATCAAAACATAAAAACGTGACGCAATAATCTCTTCTTATAACTTAACATAAAATCAACATACATTTGGTTTAATTTTCATCTTACTATCTGAAGAAGCTGAACCGAGTCACTCATTAGTTATTCGTAGAGAGGTAATGATGACAGTATTGTCTAAGTTAAATTGGATTGATGGATAATTACAGTGCAAATTAGGAAGCAGGTGTTTCAGTCCTATGGAAATAATTGGAAGTAAATGAAAACGAATAAGGCAGATTGGACACTCATTCCCAGCCTCATTTTTCGGTTGCTTTCAGTTGTGTACTTTATAGAACTAGTAACTCAGCTGAGATCCCCATGCTTCTTATATTAAATCACTCTGCTATATTCCCTGGGTGATTAACTTGGGGGTTTATCATCTGTAACATAATGCAAAACCTATTGTTGGTATTTTACTACTGCACATAATACCTCTTAATACATTTCATCTACAGATAATGTAATGAAATGGTACATTTTATCGCTATTGTATCATTTTGGGGATTTAAAAATGCAAGTAACTGAATGCAAGTAACTACCATAAAACATTAACACTGGCAGACTAGACCCTGTAGTTGTTTTTGCTCGTTGTGCTCAGAAGCAGCCTAAAGAGTCTTTCCTGGATGGGCTATTAAATACTGAGTTTATTTTGACGTTACATTTGCCACAAATCCTGCTTCATGCAGCTGCAGAAGATCCCTGGTCACATAATGGCTGTGACATTATCATAAAAGGAAAGTTGCTATAGTGCTAAACATAAGGGGGGGGGTTACAGGGTTTTCAGGCCGCATACCATCCCATTCATGTGGCTATTATAGTGCAGCAGTCATAGGGGGTGGGGCACCCATCACCTCAGAACCACCCAGTCCCCCACACAGCATGAGATACATAAAATACACATTTTACATTTTATCCAAATCGACATACTGTTTTTCTTAATTGAGGAAACAGGGTCAGACAGTCCTTGGAGCAATTGGGAGTCTTGCTCAAGGGCCCAATGGTGAAATCATTTTGACAACCCTAGGATTTGAACTGACAGGGGTGATTTAATTATTTTTATGGTGGAGAGGCATGAGAAGGGCCACAATGCATACAGATGGGGCAAACCTTATCATTAGCCAATAATATGTTTAGAATTGGTGAGTGACAGGGGAGGGGGCCCACCACGGACCAATCAGTTTTCATCTGGGGTCACTGCTCCTGTGGCCCCGCCCCTCTGAACCAGCAACCTTCTGATCTCAGGCACAATGTCCTAAACCACTGAGCCACAAAGTGCAAGAGACTGAAACCCAAATGACGGAGCAGATTTACGGCTCTCTAAGGAGGGAGATCGCTGCAGGTGTTCTACACGCCACACTCATCTTTGGTGCCTTTAATTCGATATGCAGCATGTACTGCTGGTTTACGCTAAAGGTGACTGGCTATTGATCCCATCAAAGCTTGACTTGTGGCAAATTATGGTTTTCATAAAAAGCCACTGACCTGGGCTGCAGTTACATGCCATTCATATTAATGGGTTTTATTGAAAGGAATTCAAGGGAAAAGATGAATCTCAACATAATTTCCGGTTGTAGTTAAGGAGCAGAGACATAAAAAGTAAGCAGAATTAAAAAGTCCATAAAAGCTTTTGTGCACATATCATGGTTGTAAAATCCAGCTGGATGAAGAAAGTTTATCCAAGATGATATTAAATCTCTTAAATAACATAACATTGTTTTCTATACAAAAACGCACAGTACATAAATCACTATTTTATGCAGCCGGACCGTTACAGAACATGCAGGAGTTTAAGAATAAAAAAGGATCCTCCTAGAAATTAGTGACATCAGTGAAATTACCATTATTAATTAATGCTAATTTTATTATTGTTACAATTCATGCTCATTCAGTTAAACTGAAATGCTTACAGTCATGTGTTAACTAACCCTACCTCTTTCTACAGACCAATAGGGCTGTGTCCTATCTTCAAGAACTATTTTTACATGCAAATAAAGAAATATGTAGCAGAGATTAATTATATCGATTTGCTTAAGTCTCCCCAGGAGCAATGGGTAAATCCCAAACTGGTACCTTGTTAAACTGGAAAGCAAGCTATTAGCTCCTGTTTTCTATTACCTTGAAGGAATCAGCAAGTACCAAGAGTAATTATTCTACAGCAAGGACTCGTTGAGGGACTGAATAAGGAGCCATTATGGGGTTATAATGATGCAGCCCCGTGGGCGACCCCAAACAGATCACGCTCGGGGTAATAAAAGATGGCAGCTGACCCGGTCTGACAGTAGCACTGAGCTGCAGGCCAAGGCTAAAGAGAGGTATTTACAAATAGGCAAGAGCAGTTTTGTCATGCAAAGCGTGTGTCCAGCATGCTAATGCTAATACTGCAAAGGTCAGCCAAGCTGCTCATACGCCTAGCTGACTCTTTAACAACATGTATATTTGCAATATGCTATTTGTCTCACTTGTACATCACTTTGGACAAAAGTGCCTGCTAAATATGTAAAATGAACACGTCCATATTGCGGTCCCATACTTTCCCAAGCTGCAAAGCACCGAATATCTGTGCCAAGAATGATAACATGGGAGTCTAGACTACCATTCCTGTACCTGTTCTTAAGCGATGGAAGGATGGAAGCTCATAGATCTCATACAGACCATTTTACTTTCATTTCAAGCTGTAATTAACAGCAACAATTATGTCACTAAGGCAGTAGCTTCCCTTTCAGATTCCGCCACTTGATCAGTAATTTATTATTACCCTTGTTTGCTGTGGCTCCGCCTTTCCTCTACCCCCCCC
>JAODJU010000035.1:9634689-9651945 GCA_026776725.1 Gnathonemus echidnorhynchus | reverse complement strand
ATGCAAGAATACCAAAAGAATAAATGTGGCCTGATTGCCACAAGTCTGGTTAGGAACCTAAAAGGGCAAGAACAAGACCGTCTGCTACTGAATTAAACTGATTTCCTGTCCACAATCATGGCCGCTATTAATCGCGTCAAAATCAATTTAGGAGATCTGCATTAGCTCACGAATTCAAATGGGGCCCACAGCTGCGGCCTGTGAGATGGAATACCCTAGAATCGAGGTGACGGGGGCTGCATCCGCACATCTTTGATCCTGTCATGTCTGGCCCCCCTTATGGCTATTGCTGTCAGAGTGGGTGGCTCACCCTCCAATGGATTTGGAGGGAAATCACTGCAGCTAGCATTCTTAACATTGGAGATATAACCCATGATTATTTACAGATATTACAAATACAAAAAACAGCAGGTGCAAATTCACTACAAATACAAAATGTAACCTATATGAACTCACCAAAATCCCAGAAAGGTTACAAGAAAGCAAGAAAGTAGGTTCGGTTTCAGTATTGATGGGGGCTACAGCAGCCTGGACCCCCTGCCCCCATAAACACTCACTCAATACACAATACTGGAGGGTCATGTACCTGCCATCCATACCCACATCTAAACCCTTACAAAAAAGGCATACATCCAGGGTGCCCCCACCTTTAGGCAAATCTGTCAATCACATATTATTATATAAAAATCCGGCTATGTGCTGCTGAAAAAAGACACTCGTTAAGAAACCTCAAAGTGCGGCAGAGACTCAGAATCCCTCTTCTAAAATTACAGGGAAGATGTGATAGGCAACGGCACGGCATTTTAATAAGGTGTTTTACATTGCATGCTGCGAAAAAAGACAAGACCATCAATGGCCGTCACATGATCAGCCATAACAATATAACAATGGTCAGCCATTCCGGATTCTCTGAAAAAGAAAAACAAAAAAAAAAAAGCAAAATGGATCCCTAAAAATCCATAAGCCCGTCACGCAATTTCCAGCGTTTTTTCCTGAAAGCATCGGCCGGAGATCACGGCTATTTTCCACGCCGCATTGAAACGGATCAAAGGATAATGATCGTTTATGTTTAGATTCGGGGACGGTGGCGACTGGAAGAGGTGCAGAATCAGGGAAAGCCGAAACCATTATGCCACTAAGATTTCATCCCAGCCTGAAAATTGGTCTTTTCATAATGCACAAAAAAAAGCTGCTCACCAACAGCAGAGTATGAAGGCGTCTCTGAATCCAGTTTGTCTCTACAATACAATACAATACAATACAATACAAAAGTTGGCTATATTGAAGTGTTTTTTATATATTTTGCATTGTTCTGCTAAAATACTCCAAATGGAAAACAAAGTCTCCAGTCATCTGTTCTTCAATCTGTAACAAAATTACAATAAAAAACTATAACAAACAATAAATAAATGTTATCCCCCACGACCCTGACTAGGATACACGATTAGAAGATAATTTGAATGTACACTGTTGGACCAGGGTACAGATACTGATAGAGCTAGCTAGAGGAACAGCTGAATCGCAATTTATATATACGATGTTTTGTAATCCTGTACTGGATAAGAAGTATTGAAAATGGAAAGATGGATGTTTTATATCCTGCTGAAAATTTACCGTTTCTCAAAGGGAGGAATGTGTGTGTGTATGCACACACAAAAGCAAAGACAGAGCCTTCTGCAAGAACTCCGCGATGTACGCTTGGCTGTAGAAGCTAACGGCTTACCTTTGTGGGGGGGTCCCAGATGGGCCGAGACAATGAAATGAACCTAGACAATTTTCACAGATTCAAGACTGATCATCTTTTCCTTTCCCATTTCATCTACGTCTTTTCATTTTCTGTTGTTTTATCTATTGTCCTCACTGCAGAGCTGAACCGTCTCCTGAGTTAGTCAATTTCAGCAAAATCCAGCAGTATATTCCTCCATGCTTAGTTACATTTTTCCTTTCATTATCTTATAGTTGTTGCTTATTTATTTCACCCAAAAATTTCTATTAAATATTCTTCAATTATCCTAAGAAGGACATTGTTAGTTTTACACAATGGAGAATGCAAGATAATAAAATATATTGTATATGTTACTTGTGAGGTGGACACTGTCAGTCACTGGTAGGTACCAGGAACAGCTCTTGTTGTGATATTCAAACCCACTAGTAATGTAACTCTTGTACCTAAATAAAAATGTTTATAAATCACTGATTGGCCCCTACTGTCATCCCTACTAGAGTCCCCCCCTGCACTGTGCCCCATGCTGCCTATAATTTGTGTCAGGAACCACCCCCAACAACCCTGTACTGTTTAAGCAGTTGGAAGATGGAGGGATGGATGGCTGAATGGATGGATGATCTGATGTGTAGGATTATAACTGCATTTTGGCTTACATTGTCCTCTCTCTGTATATTTTAGGGACAATGTTGGCCAAAAATGGTAAACGTGGTTTGAAAGAAAACATCTGCAGTCCGAGTAACTGTGGTATTTGTCTTAATTATTATCATTATCATTATTATCATTATCATTTACTTCTGTGGGCTGGATCTGTGCTGATGACTTCTATGACTGTAGGTACTTTCTGAAAATGTGCCAGGTCACCTTTCATTTGTACAAACGTCAAATACATGCTGCATATTTTCTAGTTCCATCGGATATTAAAAAATAATAAATCTAAAGTCTAATGTTACTGTTGCCTACAGGGCCTTCTGGTCCAATCCAGCCCCAGTATGAGTGGAATTTGCATGTTCTTCCTAAGTTGCACAAGGGTCTTCCTGCAGTCTAAATACACGCAGTTAGACGAATTAGCATCTCTGTTCTCTGCATGTGCCTGTCTACCCCGCAACCCTGGCAACTGCAGCCAGAAACACAAAGTACACAACAGAAGGCAGCAGAGCGTATCTTGGGGGCGCTGAAAGAAATCGGACCACCGCAGACCCTGCAAAGAATTTCAGTTCCTTACTTTTGTATATATCATCTACAGTGTCGAGCAACAATAATTTTAGCATGTTTCTTTAATATATATAAAGAAGATCTCTGTCTTGAAAATATTTATTACAATCCTATCTGCAACTTGGTCTCGGCTTGTTAAAAAACGGAGCTGTATAATAACAGAGATGATTAATCAGTAACGTTCAAGTCCCATTTTCAGCGTTTTTGCCCAGTATTCTATCCCTGTAAAGGTAATTAGTTATATCTTGATAAACCCCATGCAACGTAACGTGGAGGAACAGTAGTAACACACCTACACCAGCAATACTAATCGCCCCCTACAGCCCGGCTGGAGAAGTGCGCACTCCGGCGTCCCTGCTTCCTGGATCCGAGTGCCACGTAAGAACACCGGCGGCAGACAGAGCTCGGCCGTGCTGCTGGGGAAGAGTCGCGTCTTCGCCGCAAACAAGGAAGAACCGGGGGAGAAATGGGGGGATCGCAGAGTGTCGAGATTCCCGGAGGAGGGTCGGAGGGTTACCACGTCCTCAGAGTAGGCGACTTTATTCCTCATGCCGTCATTTGTCGGGCTGAAGCCTTGGAGCGATCTGCGTTTTGGTGGCCTCCGAGCCCCTGGACGCCGCGCGGCTCGCTAACTGAACACGGGGATTGAGCTGCGGCCTACTAATGATGCGGGAGCGCTGCAATCGCATGTGTATTTAACTCACTGCACGACTATAGTGTGTATCAAACACGATTAAGGTTTTTTACTAAAAATTTGCATGACGTGCAGTTTTGCACTCGTTTTTTCCATTTCTAGTTGATATTTAGCGGTGCTCACCGAGGGCTAACTTGCTGGCGAACCGATTCTGACTCAATATATTCATGTTATATGTTTAAAATCATTTCAGTGAACTGACAGCTCTTTATTTAGAATGTGGCCCGTGTAATACAAAGGTAGGCCATAATCGACAGCATGCCACCTGGCACCTCAGCCAGCAATTGACAGATGAATTAGTTGGATTTTAGTTAAATATACTGCGTGTGATTACTGGTGTATATGAGACCCTGGTCTGCTACTCTTTTGTCCCACACCGGTGCAATAGCGAGGTGTCCCGCGTTATCCCGTGTCCTCCTCATGTCGTGTGTAGGACTGCTGACGTGTTTGGTGTTAGAATGTTAAGGTGGCTGTTTTGTTAGGCAGGGCTGTGGCTCCCACATAAGTCTGATCTTTGTTGCCACCGTTGCTGTGTGATTACCTTCGTTTGCTGAGTTTATTCAGATTAAAAGCTCGTTTATTTTGTTATAACAATTTAAGTACTGTTTAAGTTGTATTACATTGACTGGGCGACACTAAAGCAGGGCCAGAACCTGTTAAAAACAGTCATTCTCCCACCCAGGTGTTTAACTGTTTCTGAAACTTGGTCTCGTTTTCTACAGGTACAAGAGAATTCCCCAGGTCATCGTGCAGGGTTGGAGCCATTCTTTGACTTCATTGTTTCTATAAATAACAATAGATTGGTACGTTCTTCCCCTCCCTTGACGGAACAAAACCTGTATTAATTCTGGAGATTCATGACAGTCAGTGTTCATAGTGCTGCAAAAGAGCACTACAGGATCAGAACCGTGGAACTTAGAGAGCGGTGCTCATTAACAGAAGGGCTCCTATATCTTAATGTATGCACCCATCCATTTTCTATAGCAGCTTGGTCTGTGCAATGTCTCTTTGGACACGGACCGGTTTTCTGCACACACACAAGAGTGTTTCACAGATGTCCTGTAGGGGGGCATGGGTCATGAATCCTATTGTTATGCCCATTGTGGTGATTTCACCCCTTACAAGTTAATTGGAGGACCTTTTCAGATAATCCACATTTTTGATCAGGGCAGAGAGGATGCAGTTCACCTTAACCTTTGTGAGATTATAGTTTCTGAGTGTGTTTTTCACAGCATGAAGTAATTATGAGAATATTTCAGATTTCATGTTGACCGAGAGCCTTAATTTGTAAGCCAGGTCTGCCTTCAATAATACCGGCATTATCTTCACCATGTTCTTTTAGTCTCTGTGACTAATACTCACTTATACTGGGACACTGATGTTTATTATTATTATTATTATTCATTGTTTGGAGCAGAACAAAGATAATGACACTCTGAAGGACCTTCTGAAGGTGAATGTGGAGAAGCCTGTGAAGATGCTGGTGTACAGCAGCAAAACACTGGAGCTGAGGGAGACCACTGTCACGCCCAGCAACATGTGGGGCGGCCAGGGGCTGCTGGGAGTCAGCATCCGCTTCTGCAGTTTCGAGGGAGCCAATGAGAACGTGTGGCATGTGCTGGTGGGTTTCCCCCGTCCAATCAGGAAGCAGCTTCCACAGCACTACATGCCATTACTGAAGGCTGGTGATGTTTTGCTCGCATATTTCGGAACTATTACATTGACCAGACTGCTTTTTGCATAACTTATTTAGGGGAAAATCAAGTCAGCTGACCCTGGTAGCCTTCGGCAATAAGCTTGTTAAAATCAGGTCACCAGATAAACTTTCCATATCCTATTTTTTCCTCATGAGATAGATACAGGTGAGCAAAAATAATAGGTTAATATTTGTGGAAAAGGTCAAGGTTGGGGGCAGATTTCTGGTTAATATGACTAACATTCATTTTGTAGGGGGCTGTATGGGTTAGTGCTTGTGATCAGAAGGTTGCCGGTTCAAATCCCAAGCCTGGCAGAGAGATGCTGCCTTTTGGCCCCTGAGCAAGGTCCTTAACCCCCAATAACTTCGGTGGTGCTGGACACTGGCTGATTGCCCACCCACCCCCTATCTTGCCCTGACATGTATATATGTCTTTGTTAGAGGTGGGTGTGTTGATCCAACTATCGATCGTATTGATACCAATACTGGTATTGGTATCGGATTGATACCAGCGTCATGGGGTCGATATTTTAGTTTCAGTTTCTCTCTATATACATTCTGTATGTTGCTCCCACTTCATCAAAATGAAGACATGTCTGTGTAAATTATAATAATAATAATCAATACTTTATTGATCCCCGTGAGGAAATTGTCTTTTTTACGCCTCCCTCAACGTGCTCTTTGTAGAGTAAGCTGTCCGAGAACAGCAACCACCTGTGGGGGCTTAAGGGCCTTGCTCAAGGACCCGCAGACGTGCTGAGACTGGGTTTGAACCAGCGACCCTCTGATTACAGGCACACAGGCTTAACCCACTGAGCCACACGCTGCCCCTTTCCCATCTTGCACACACACTTTCGTACTCCTCCTCCCCCGCTCTGCTGTGTTTTGTTGTCGTGCGTCATGTGATTCAGCAGTGCTGAGCTGACACGTGTAGGCTGCAGTACATTATTAATTCACATCATTACACACTGCTCTCCCATACGTGAAAATACATAAGCTACTTTTCGGAAAAAAAATATTGGTATTAGTATTGGCGATACTGGCCCTGTATTTACTTGGTATCATATTGATACCAAATTTTGCAGTATTATACACCACTAGTCTTTGTGTCTCATGGGGTGCAAAATAGGTAGCTGTAAACCCAGTTTCTCCATGCAGATGAATAAAGTGTCACTATTCCGCTCCGTTTCTCTTGTGAATAATCTGCTTGAACCCGTGTACTCTTAACCACAGGGGTCTTATGTGACGTGCGTGAGCTTTGGGCTGTATTCATTACTATTCGGTACAGCAGGCATCTTGTACGTATTTCCTCCTCAAGCCTGCGAACTGCGTTTCCCAGCAGGCCCCTGCCATCTGTTTCTCTTGCCGCTCGTGAGCGTCGCAAATCTACCGCTCCCAGCGAAAACAAACAAGGAAATCTGTGCCGTAATAAATGGTCCTGAAAGACATTAGTGTGTGTGGCTATGCGGTGAAGGTCTCTGCTGTCTGAAACGGCTCTCCTGTCACAACTGGGGGATTTTGCACGCAACGTCAGTCCTGTTTCCTGTCATCATCAGGAAGTGGAGGCCAATTCGCCGGCCGCCCTGGCTGGACTGCGGCCGCACACGGACTACATAATTGGAGCGGACACGGTCATGAACGAGGTGCCCTCTTTCTCACGTTATATAATACAGTTGTGTTCATTTTCTTGAAGGCGTAGCTGTAGTCTGGTGCAGTGTTTCTCAACTCCACAGTTGTCAGACAGTCCACAGTTTTGCTCCATCCCAGCTCCCAACACATGTGCTTGGTATTCTGTGTTTTTGTATGGCTGGGAGAGGGCAGATGTGTGGACTGTCTGGGGGGGGGGGTCTCAGGACTGGTTTGAGAAACACTGCATTAGTGTTTCCTCCTCTGTTTGTGCACTGAGCACTTTCAATCTCCCTAACTGCTGCTGCTCTTCTGTAGTCAGAGGACCTTTTCTCGCTAATCGAAACACACGAAGGAAAAGGTCTGAAGCTGTACGTGTACAACACGGACACGGATAACTGCCGAGAGGTGGTCATCACGCCCAACAGCGCGTGGGGCGGAGAGGGCAGGTGCGGATCCCATCCGGGGGTGGGGGCTAGCATCCAGGGAAGCCTGATGTATGATGGAATCCATCTAATTTCCTATTTCTCTCCAGTCTGGGCTGCGGCATCGGCTACGGATATCTCCACCGGATACCAACCCGGCCGTTCGAAGAGGGCAAGAAGATCAGTTTTCCTGAGCAGATTCCAGGCCAGTCGGTCAGCCCAGTGAAGGACGGCTTCACTGAGGTGAGGCCACTGCAGACGAGCATGAGACAGGCATCCCAGCTGCTTGGAATTTCCGGCAGGAAGTCAGTGTCTCCACTGGGTATCCCTGATGAATGATGAACACGGGGGTTTTGGCTTCCGATCTGCGGATTTTAAGGCAAAGCTGTCTTTGTGAAATTTTCTGGCAAACGATAGGGTCGCCGTCAACAAAGCGAGATTCGGTAACCCTGGATAAAAAATAACTGCGAGGCTCAGAGTCACTCCCCGAGCGATTTAACCGACGTTCTCCCACAATTTATATTCACTGGTGCCGTGGCTCCTGGAACAGTCACACGCCATCTGCTGCGTTTGTGCGGCCAGATCCCATTTTCCATCGTGCCCTCATGCTGACATCCAAAGTCACCGAACTGATGTTTTCTCACTGTCGGCCATCGCTGACGCCTCCATCCCAGACGTGTAGGTGCGACTGTACTCCAGCAGGTGGCGACCTTACCATACTCGGAAATACGACCTCCCTAATCAATCATATTCATGCCCAGGTGCAGCTCTCCGCTGTCAGCCCACCTGCGGCTGTCCCGCCGGCTGCCTCGGGGCTTGAAGAGGGGCTGTCCGGCCTGTCAATCAGCTCAGCCACTCCCACACCCAGTGTTCTACACACAGGTACCTCCTGACCTTTTCACTCTCGATGCATGGCATTCGACCTTCATGCTGCCTGTCAGCCCCCAAACCATTGCCTGTCAGCTGTAATTTATGATTTTAATTATTATATCTTCAATGCTTTGGGTCTTGTTTCAAGGTGTCCCAACTGTGCCTCTCTTGCCCACACAAGTCAGCCCTTCGATGGCGGGCATCTCGCCCCTCAGCCCAGCCAGCACATTACCGGGTCAGCTTCACCTCTTTACTCTACGCCATTTTACAGCACCTGGACTCTGGCTTAGGGTTTAATCTAGCTTGTTTTCCTGCTAAAACGCTGTGCCCATGCAGGTTTGATGACCCTCCCAGGCGGCCTCCCCCCGCTTCCCACCCTACCCAACGTGAACCTGACGCTACCGGACCCGACTACCATCTCGTTACCAGGGATCAGGTCACTGCCTCCGTCCACAGCAGGTGAGACTTCCTGCCTGTAAATCTGCCCTACTTACCGCAGCCTACGCGTTCCCTGGAATTAGCGGGGATTGGTAACTTACTGTCACATAAATACAGATAGGAATTATTCTTTTGTTATTCTGAAGCAGTGTTTCTAAACTCGGGTGTTTGTCAACCCAGAGACAGTCCACGTTTTTGCTCCCTCCCTGCTCCCAGCCAATCATGAAAACCGAATACTAGGTACAGGCATGCTGGGAGCTGGGAGGGAGCAAAAATGTGGACTGGCTGGGGTTCCCCATGAATTGGATTGAGAAACGCTGCTCCATAGAAGTATTTTGAGGCAGCAATGCGTTATTGGCTCCTTGCTATGCTCTCGTCCTGCAGGCCTGCCCCCCCTCGCCCCCCTGCCGCCCCTGAGCCTGTCAGGCTTGGCCCCGCTTCCCATGCCCACCATGCTGCCCCCCCAGCTGGCTACGCGGCTGCCCCTAGTCTCGGACCTGTCGCTCCCGCCGCCCGCTCTTCCGGGTCTGGCTGATCCGGCAGCTGCTCTGATCCTGGACGCCATCGCCGCCACAGTCTCTCCTCGCCCCCCCAGTGACGGGGACGTACCCCCAGAGTCCGGCACTATGGAGACGCACGTGACAGAGGCTGAGGCATCCTCCGCCTCCTCGTAACAGCAACCCCCCCCCCCGACCAGCTCTACTTAGAGTATTTATTCAGTCGCAGGAGAGATTGCACGTCCCTACACAGAGAAACCCGCCGTACTGCATAAGGCACATCCTACCGGTGAAAGCAGGGCTCCGCATGTCAGAAGGAACAGCGAAGGGAGTGAAGTGAAGGTCACATTCACCGCTCATATTCACTTCACATAGTCTGTCTGCAGGCCCTGTGATTCATCCCAATATAATCGTTCACTGATCAGCGCGCTAGTTTATGATGGGGAAACCATAGGTTTTGGTCCACTTCTTGATATTTTCCCCTCTTTTTTCCCTTTTTCCATTCCCACCACATAAATGATTCTTTTGGTTGTGTGTTTCCCGTCTTGTATAGCAGCGATAGACAGTCTTGCTCTGCAAGGTTTACCACTCCTTTCCGGTAAAATCCAGAGCATTGTGTGGTGCCCTCTGTGTGCTGTTTGAGGAGTATTTTGTTGCAGGGTACTTAATGCCCTACGCTGCAGGGGGAAGTTATTGGGAATTAAATGGGTGCTGTTTGGCTGGAGACCCAAGGAGGGTGCTGTTGGCCACATTCAGAAAAATAACCATGTCATCATACACAAGCAATAAACTCAAGGAATTTTACACTATTCTTATAGTCGTATTTTGTCATGACTCTAAGCTCTTTGTTTTATAAGCTATGAAAATCCATTGCTGTATACTAGAGGGAGTGCATCCATATGGAAGTATTTTGTGGTTTGACATGGTCAAAGCAGGAATTAAAGTGTGTTAATGTTTGCATCAGCATCACACCGACGTAAAGCTTTAAGCTGATTGGAGGAGCTTGGCATGCCCTGGCTGAAGTGGTCTTATTCCATTATGAGAATGTTTGCAAGACCCCCGAGCAGTTAAGGAACCTATTGATGAAGAGTGAACTCTAGATGGACTAGAGCGGTTGTCAGCAGTTGGTGGACAGTGGTTGGGTGGAGTTTAGATGCAGATTAAAATACAACTGAACCGACTGCAGTCGATCCCCAAACACAAGGTTCACTGATTTGACAACTGGGGCAAATTTTTTCATGTACTGTGGACCTTGGCTTTGAGTTTCTAGTGGAATTTGGCCCTTCGTGAAAAATAGTTGTGGACCCTAGCACCTGACACACGACAAACTTGCCAAAAATACTTTTTTTTAATATATATATATATATACATACACGATTTGCTCCAGGAATGGTGACCTAATTCAGTTTGGTAATCTGCCTTTGACATTACGTACCACATGACTCTGCGTAGGCCGCCGCCCTCAGGCAGGTCAGATGTTCACAGCAGGGTGGCGCCAGATACTGTCAAATGAGCTTCACACCTCTGTCGTGCTTTTCATTCTGAATGTTGAGTCATTTATATAATGACACATTGATGTGCTTTGGACAGGCCGTATTAATGCTACTGCATTTAACAGACGCGGAGTCCAGGATCGGCTGTCTGTGCTTACGTGGGCTAATCAATCCCTTTTCCGTACTGTCATCCGTCCATCACCTAGACAACGGTTCTAGAGTCATCCACACTAGAATAGACAGGCAATAGACAACGTTACAAAAGCCCTATTACTGCCAACTGCTGCATGCATTTGTAAAACTGTCAGATAATTTTTTTAAAGGAGCTAAACAATGTTAGTGCACGAGAGACCATTTAAGCCACAGTTTCCAAAACGTACAGAGACAGACTCTGGTTGGTCTGTGCTCCTGCTATTTCCTCCATGTGCCGAATGAAGACAAATGGCTAAAAGTACAGTAAGGCGCTGTATCGCCGCTTGTATTTCACAGCCTGGATCAATGCAGCAAACGGAGGCCACATGCTGAAATAATTTCAAGGGCAAGAGGAACGTCACTGCAGAGCTGCGCTCCAAACCGGCCTGTATAAATAATGCGTGTCTAATTACATCAAATGACAGCAGTGGCAGAAACACAAGACAACTTGGCTGTCTTTCTGCCACCAGGCTGTTCTTTCCCATTGCAAAAACAGAGGGAAAAAGTTAAAAATAGCTGGGCGACATCGGTGGGAAGGACTGACCCATTTCTGATGGCGAGGATCACAAAGGAAACCAGTGTCTTAAAACCAGTGCTGATGGATTCTCTTTAATGACAACAAATGTTAGCAGGAAGTCGAGGCGTTCAGTTCGCGTCTTACCGCTCAACCACTTCCACCACCTCCTTTATGGCTGTCCCAGGTACCTTTATTTTGGGGTCACTGTACCTTTCTGTGTACAGTAAGGGGGGACCTTACACCTCGAGGTGAACATAAGGCCCGTCGTCGCTGAAGAATGGGAGGGACATACAGATTGACAGGTACGGCGGAATTTGACCGAAACGTCATATTACGTTATTACATCAAATTATGTTGTCTTCCAGAGCGGCCACAATGTGTGGCGTTCTGCTGTCCAACGATGCACAGACACGCCAAGTCAAGTCACCCGATTCAACTCAGACACACAGTCCGGGTACTTCCATGGCGGACAGCTCTGCAGAAGATAGAGATTTACTGCAGTGAAGCAGTCTCACTGCAGTGCTGAAGCTGATTCGGTGCTGGCTGCCTGACTCCCCCATGCCAGCGCAATTTAAATACAAAAAAAATGTAAAAATAAAAAAAACCCACGCAGGACAGCTTCCAGCCAAAGTCTCCAATTTTCAACATGCTGTGTTTTTCCCAGTAACTGATACTTCTTTTCATCAGATCTGTACAATCTTGTACCTAAATATTAAACCATGCTGCCTTATTCCAAAGTAAAACACCTATAGCAGCAAAAATTAAACACATTTCAAGAGATTTACAATGAAGAGGGAAAAAAAAAAAAAAAAAAAACATTGTACAGAATCTGCTGAAATTCAAGAATAACTGAAATTGACTCCTGTACAGTAAATATACATTTATTTTCTAAGAGGGTTTTTTTTTTAATCTTCCTGCATAGGATTCTATACATTGCAGTTTGTCTACATTTGGTTACTTTGTGCATTCCCCAGTACGAGCCTGCATGAGGGGAGGGGGCGCCCTTGAGTCCTCAGTTTGCCAGACAGCTTGTGCCCCCCCCCCAGTTCAAAGGAGGCGCTCGGCATAGAGCGAGATTCCCTTTCCTCGCATCGCCGCCGACGGCAGGACTGCTGTGGGAACCACGGGACTCCTGAAATAAACTGACGGCGGTTTAATCCTCTGTGCTGGGCGGACGCAGAGACCTTAGAACAGCAGGCTGCCCTGTTTCCCTCTCTGTCTTCCAGGCCATCCAACCAGCAAGACAACTCAAATTACAGGAGTCGCGTTTCAAGCTACTTTGACGCAGTGCTGTTGAATCTGCGGCCTGTCAGGCCCCACTTGAAATGAAAAAAAAAAGATCAGTTCTTTTTTTGTTTTTTGTTTTTTTTTTTTTTAACGTCCATTTTCGTTCCTTGAAAGTAAACACCCATATGTAGCCCGGCGTGTCCTACGCAGTAACCAAGCGTCGTCACGGCAACATCAGAAGGGCCCGCGGTGGGGCTTAGTCCTTTTTCACTTGCCGAGTGGTTGCCGTGGCCTCGGGGGTTGGGGTGGGTCGAGAACACTGTCGCTCGGCGTGAGCTCTCAGTAGGAGGTGATGCCAGAGGGGGCGGGCCCGGGGGTGCCAGAACCACCCATCTGCAAGTTCCCTGAGGAGTTGGACCGTCTCATGTGTGGAAGCAGGTAGGAGTCGCTGCCGAGCTGGTGCACGTCGATGCGGTCTTCCTTTCGGTACGCCAGACAGCGCCTTATGAAGCCCTGGTGAAAACAGCATCCCATAACTATCAATCCAAAGTTGCCAGGTGGATAACACCAGACAGCAAGAAATCGTGATTATACATCTGTCCACTAGATGTCAGCAAACACTGCCAACTCCTGATAACAGTACATATGGGAAAGATCTGTGTTTCGTCTATTAAATCAAACAGCTATGGATGACATTGAGGTATGCTGTATGTGTTTCATGGTGAAAATCATTCCTCACCTTGGCTTCGTTACTGGCGACAGGCTTGACAGGGAACTGAACTTCAGTGGCTTTGAGTATGGTGTTCTCCTGCAAGATGTCCTGCTGGGACTGATTGTGGCCAAATGGCTGAAAAGGTACACAAGACACCGGATGGGCATCCAGAAACCAGTCTGGAGCACTGGAAACATGAGGGGGTGGCAGGAATCCTTACCTTCCTTCCATAAAGACACTGGAAAAAGATGACCCCCACAGACCAAACATCCACCTTGTTGGAGATCTTCGGAGGTTCTTTGCCAACTACAAAACACTCGGGAGGTAGGTACCTAAAATGGAAGACAGCAATGAGATTAACAGGGATGCAGGAGACGGAGCTGAACGCCAGGATAAAACACTCAGTTTTCATATTCACACTGCCTGCACAGGTACATGATAGCAGGCCCGGGCAATTATTTTCGGTAGAGTGACAAATCGGAGCATCACCATGTCAGCATGCACCATTTTAACGATTATTTTCACCTCCCATGACTTGGTATATTTTACTTTTACCTTTTTCGAAAACACGTGTAGAAAAAAAATAAATAAATCCTGTGCATCATGGGCGTGACCCCTCACAATTCTTCGTTTGGACCCCCCCCCCCCATTTAACATAAAATATTAGTTTTATGCCAGTGTGTCCCCCCACACATTCAAAATGTTTCTGGCGCCCCTGCTGTGCATTTACGTTTAACTTAACATATACACCAGCAGCCAAAATTGTGGAAACACCTCGCATTTTTGGCATTATGCTTTAAAAATTACTACACGGATATTGGTGGTAATGTTTATAAACAATCAAAGAATGTTACAAATATCATACTTTGGATGATGAAATACGTAACCAGAGCAACAGCTGAATAAAGTTCTGCAATCTCTAAAAACATGGAAGCGTTTCCACAGTTTTGGCCACTAGTGTATATTAGTGATTAAAAAAAAATCTATCCATCTCCACAGGTGGCTCCATGCGGTGCATATGACCCGCTAGCTGGCTCTTGCTTTATCCAAACAACGGGCACACTAAGACCTCCGGACACACACGCCTCCTCTCACCAGTAGGTTCCTGCTCCCTGTGATGTCAGGTCCATCCCATCCACGCCATAGTTGTCGTCGTCCATTATTTTGGACAGGCCGAAGTCCGTGATCTTGATTTCCCCACAGGCGGTGCCGTCCACCAGCAAAATGTTACCTTGGCAAACACCGAAACCACAGTCAGTGTCCAGAAAACACCAAAACACCGCAGTCTGGCAAAATAAAGGTCATGGAGATAAACTGCTTCTTTAAAGGGCAAATGGTTTATCTAACACAAAGGCTAATGTCCTCAAACAAAATTCTGAAAGCTGATAAAACCTCACATCAACAACTCTAATTACACGAATTTGTTGGGAATATAAAACAAAACACATTTTTTGTTTACGCTTTTTGTAGAACCATTTCAAGTTAGTTTTTTTTCAACCATGAACAGCAAATATATATGGACTCATAATGGGACAACTGGGTTTCAGATGAATTTTCCCAACAGCCTCCGAGCTCAGGGGCCCCAATGAACCTGAGAGGACCTACCAGGTTTGAGGTCGTAGTGAATAATGGGCGGCTTGATCTCGTTCAAGTATCGCAGCGCGTTCACAATCTGCATGACGATGGAGCGCGCCTCCTTCTCCGACATCAGCTTATGCTGCTTCAAGTAGAAGTCCAGGTCGTTGCCTTCACAGTATTCCAATACCGTACAGAACCTGCAGGGGGAGCCACACGCACCCCAATCAGTCTCTATTCAAAACCCGCTATAGAAGATACATCTACCACAGTGTACAAACCCAGCCCATTTAGCAAATAGCTGTTCTACACTGGTGATACAGCAGGCTCCATTAAATGAGGATATATGCATTCTCTAAAAAGTAAGCCCTACAAGCTGCAAATGTTAGTCATGGGTTGTGACAAACAAAACTCCTTGTTATTTTACTGTTCTGTTGTAATTCATCCTCCAAACACTAGGGGGAGCAGGTTGTTACAAGGTGACTCAGCATTGTTTTCTCTTCTTTCCTCCTGTCACTGCTGGTGTTTTGCGTACATTATTCCTTTCCTTCCTGCCCACTGCACCATACCCCTGGAACGGTGCCGTGGTCATCCCCCGTCCACACCGCTTCACGATTGGTCAGAATAAAACCAAGCATCACACTTTGACAATCAGTCAGTGTCTGAACATGGCACTCCCTCTGGGTACTGAACAAGAAAATAAACACAAATCGGCCATGACTCACGTATCTGTGTCCAGAGAGAAATAGTCGTATAGCTTCACTATTCTAGGGTGATCCAGCTGCTTGTGTATTCTGTACTCTCGACAGGCATGTCTGCAAGAAAACACATCATGGAAAGTATGCTCAGTGGCTTTAGCACAATGGGGGAGCCACGTTACAGAAAATCTGCCCAGCGGCAGCAGGATAGTGGAGAAGAAGTCTTTTCAGGGGTCGGTGGGGAATACTGAGGCCTGACATCTACAGGATTCTGGATGTTTTGGTTGTAGAAGTTCTACAGTGTATCTGTGATGGTTTCCTCCCATAGGCATGTGGTTTGACAAATCTGCATTTCTAAATCATCCATAGTGCATGATACTGTGTTTATGTGCGAGTGCGTGTGACTGGTAATGGACTGGCATCCAGTCCAGGGGATCCCCTGGATCCTGGCACACTGAAATCTGAACTAAATAAGCAGTTATGGATGGATGGATGGACAGACGGAAGATGGATGGGTGTTCAGGGATCAGGACAATGGAGGAAGCACATTTTACTTTACGAGTGCATCTGGCAATTTCAGCTCATCAACAGAGAGAGCCCTTCCTGGCACCGGTGAGCGCACAGGGAGGGAAATCACAATTACCAGAATAACCGAGGTGGAACGTGGCGGGTTTGAGCTAAAGAAACCACGCCAAACTAACGGCCGCCCACACGGCTGGGAAGGGGGGGGCAGGGGGAGCATACTTGTGGTAGTTCTCCTTCTTTTCCTCCCTCCAGTTCTTGTTGAGCTGGTGGATCTTGACCGCGGTGTACCGCTGCTCGAACAGGTCGAAGGCCTGTGGATATCGTACGGTTAGAGCGAGCGTAACGTAACCAATGCTACCGGACCAGCAGCCAAACTCAGCGTCCCAGCATCTACCCACCTTATAAACTTCACTGAAGCCCCCCCGTCCGAGCAGGTGCAGCAGTAGATATCGCTCGTTCAGAGTCGGGTGATCTTTGAACCTTCAAACGAATGGAAGCAGTTAACGAAAAACTCAATCGTTTTAAAATTCTCCTTAAAAAATATCCAAATTCACCTCGAAAAGCCAAATCCGACGGAGTCCAAAAACACACAGCACTGGCAGACGATGTTCGCATCGCTTATTCAGGGCCGTATAAGAAAATGTATTTAAACTTTAACCTGTTTAATAATTTGACATGCAGTTGTATGAGCTGCATAAAATTCACTTTCGAAAAAGTTTCCCCACCAGTAACAAAGGAGAGTTTTCAAACTTTATCAGATCCCCTGCTGAGGTGCCCATATAAAATTCAAACAAACGAAATCGTATTCATCCCCTTGAAGTCTGGCACACAATCTGCCTCATCCTACATTCTGAATGATGTTCAACCACAACACCAATTTATTACAATCACCAATGGGCGGACACCTCTGGCGACTTCCGAGGCCGCACCCATCTGACCAAAACACGGACCCCCCTCCACGGACAGCCTCCCCCCCCCCCCAGGGCTGACCCAGACTCACTGTGAGCTGTCCTCATTATTTATCCTCTTCAGCTCCCGGATGTGAAGGTTGCGTACTCTTTCAAGACGCTCCAGTTCTGCCTGGATCTCGGCTTCCTCCTATAAATGATTGGCACCCGACAGAGATCGGGCGG
>JAODJU010000035.1:9618518-9629272 GCA_026776725.1 Gnathonemus echidnorhynchus | reverse complement strand
GGACATTCAGAGAGCGGACACGCGCAGACTGACGCAGACACGCACAAAGCAGAGGGACATTCAGAGAGCGGACACGCGCAGACTGACGCAGACACGCACAAAGCAGAGGGACATTCAGAGAGCGGACACGCGCAGACTGACGCAGACACGCACAAAGCAGAGGGACATTCAGAGAGCGGACACGCACAGACTGACGCAGACATGCACAAAGCAGAGGGACATACAGAGAGCAGACACACGCAGACAGACACAGGCATGCACAAAGCAGAGGGACATACAGAGAGCAGACACGCGCAGATAGACACAGGCATGCACAAAGCAGAGGGACATACAGAGAGCAGACACGCAGACTGACGAAGACACGCACAAAGCAGAGGGACATACAGAGAGCAGACACACGCAGACACACACAGACATGCACAAAGAAGAGCGACATTCAGAGAGCAGACGCAGGCACAAAGCAGAGAGACATACAGAGAGCAGACACACGTAGAGAAGTCTGCACTCATACGTTTTTGATTAGTACCGCAAAATATTCTTCCAATTTCGCCTTCCGTCCATAGGCACTGTCCAACAATGAATCTTTTTTGTAAATTTTGTTACGCATACATCAGTGAGCTCCGACTGGTTTAGACTTGGCTCGTGACCCTTTCCTGAATAGCTTCCTTTCTCTTCTCCAAATTGGTTATTCTTCACAGGAATGAAGAATACTTTGCCTTTATTTTCACAGAAGTCAGCCACATGTGAGCAGGGAGGATGTACAGGACTTTTGCTACCTGGTATATGTTGATTTGCTCACTTGGATGCAGCTAAGTCACGTTTGGTCTCCATTGTACGCTGTTTACAACTATTTTGAAACTCAAAAGGAGACTGAGCCACGTTTAAGTGCAGCTCCAGCTTATGATAAAGACGTCCAGCCATTGAACATTACAGCAAGACAAGAGTGCACTGAAACTGAGGGGGAGAGTGTGAGACGTGTAGCGACTACATTTCTGGATCTCTGTGCCGTTGCTGTGATGGTTTCTTTTATGTACAGCTTTGTGTTTGCAACACTACAGTATA
The DNA here is from genome assembly GCA_026776725.1 of Gnathonemus echidnorhynchus. Classification (NCBI taxonomy): domain Eukaryota; kingdom Metazoa; phylum Chordata; class Actinopteri; order Osteoglossiformes; family Mormyridae; genus Gnathonemus; species Gnathonemus echidnorhynchus. The sequence goes on along the minus strand of JAODJU010000035.1, from coordinate 9,628,210 downwards.
TTTCGCTTTTGCTAAATATGTGCATTTACTTTAAACACAAGGCGATGTGTGAGATTAATCAACAGTCCAGCATTTATAAAAACTGAACTTTATTACTAATCAAAGTCAAAATAAATGATTCAAAATATATACTTTGCTTCTATAGCCAAAAAATTTTGGTTGGACAAAAAAATGCAGACGTGCTCAAGCTACAAAAAAAAAAAAAAATATAAAAAGCTTTGGTTAAAAGTGCAAATGAAAAATGCCAGAAATATATACATTAACAACAACTCTTATATACAATACGTACCATTACACAAATGCCAAAGCTAATTATTTGTGTTGTCGTGAGCTACGTCATTTATTTTTTACACTGAGCAGTGTGAAAGCTAAAGTTTTTTTTCAACGCTAGTGATAACAGTACTGCGGAGGCAGATCTTTTCTTTCGGAAACTCCCGCAAAAAAATGTTAATGCATTAGTGCAGACGTAGCCAGAGACACACATAAACCAGAGGGACATACAGATAGCAGACACAAACAGACAGACACCACCAGCAGACTCAGATGCACAAAACAGAATCAGAGAAACCACAGACACACACACACACACGCACACACACACGGACATACCCACACAAGCCCAGACCCTCCTCTGTGATTTATTCCACCATCAGGTCTGGCAGTGAGGGTGGGGGGGGAGGGGGCACAGACCTAAACAATAAGCTACCTGAGGCGCCACAGTACCAACCACACGTCGAGTCTCCCTCACTCATTGGCCTCGCAGGTCACCTGACTGCATCTCCAGTCTGCATTTCCGCTCAGAGCAGCGGGAAGGAGCTCAGGCACACAGCGAGGCCTGAGACACGAGCCGTCAGAAAGCACCCCCCATCTGGGCACGACTTCTATGCCATACGGAGAACCTTCACTGGGGGCGGGTCGATTTTTAAAACAGGAATAATTAAGACTTGCCTCCGATTCCTTGTCGCTTGACGATCCAAGGCTTCCAAAACTGTGGTTGGAACATTCATTGTTTGTCAAGCCCTAGAAAGTGAAACACAGGGGTTGAGGTGAGATGGAGACACAGTGAAAACAGCTTTTCTCAGCTTTTCAGTCGGTTGAGGTTTCAGGTACCAGTTCAGCCGTTTGCACATTTCAGTTCCAGTTTCAGTACATGTTACACTGAACTGAAAAATTAACAGTGTCACTTTAAAATCTGCTCTGTGCTCCTCCCTCAACACCTCCCAGGAATCTGAGGAGTGATGCCCTGTCTGGGGGGAAATGGGGGGGGGGGGGGGGTCGATTGTCCTTGCCACCTTAGCGCCCCCACTGGTGCTGCCGGTGCTCCCTCCAGTGCTGCCACTGACGGCCCCCATAAAACGGGCCTCTAGCAGCTCCTGCCTCCGGGGATCCAGGCTCTGCAGTTCGTCCATGGCACCTGGAACGGGGCAGACAGAGGGCCAGTGAGGACGCGGCCGAGTCACGCTCAGACCGAGTCACGCTCAGACCGAGTCACGCTCAGACCGAGTCACGCTCAGACCGAGTCACGCTCAGACCGCGCACGGCGACCGCGGATGAGCGCGGCGCTGCAGACTCTCGGCAGACTATGTGAGCGTGCACAGCCGCCAGCAGGAACATCGACGGGAACGGCAGCCATTAGTACGGTCTGTTCGTGTCGACACCAAAGGGCAAATTCATTTTCAAATTTACTGTCTTCAAGACACCACTTAACATGGAAAAAAGCTAATAAATGACAGCCCCTGTACACAGTGCAAATATGAATATGCAGAGTAAAAAGGGGGGGGGGGATATTTCACTGGTACTTTTAGCCAAATTATGTTCATGCTTGTGTCTGCTCTCATCAAAAACTCTTGGGAATGGGGGGTAGTGGATCAACACATCCTTCCACGACTGATCTGAACCCAAACTAGCCACGCCCCCTCCGGAGTGTAAAAGTTCATAAATGAGGGGGGGACTTACTAAAGTAATTAGAACAAAGAGAACTATATGCAACCAAGACAAAACAACCTGCTAAGCTTTGGCATGGCTGCTTGGAAAGTTAAGGGGGCTGCAGGTGTGGGACCACAGAGCAGGCCCCCCCCACCAGCTACTGGCTCCACCCCGGAGGGTAATGGAGGTCATGTCAGACAAAGAGGTAATATGCAGAGGGGGGTGGGGGCATCTTTTTAAAACTTTTCTCTCAGCACCACTTCAGTGAATAGGACACATGCGTAAGAATGACTGGAGAATCAGGAGGGGCGCCGGGAAAAAAATGAGCAAATAAGATGAAGAAATGAAATCCACCCTCCCCCTCCTATGGGGATCCGGACACCTCCTGTCCAAAATGTTGACAAATGCACTTGCAGCGCTGTGAAATCCGACAGGGGAGAATTCCCGGGTGGACTGAGGAAGACGGGAATCCTGCAGACCTCCCCCACCTGCACCCCGGCACTGGCGGCTAGCTGAGCAACATGGCTGCTTCACCTCCGCAGACACACTTGCAAGGAACAAGAAGGGCCTGTCTCCTGGGGAGGACTCTGGCTGGTGCAAGGCGGGCTGGGGGGAGGGGGGGGTCCAGCCTCTGACAGGCATGCTTGGCTCCACACAAAGAACAGCGGGGCAGGAAATAAACAACCATGGAGTCTCCCCCCCACCCCACGAACCGAGCGATTCGATTCTACCAAAGATGCCGACATCCTTATGGTAACAGCGACAGAAACAGACCAGTGAACTCAAACATGGTGGGATGGGAGGGACAAGTACATGTGACAAGGGAGACAAGTACAGGAAGGGACGAGTGACGGAGTGAGTACAGGAAGGGACGAGTGACGGGGTGAGTACAGGAAGGGACGAGTGACGGGGTGAGTACAGGAAGGGATGGGTGAAGGGGGACGAGTGATGGTAGGGATGAACAATGGCCCAGGGTTTCATCGCTTTATGAAATCACACCACGATTGCTGGCGTATAAATAGGCTGGCTGTGGGATTGCCTCTGAGCCCAGGACAGTGGCAAAAATGCCATCAGCCGACTAAACGGATGCCATGACCGCATAACATGACCCCCAACATGACATGAACAGGGCCCAAAAGCCACTGAAAGGCAGCGATGCTAACTCTGATTAACGTTGTGGCTGTGACCGCCACAGGGAACCAGGCAAGTCAGATTACTGACAATCATTACTAGCCAGAAGACAAGATTACAATGCAAATTGGTGTAGAGGAAAGAGAAATGGCAGAAGGTTGCTGGTTCAAATCCCAGAATAGCTTATAGTGTCACATCTTCAAGTAATTTGCTTTGCATTCAATAAAATGTACAAATGATCAAAAATAATACTAAAACCATGTCTGTACCATGTCTAAGATCTGACAGCACCTCATCATGACCGTGACATAGTTGGACACCTAAGCAACCAGCCAAGGCAACAGCAAGCATGCAGGGGGAACTGGTGCAGTGATGCCAGTGACAGTGACACTGCACCGAAACTCCAGCTGCTCACGAGAGTGCAGAGGTCAGGGATGCGGGGCTGGACCTGAAGTAGGTCACCTTCTCAATGTCAGAGCCCCGGCCAGCTTACAGCTCTGGAAGATGCTGAACCTGGATGCCGTGAGAAATAGACCCAGCTTAACCAGGATCCTAGGACCCAAGCCAATCGAATGAGGGAACATAAACCGGCGAGCTTGTCACGTCACGGGAGGGGCTGCCCAAGACGTAAAACAAATTCCGTTAATAATGACGGCTAACGGCGGCTGTCTGCGGGCAGCACATCGCCGTCAGGGACATTAAAAGGCACCAGGACATGCGACTCTTGACACATACACAACTCAACTCGCTGAGCGACTCGCCGGCAGCCCGTTACCTAGCAACCTCCCAAATGCGGGATGGGGGACTTGGAAACTGCATCCAAACTACATAGAGTGTCTCATCAAGGAAATACAGCCACCGCAGCTGGCCATTTCATTTTAAATACCGCAGCGCATTAATGTATGATAACTAAATGAAATGTCCAGCTTAACAGGTTTCTGAGCTCTCCTTTATTGCAGAACAAACACTTCGACATAGAGCTCAGAAAATAACCCCATTAGGGAGATCCAGATATAGATTCATTTCACACTGCAAATTCTTTATTATTATTATTTAAATCTTGAACCAGGACTGCCACTGTTATACAGAAATAAAAATAATAAACTGGACAAATCTTGACTTTAAATTAAAATAACACTCTTTTATACCTGAACCTAGTGAACCCACTCAAAGATTACTGTGCCCCACCTATTGGGAGCTACTGGGAAAGTTTACTGCCAATTGCATCAAATCCAAGTAAGCAAGAAGAACAATAACAATCTTATTAAATAATGTGACTCTGTAAGCAACCCTGCACACTTCCTGCACCCAGGTGCTCCAGGCAGAAACACTCACAAGGCTCCCTGATCCTCAGTGCCTATAGCTATGGCCCCTCCCATTCAGCATACAATCCTTCCCAGCATGCCCCTCCTATTCCCAGCAAACTACATTACCCAGGTATCCCTGGTCATTACCCTCAAAGGCCAAAACACCACAGCCTGTCTAGTGACTCCTAGGACACATTCAAATCATCCATAACACAAGGGAGGAGAAAACGAAATACAACTGTAATTGCATAATGTGCCCAATGGTGTGTAACCAGATGTAATTTCAGAACGGCTTTATTAAGTCCTCGTTAGCTTGTAGCCTGATTCTCCCCTCAGACAGAGCACTTAAAATGTGTGAGGGCATTAGCATAGCACCAGTCTCGGACAGCAAAATGGCTGCACAAGCTTAGGTTCAAGCTGTGAAGAATAAAATACCCAGTGGGGACAAAAGATCGTGGCTTATTGGCCCCTAGGCACTAAGGACGGATGCCACCTTAGCAGAAAAGGAGCTTGGTTACCCCGCCGCTAATGCTATTGTCTTGCTGAGCAAAAATGAGGCTGAACTAAACTGGATTTGTTTTGTCCATTAGTCAGGAACTAGGAGCCTAAAAGAGACCCAAGGATGCTAAATGTCAATAGCAGAACACCCAAATGCTTCCAGATTAACGGAGCAATAATCAAGCCAGAAGAAAAAGCAGACAACCAGCCTGGCACAGAATTACTAGCAGAAGTTAAGTGCTTTTCACGGGACAGAAAACAGATTTTTGAAGTGAAAATTAAATAAATACACATGCACAGAACATTTAATTATAAATGGTATGCACACACAAAAGTGTCATTCACTAAGATAACTACAGGTCACACTGGAAAATTCTCCAGTGCACAGTGATACATGATCACACTTCCTTTAACGGGATTCACTAACAAACATGATGCCCCAAAAAGATGTTTAAGAATCGAGTGCAAACTACTCGACCACATGGCCGTATGGTTTATCCAGTCACACAATGCAACGGAAAAATGGACCACCAATGGGTCCTGATATAAAGCTGAAACAGCCATGTTTTCCCACAATTCAACACACGAACTGATGTAATAAACATCTCTGTGATTCATCGTGACCAAAATGAAAAAAAAGTTGAACATATCCATACTGGACAACTGAAGACAGCTGGAATCAGAAGTGGTATTAAATGTTACCATTCTCCACTAAGCTCATTAAAAGATCAATTCCCAGAGTCCACCTAAAAACACTCCTGCTCCCAGCTGTAACTCAATCCCAGCCAGAATTTTTTGCAGTAATGTTCCAAAATCAGAAAATTACTCGATTGGCCATCCAGAAGGACTAAAAAAGCTGAGCGTTCCAAACTTCACACATTAGATCTATAACAATTGCTATAATATCCCTTTCGATATTTTCTTTCTAATAGAAGAATGGCATGAATCAGTCACAGTTAAGCTCAATGGCTTTTATTGCGCCCGGATTAAGCGCATAAAGGTAGCACGCTGACTCAGGGGGTAAAGGCGTTTCACCTCCAGGCTTCTGCAGTAGTTTCCTGCGCATTCTGCATGTTCTCCCTGTTTTTATGCACGTTTCCTCCCACAGTCCATAAACATGCAGCGGAGGCGGCCTTACAGTGTGCGTGTGAGCCTTACAATGAACTGGCATCCAATCCAGGGTGTCTCCTACCTTCATATGCCAATTAATTAATCTTATAAGCCAAATTCCTTAAGAAAAAATATCAACAAGGCCATTAAGTCCTAAAGACGTTTTTTTTTTTTTTTGCTTCGTTCGCCAAGAAAGGAAATAAGTAAGATGGGGACGCCAAGTGCAGGTTGTCCAGCATAATTGGCACGTGTCTTCAGGAACAGATGTGGTTCCTTGACGACGGGTTGCCTTCCTCTTAACAGCACGTAGCCCAGGACTGAGGTAGCTGCGATTCTTCAGAACATCTGCAGCAAAAACAGGAGCCTCAGGGAAAGCAGGACTCGTTAAATCAGCCAGACCATGTAGCTCCAATGGCTCTACACCTCTTCCTAACATCACACCATTGACATTTGCTGTGGGCAAATGCACAGTATAGTAGGCTAGTAATGCAGCTGGATATTTTACAGGACTGATTTAGGTTAAAGCCCCTCTGACTTGACCCAATAACCCACTAGTAATCGGCCCACACTCTTAACCAGTACATCACATCATCACAACCCCCACCTATCTGTCATTAATGTGCTGAAGCACACACACCACATAACCAGTCCCTCCACGCCTTGAAGACACTTAACTGGAATTACCTCAAAGCAAATAGTTTACTGCATTAATGAACTTTAATACCCCCAAGCACAGGTGTAGCACCAAATTTGACATTTAGACCCTTTTCGATGTTTCCTTAAATCAAACATATTTTGACTTCACCACCTATAACAATTCGCCTAACAGTCACTGATCGCATTGCTAATGTTGCGCAGACCACAATTCCCTGCAAATGATGATCCATCACCTCATTCTGGGGCGGGAAGGTTAAGGGACAATTTTAAAATGGGGGCGGGGATGGGACACAGGCATGTTCAATGGCTGCCTTCGGACCGAGATCAACGCCAATTTGATTGGTTGAGCAGTAATGAGGTCAACGGCAGGATTTGAAATGTCAGGTCAAGCAATGATCTAGGCGCAGACAATTGCTGGAAACCTGTTCTGCTGCTGTTGCTGTTTTTGTCCTTGTCTGCCGCTCTCATACAGAACCACTGGATCCTTAGCATTCTTATGATCATGAGGACAATACAAAATCCCAAAGACGCTCTTCCAGAGATCAGACTCTGAGACGGGGTTCGGCATACGCCGCTTCCACTGAAAAACATGAACCACATTCAATACGGAGTTACGGGTTTGAATTTGGCATCAGTCCTGCGTGTGGAGCTTATTCGACCTCTGTTCTCATGGGTCACCTCCTTCAAACCAATTACACGCTGATCTAGTCAGGTGGGGACTTTAAATTTCCCGACACACTCTCCCCAAGTGAAGCACACTTTTTCATATCTAATCACTCAAGGTACTCTTACTGATTTCATGAGCTTCTCTGCATATACCCCAACCTGTCTGTACCCTACACCTGCTTGCCTTTATATTTCTACATGTTCAGTTACTATTTGCACATTTTTATGTCTATTTTCAGCTACATTTTACTATTATTCTATTTTATTCTATAGTTTTCTGTACTTTTGTCATGATTGCGTGTTTAATTGGATACCTTGCACAACCACCTGCACCAAAACAATGAACAAAAGTTTTTTTTTGTATATGAGGAATCAGAAACGGAATCATGTCCTCCAACTCAATACACACTACTATGTCTGCCTGGAAATACTGTTGTTGAAAATGGGTGGAAAGGGAAGAGTGGAAGTCGGATGACGGACAGTGGTTAAGAACACTTTTTTGAAGGAAAACATTAGATCAACCTGCAATTATAACATAATAAAAAGGAGAGGCCATATCTTCAGAAGTGATGTCAGAGATGACATATTTCTGATCATATTCTGAATGCTAGTTACTAGTACATACAAACCTACAATACAAACCTAATTTGAATTTACCATCCACAGCTAAACTCTCCACCAAGCGCATTGCTAAGTACTCTGCCTGTACTTTTATTTGCTCAAGTAGTTACCACCGTGGATCCACAGCATTTTACTTTGAATCAAATAAAAAAACAAAATATTTTTTAACTACCCGCTGGGTGGTGACTCAGTTGCACAGTTAAAATCTATGCACCCATATTTCTCGTCATTACACCCCTGCAAAGAACATTTGTGCACTTTAATATCTTAGTGAAAACAGCCTCATCTCAGCAGATCTGGTGACTTTATCTTGCAACTTTAGTTCAGCAGCCCCATTGGGTGCATTAAACTATTAAACCAGCACAAAAGCAACTAAATTATATAAAGTATTCATTCTATCTCAGATTTAAAAGAAAGTGCATTACAAATAAACCCCGACGTTTTACAGTACATGCTGCATTATGGTGACTGCAAACAAATGGCAGAGTAGGTGGAGCACACAGTCACATGACACAAAGGGCAGGGCACAGGGCATCCTAACACCCGAGGCATAAAGCAGCTATACGAACGTTCAGTTTATAAATCCATACATCCATCTTCTACCTGCATCTCCTGGTCAGGGTTGCATGGGACTGGAGCCTTTCCCAGAAATCATATACCCAGGACAGGAAAGCCAGTGCAATTTATGTATTCCTACCTTAGACCAGTCAGTGAAACGCTATCAAGAAAAGGCATCACGTGACTTGCAAAGTGGTGGAGTCATGGAGAGCCCATATGCCGCTATACTAAACTCGCAACAGGGATCTCACAGCAGACACTACATGGACAAACATGGGACTGTGCGGCCAAACACACATACTGTCATCCTCTCCACTGTTCTTAAAATACACTACTTGTATTCTGTCTGAACTGCCAGCTTGGATTTGCATTACGATTTTTGGGGTCTTTCACAATCATTATCATTATAATACGGACGTGATGCTGTGGTCTCACACCTCCAGAGTGGCGGGTTTGCGGGTTTCGTCCTCCATACGAGGTTCATGCAGTCTCCAAGTGTAACAGTTGTGCAACGGCGTGAACGCTAGCAGAGGACTCGCGGCTCTGAACCGTCTGTGACATGTTACATGAGCTATAGAAACATTGCATGAGCTATAGAAACATTCTGTATGTCATATGCAGGAAAAAAAACACAGCATTGAGCCACAGAAACACCAGCAACCTTCCCCTCTTCAGTCAGAAATGCCAATCAGAGTCCAACCACATGCTGTACCGACGGCGGTGGCTGGTACCACTCAGACCTCCAGCTTTTGATGCACGTTTCCCTAAACACCTTAGAGTAAACACTAATGGTGACACAGCTTGCAGGGGGGGGGGGATCACTTTTACAAACGAAAACAACCTAACCTGAATCTTTCTAATGTGATTCTCCACTATGTTTCTTCAATCCCTGAAATGCTCCTATCTAAAAAAATTTTTTTTGGGGGGGGGATCACAATTATTTGACATGCTGAGCGACAGATTCAGCCTGCGGGGCTAATCAAAGGTCTCATTTCGCAGCGGAGGCTTAGTGTAAAGGAGCTGGCGGCGGACGAGGTCCACTGCAGCCACGTCAGCCAATCACGGGGCAGCTTCAAGATAAGCCGGGGAGGATGGTCCGGGTGCCGGGAGAATACATTTCTTTACGGTTTGTTAAGCCCTGTTGTGCCACCTGTTTGTTCGGGGGGGGGGGGGGGGTGGGGGGGGGGGGGGGGGGCCGGGGCAGGTTCCAAGGGAAAG
>JAODJU010000035.1:9590279-9611726 GCA_026776725.1 Gnathonemus echidnorhynchus | reverse complement strand
ACATCAGTGAAAAGATAGATGCAAAAATAAAATGTCCACTACAATGGACATAAATGAATGGGTGGGGTCTCAGGAGGGTATATCTGTCTGCATAAAACACTGTTGGAAGCTGCCCACTACGTACACATTTGTTAGCATAAAGTCAACTAAAACAAGCTGTAAAAAATCACTATAAAATGTGGAGGGCATCAATTATTCTGGTAGCTCTAAAATTTACAGAATGCCTAAAAATACAATTGCAGGTATAATATTTACAAGAGTGATTATCTTTAAAACAATGCATCCTCACTACTGTTCCTATGTCCTTCCCTCAAATACTTGACTATTGACAGTGTTCTAGGACGGACGCAATAGCTAATCCCGCCTTTATCTTTCAGTTGCAAGCTATATAAATGGTTCACAACCTTATACTTAAAGATTTACACTGTCCTTCATTTAAGACGTTTTCAAACCAAAGAAATTCTTGGTCGTGTTTGCTTATAACAGGGCTGGGTGTAAGTTCTGAACTGAATTGGGAATTTGAGTTCAAATAGGTTACACGATACAGAATTTTATTATGAATTAAAATACATTACATATATTGTAGTTAAACTGAATTACATTAAAACTGATGCGTTCATTTTGTGTCATTATAGGTCACTTTGTTATAATTACTATATTGAAACAGTTCATCGTAAAGGTCATGTTGATATTTAAATACCGTTTAAGAACTATGAAAATCACACATAATTGTATTAATTGAGGAGATGAATCAAGAAAAATATTTTACATTAAACCTTTGTGTTAGAGGATTTTTGTGATCTGAAATTCTACTTCATTATTTTAGGCACACATGTGAAAAACATACTTCATTTTAAATATGAAAAAATTACATTTTCACATTTGGCAACCAAGGTAATATTTTACATTTTATTAGCATTGTTTGCAGTGATTAGTGGCAGATATTTTTTGAAGATTACACTGGCAATTTTGCAAAGATGACCGAGTCTTTCATGTTTCATAAATGAGCAGAATTTCGTTGAATGTCACAGAATTTCATAATTCAATAAATTCAGAGCTGACGTTTGCTGAAGTGACACGCATCCAATTACAAGTGAAAGAACCCCCCAGAATATGTGATTTTACCCTTTCAGAAAGGTTACAACAGTGTTCAACAATCACAATAAAATGTCGCACTGGAATTAAAAAGACATTTTGGGGATTATTATGTCACTTCAAGTAAAGTGAAAATCTTGAGGAAACTGTAAAAGCAGATATTGGTTTTAGAAACCTTACACCTTCCTTGGCCACAGAGCTGCTAATCACATGTGGTGCCCAGAGCCTATTTCCATTCACAGCTGGTCCCAAACATCTCTGCGTTTCTTCAGATCAGCTTCATGAATCAACAAGCAGCATCCTACTCCTATAACAATGGCCATATGCACACAAGGTGCTGACATGACAAGAGCTTCATTCTATGGCATTTATCCCTTTAAAAAAAATGTGCCCAAATCTTTTAAAAATACATTACCTACTTTGGAATTATGGGCTTCATGTATTTACTGCTTTCTCTAAACTACCAAAATAAGTTTGCAGTCTTGCCGTTGTAGACACTTTTTAGTTATGCTTGACTACGACATGATAGAAGACAAAGGTTGTGTACTATTGGATGAGCAATGGGCCTTCGAATTTCCCAGGTTCCTTTGCACTCCTCCTCCCAGGTTTGGTTATTAGAGCACCTATTTATTGCACTCCTCAGATAACACCTGGGTCAAATGAGGTCTTTCACATACATATTTACCCAAGTCACTGTACTCACTGGTTCAGCTGTCACACCCAGTAACTTCACGACAGGCAGTGAGTTGGAATGACTGAATTGAACAGTTGGACAAACCTCATAAGTTGATACGTTATGAAGAACATCCAGATGGAATATGGATTATGTTTGTCTTGGGCATTTGACATGTAGCATAACCCTTCAGTTGTCTACTCAATAGAATAAGCCTATATTGTTTTCGTTAGCTGTAAATGTACAGCCAGTACATGAGTTTTAAATCCCATACCGTTTTTTGTAGGATTTCTTCAATGCAAAGGCTAAAGACTTAGTTTGAAAGTTTGATTTCTGACCATTTTGCGTAGTGTTTCTATGTTCTCCCCATGCTTTCAATAACATGGTTTCATCTATCAGTCTATACCGGGGGTCTTCGACTCTGGTCCCAGAGAGTTACTATCCAGTAGTTTTTCTATCCTGCCTGGCTTCTGGTGAGACACACCTGTTCCTGTTGTTTACCTGAGAACAGATGTAGCTCATCAGAAGCCAAGTAGAATAGAAAACCTACTGGATAGTAGCTCTCCAGGACCAGAGTTGGAGACCCCTGGTCTAAACCTATGCAACTGAGTCAAACTGGACTCTCCAAATGTATTTTAAATGCATCCTGTGATGGACCTACCCTTGGTGTAGGATCCTGACTCACAGTACCCACACTTTGTGTTATGGGAAATGGTTAGATGACCTATTTTACTACTTAATGAGTTCTGATCTTCTAAGTTCTCTTTCTGCCAAGAAAGTGCTGTTCTGTAGGTTTAAGTAGATCAGTCTCACATGCTGGCAGGGTCCAATGCAGTCCGTTTAGGTGTCACTGTCTGATTTTGCCATTGCTCATCCCAAAATTGGAGGTTCACTGGAGTGCGGCTATTAGCCCCGCCCACATTCAAATGATAACAATGCTGCACCAAACACCCTGAACTGGGTAAGCTCATTTACAGTGAAAGTGAATGTGTTTAAACAGCAGTTTTCCAAGATAGATTACACAGTAAAAGATAGATATAATAAATAAGTACTAACAAGGTATAATAACAAAAAAAAAACACAAAAATTCTGGAGTAATGATGACAGGTGGAATACACTGAGAAATAAAAATGACCGGGGAATAAATGGCCGAAGAAAGGATTTTCCTGGCCAGCTGGAAGCTGCTTTCCATACAAATGATAAACAGAAACAGTCGCAGCAGCTATATGGCAGATCTATCTGCTTTTGAGAAGGAGCAGGGGGTATTTCTCAGGCCGATAAAAGGCTATGACACTAGGAGAAAGAATATAGATAAGACATTAAGATACGTGCGTGTGTGGTGGAGGAGAATGCCTTCATTTCTGCCTCGCAACCTCTTGTTTTTCTCCAAAAGGACGAAATCCCACACAAAAGGCTGACATTTAAATTGAAGTAACAGGATTCATCAGCTGAATAGCTGCATCTGTCTCTGTACTCTAACAGCGGCAGGCCAGTTCATATCATCATATCATGATTATATTGTGCTTTTGGATTCTCAACATGGAACGACCCGTTGCGATGTTTAGGCCAGAAGAACAGTACACATCGGAAAAATTTAACCACATTGTTCACACATAAGCTACATCAGAATCTGACTGAGGCACTGAGGTGTGTCTATACAAATATTTATAAACTGAATGTGCTTATGTCATACATTTACTCTGTAATACTGGATGATAGTAATGGCAAATTTACTGGTATTGTTACGATGCCTCTGAACAAACTGAAATGGGGTGTCTGTATTATAACAAAAAACAACATTACACCAATCAGAGTGAGATATGTTCTCACTCTATTCATACCATACTGTAGTATTCACCACCTGCCTTAGACATTACTCTGTGATAAGTACTCTGTGTTTACTCGTGGAAACGCTTCACTCTTGCTGACTATCTCACAAACAGTCTTGCCAGTAAGCCAAACCATGTAAGCAAAGATCCCAACACGCGTCATCAAACAGCCAAACTAAGTATTCAAAGTACTATGTGAAGATACACAGTATACTGTAGATCAAGATACTATAAGCATGGGTGTCAAATGTATGTAAAGTATTGCATTTAAATATGTGAAATTATATTTTAAAATACTACTTGCATGGTGCTGAATGACACATTCCCATTCATTTCTACATCTTAAAGAGAGGTTAAGAGGGTGAATCTAAATATTATGAGATAGAGGAAAATCTATTATGGCTTTCAGGGAGTCCTGGCCAGCAGCCAGCCTGTAAACAGAATTCAAATTACCTCATATATGCTACAAGCTTTCCTATGAATCGAGAATATCACCATGTATTTGAAATAAAATTAGAAAATCAGACCGAAATGTTTGTATTTTAAACTCAAATGTAACCTTGGATGTAACCAAAAGTTGTCACAATTTTGTGAGTGTGTTTAAGAGGGCACACAAGCAAAGAACCATAACTTTATTTACCAATCTATTTATTTTTCTGTACTGCTGTCTGCTTAGTACCACTCAGATGGATCATTTTCCCTTCAGTCATTGCCAATTTACCAGTAGGCTAACCACTAAACGGTCTGTGTCCAGTAACTGCTCCACCGCAGCCAGAGGTTGTTCTCTGTTTGTGGCGTTAACGAAGGACTCCCGCTACGACGCGGTATTGATGATCTGTCAGGTACCAATTGAAGAGGAGGGGCAGACCACACCCTCTTCCATGAATCAGCATGAAACTCATCCACCTGCTGGGTACTTGGAGAGGAAATGGTGGCGGTGACTAATCTGGGTGAAAAATGGAGGACATGAAGCAGCGTGTCCTGTCCCTGGAATCTGGATCTTACAACCAGGCCAGCCCTTCCACCGTGCCCAGCTCAGCCATCCTGTACCCTGCCTCACCTAAATATTGAGATCACCCGATCGTAATTAGTCAACACTTACCTACGCCATTTTCCTATCTTGGAAATTTTGTTTGTTGCCATTCCTGTGTCTTCCCTGTTCTGCTTGACTGCCTGCTCGCTGGCCCGTTTCTGTTTATCAATTCTGGTTTTGGGTTTCGTTCAGAACCCTTTTCTGCCTGCCTGTCTGTTTTCTGCCTGGCTATATGTGCTCTTTCCCTGCCACCTGGCCTCGGACATTTTGTGAATCATATTATTACAGACACCTTGCTCTGCAGTTGGATCCATTCTCTTCGTTATGCAGCCCGATGTGCTCTGAGTGGCAGAGGAAAGAGGTGTGGAGGGTGTGAGCGTGTATGGAGAAAATGAAGAGGGTGATCGGCGATGGATGAGGCATCTATTACATTGGGCGAATGGGCAAGATAAAGAACATTAGTCGCGGTGGGACCCAGTGATGGTTTTTGCCTGGGTAGGTGTGTGTGTGTGTGTGTGTGTGTGTGTGTGTCGAAAATGAAAAAAGATGCTGCGCAGGAAACGCAAAGGTTTCACCTGTGGCCAACATCTGCTGATCGTTCCACTTTTTCTGAAAAATATCACATCGAATCATAATGTCAAACACATCCTCAACACAGCAGATCAGCTTGGCCCTGTCAAGGAATTGACACCAAAAGCCTCTATAACAAAGTGAAAAATAACCCAAAATTAATCTTATTTCTTGACAAAATATTTGCATGCAAAAAAAAATCTAATAATATGTTCTCTAAAAAGATAAAATGTCCGAAGCCTTTATATGCAGAAGTACAGATGTGTGATCATTTCGCTGCAGGGTGTAAATAGGAGTCACAGCTTATGATTTGTTTAGGTTAATGGTTCAGTACTCTGACTACCATTCTGTTTTTATACCAAATTCTATCTGGTTAAAGAAAGGGCAGAAGCCCAGTTATACACCTGAACATGGATAACCCTATTGTTAGGCTTGAGCTGGGTTTCTATAGAAACAGGGTACTACTCAAAAAAAACATTTCGGGCATGTAGAGAAAAAGTAGATTGCCAGGACGGAATACGAATGGCAGTAAGAACACAGCATCAGCCTGTCAACATTTGTGTAAAATTGTTTTGAGAGGTGTTTACAAAATTCCTAAGGAACATGGCTGCACTACATGCTTTTATTTTCCTTTAATGTGAAACATAGTCACCACAGTGAGATTTTGGTTATTGTATATAGCCATATTCCACAAGGGAAAAAAATTAATTACTTATGGCAAAGAATGAGAAAGATATTTTAGATAAAAGCAATGTCCCTTGTAGCTGGTTGAATACACAGGCGTGTCCAGTGATATCCTGTTAAGTCCTGTCACACTAACCCCTGGCATTGCACTCACTGCGGCTTTTTAATATCTTCGGCATCATGAAGTCAGTCGACTTACTGGCTGCTGCCATTTGATGAAAGCCGGAACCTTCCAGAAGCGTCAAATGTCAGCTGGGGCCGCGCAGCTGACGGGGAGAAAGTTAGCGTTTATTCTGACGGGCCGTGACAGTGGTGTCAAGGTGACTGCGGATGGAGACGATGGCTACCAGAAAACCTTCAGATAAAGAGAAGACATTTGGCTTAAGAGAGAGGCATCGCGCTCCAAAGTCAGCATGACGACTTCAAAAAAACTTTGTGAAAGTGGCCCGAAAAGGCGGCAATGAAGTGAAAAGTACAAGGTTTGGATTTTGAAGATCTTTTTAAAAAAAAAAAAAAAACATGACCCACCCATCTATCTATCTATCCATTTAATACACCCTCTTATCCTGTACAGGGTTGGGGGGGTTCAGAGCCTCCAGATCATCTCGGAAGCTACGGGCGCAAAGCAAGAAATAACCCAGGGTGGGGCAGCAAGCCATCGGAGTTGGAAAGAATACACAGAAAAATAAATAAATTAAACAACTTCTGTATAATTTATCAATTTTTGATGATGGTGGTGATGATGATGAAGATGTTTATTATTATTATTATTTGTGTCACGGGGGTGGAGCTTGTTCAGCACAGGGATCAGCACAGCCAGCAGGCCAGTGTATATATAAATATATAACACACTCGCATACACTAACACACAATGTGTGTAATTTTGCCTTATTGCCTGTCTTTGGACTGCAAGGGGAAACCTGCACCACATTATTAAGCATTATTATTCATTATTATTGTTGCTGCTGTTAAAATAGTAGCCATAGTAATAATTGTAGTATTAGCATGAATACAGTATTTTATTATTTATGGTGTTTTATATTTGTCTCGCTAAATTATGCAGACATGCTCCAAATAGCTGTGTTTGTGCAATTGGGGTTAATAAGCATTTTTGCTTTAAAGAAATGAATATCATTTTAAGCAAGGAGCATGAATGCTTTTTGGAAGTAGAGTGAAAGATAACGAAGAGAGGTAGCTGCTCGTGCATAGCATACAAAAACATAAAGCTTTATTTTACTGCCCATGCTGTATATTAAACACCAAGTGATGGCGAACGATTTGGTGAACCACCACAAGCTATTGGGATATTTTCTTGACGTTTGATCTGAAGATGTATTAGGGGTCAATAACTTTCCACGGCTCAAAGAAAACAGGAGACCACATGACAGATGGTTCCCTTGTGGTTCTGTTAAAACCTCATGACAAAAAGTTCTCCACAAAAGGACATTCTGTCACTGATCTCTTTGTTTAGAAGCCTCACAACCGGTAGCTGCTTCCAGTCTGGTTTTTCCACAAAAAGGAAGAAAGTCTGCAGACATTACAAATCATGATGTAACGACAGACAAGTGCCGGATACACGAGCGCGTGGAGATGTGAATCACCCCATTCAATTAGGGATCTTATAACAGTCCATTCCTGCAGGATCAAAACGCAAACAATTTCTTTAGAACAATAACGAGAACTGCAACCTTCTAGATTTATTTTTCTCTGTAGCAGGGTTGGGGCCATTCCGGAATGCAATCATCAATTCCAATCCAAATCAGGAAATGGTACTGGAGTTAGAATTTATATCTCCCTGAAAATTGAATTCAGTTCCAGTTCTGTTCCTCATAGTTTCTTTTTCCAATCCCAACTCCAGTTCCATTTCCTGATTTGGATTGGAATTGATGAATGCATTCCGGAATGGCCCCAACCCTGCTCTCTAGTCTATAAGAGGAAAAATATATTGGCCAAAAAATACATTGATATAAAAATGAACATGGATTGATTAAAAACAATAAACAAATAAACAAAACTCATTGTAAAAAAAAAAGTTGTGTATGACCTAAAAATACATAAATATATGAATATGAATAATTAAATAAATCGATAAACAAGCATGTGGATTGGGTTTATATTCAGGCTTCTGGTATCAAGAGAGCGAGAAATACTGTTATTCAGTGAACTGGTTGGCCTTTTAACATAGATTAAATCTGTGACTCATACAGCTGAGAAAGTCTGCGAGTATCTGAAGCTCTTGGGTGTGAAGGCCTTGCTTAGAGGCCCGGTGGTAAGATCACTCTGCTGGGAATGGATTTGGAACCAACAACCTTCTGAGCAAGGCACAGATGCCTATACCACAGAGCCTCATACTGGTCTCAAATAATGGAGGCTAATAAATAATTTAAGGTCAGCTCTCACATTGGGTAGCCCAACTATGCGTATTTGTGTGCTTCATGCAGATTAAAAAAGTCTTAAAGATTTCACTTGTTTCATATGATTCATGCAATAAAAAATAAAGTACAATGGAAGATGAAATAATGAAAATCATGGTCATCCATTCATTCTCTCTACTAGTTTGCCCAATTCGGGGTTGGGAACGGCAGGGTTATTCAACCCTGTCGCTCAAATCACGGTCCTTAAGGGCCAAGCACAGCCAGGTGAGAAGCCTCTGGCCAATCAGAATCGGTAATTATTAAACTAATGACCTGGGAGAACTGAAAACAAGGCCTGAATTTGGAATCGAGGGCCAGATTTGAGGAGCCCTGTCTTAAATCATTCACTCAGTACAGGGCAACCTGGAACCGACCCATAGTAGCATAAGAGACAAGGCAGGGACACACACTAAATGTTGAACTAGGGGCAATTTAGAGACATCAATCAGCCTAACTGCCTGTTTTTGGACTACATGAGAAAAGCCAACAGACATATATCACACAGACGTAGCATGTGGGATATAAACCTGCCTGGCCAGAGACATGAGGCAACAATGCTACCCGCAGAGCCGCCCCACTGCGAAGCTTAACGTGTTATAGTTGTAAACATATGCTACAAACTCCTTTTAGTTCTCTACAGTCACATGCCAGTAAACGACTGCAGCTGTTTGTCCGTAAGTCAGTAACCACATCTTTAATAAGAGGCCATGCCGACACCAGCCAAAAAGCCACCAAACGTACTAGTGTTTTGAGATTTAGGGCAGAACGTTGGGCCTGATCTTTGATAGCATGAGTCACATTTCCTGGCCGATTATATCGTTCTTATAACAGCCAGTAGCCATGACACGTAGACGCCTACACAGTAAAATCCCATGTTAATTTAGCAGTTTGTCACGTATGTTTTGGTGGAGATCTGATAGTGATTAAAAGGATCTGCTATGGAGAACACTGGAAAGTTCAAATCCTGGAAAATTATTTGACCCATTGACAGACAGAATAGTAGACTAGGCCAAGACCTTCCAGGAAGCTGAGTAATGCATGAATAATGGCAGTAGCCCCACAAAGAACATACCCTGCACCAGGGCGCAGATGTTATCTTGTGAGATTCTGCCTCACAAGGACTTTGGTCAAGCATGTAGTGGGACTGGATCTTAATTGATTTTTTGTTAGCGCCGTAAATCACTTCTCGTGGTGTCATTTGCACATGTAATCACAAGGACCAGGGCTGGGATTCCGTGACCTGAAGTTAAACATTCCTATTTAATCCATTGTGTTGCTAAATATTTATATTTTTTAAAGTCTCCTGATTATAGCTCTCTGTTTTTATCACTCTATCAATGCTGAAGGGATGTGCTACGTGTCAGGCATATTGAATATGTACTTCATGCATAGAGTACATGTTGTGAACATGTTCAATCTGTACTATAGGTGTATCCAGTCTACTGGTCCAGTGTGTTGCATTGCAGTCCCATTAAAAAAAAAAAAAACTGCCCCACCTGATTATAACTGCTAACATCTCACCAGCAGTATCTATTATAAACTAAACACTCACATATTCTGTTGCTGCAATTTCCTATTAGTAATTTTTTTAAGATTAAGCCTATATTATTGTATCAATTTTAATTGACAAAATCACACAGACGACAATAATGGCACAAAAATATTATACTTCTGACAAGAATTTTGGCTATTTCTTAGGCCCTGATTTAGCTTTTGCCAGAGAAAAATGAGTTTATCCCTTTGCATTACACCAAATCACACCTGCATGGGTCAATTCCACTTATATTAGAGATTAGAGGTTAAATGCAGAACAAATATTATTCTAATGAGCAGTATATGAGTCATGTGTTCTTGTATTTTCAAGGTAAGATCTGAGTTTCCTTTTATTGCACTGCTATTTACACACATAGGCACAGGCATATATATAGAAATTAGGCAATACAAATTTAGATATTTGGCATTTGACCTTTTAGGGATATTTGTGAAATGAGAAATAATCCATTTGAAGTGCTGGGGGCAGGGAGCCAATGAGGACAAGCGCAAAAAATAGTTAACAGCAGCTGATGTAACGAAAACGATTTACACAGAAGCAATTCCCAGAATCAGAAGATAAAATGAATAACACATTTTTGCAGCTGTCATGTGTTTTGTTTAACTTGTCAAGACTCAGTTTAACACAATACATGAACTGACAGATTACTCGTGGGATTTTTTTTTTTGCAGCGTAAGGCCAAATGAAATGAGAATGTTTTCACAGTATCGAGAACGCACAGTTCTCCTTCATTTCCCAAAACTTGGCAGGATCCGTTAAACACATTCTGCCTCGGTAAACATTAAGCTCGGCTCCATGGATGTTTTTTTCCGTCTCTTAAAGAAAATGAATATGAAGCAGTGCGAGCATATTGTCATAAAGGCTACACTCTTTCTTAAATTTTTTTCTTTTGGAAGTGGAATATGACACTTGCTCTGGCTATGATTGTCCGTTTTGTAGTGTTATGTTTACAGAAACAAAAGTCTCTTTAAGATTTAAATAATTCAAGCTTCTAACCCAGGTATCCTATCTATGGATAGTATGCATTACCTTAATCATAAACGTATAACTGATAAAGTTCAGAGATGTGGGGGTTATGTATAAATCCAGGCATTTCATCCACGTTCCAGTCAGAACAACGTGGCAGTGATCCTGTAGCCTATCCTAGCAGGAACAGGGCACAAAGCAGGGGACACCCTGGACTGAATGTTGGTCCATTGTACAGGTGATTTAGAGATGTCAGTCTGCCTAACCGCATGTTTTTAGACACCAAAAGAGAACATACAAACTCCATGTACAATGAACAAGGGCGCCTCACACTGGAGGTGTAAGCCACTACACTGCACTAAATCCAGGTTTGGGTTATTTTGATTTATTAATTTGACAATTTTGAGAAGCATAAAAATGAACAAACATCTGATGACATCATTAAAATCCATCCATCCATCGTTCTTCTAACCTTATTCTGATCAGGGCCACAGGGGGCCTGGAACTTATCCTAGCACAAAGCAGGATTACACCCTGGATGGGACGCCAGTGCATCTAAACAAAAAGTAACTGCTCCTATTAGCTATTACTGGCATTTTAATAAATATGTGCAACAAAAATTTTTTAATCAATAAGAATTAAAAACATGAGCTGAATGAAACACCAAAAAACCAAAAGCCAGAGTTTTTTAGACACTTTTTCATCTCTTTCCGGTAATAAACACATACGATCCCACTTCAAATTCAAGCCCCATAACAGAACAATTCCAAAGACATTTCTTAAGTTGTTTTCAGTAAAGGGATTGCAAAAACAATTCATATATATACCACAGCACAAAATACATACAAGAAGAACAAACATTTATTTCTTTATTGAGTATATAAGATTAGGGTTAAGCGTATCTTTGCAGTTTTTATCAGTTAGAATGTGTAGCATTTGATTTTACAGAGAATTTAACAGCGTGTTATTAAAATGACGCGATTGGAAGGGGGGAGGGGATCACGAGGCCAGGCTTGATCTTTCTGCAGTTTTGGCAGTGACTCTAAGAGAGGACGAAAGGATGGCCGACACCGGTCTCCATGGCAACATGAGTGAATGCTAATGAAGCATTTCCCCTGACAAACCCGGTGGTATAGTCAGTACTGTCCTGTTATAAATCATTCTTCCTCTTCCTGAAGTGCTTCCAGAGGGGAGGACTTACTGCATATGTTACCTTCTAAATGTATATATTATTAGCTGTGCTTCTCATGTTACTGATTTCCACTGAGCTTTACAAAAGGTTTAAATTAACTTATAATATTTATATTGACATATAATAATATAATAAATGTTAAACCTTTGTAAAGAGTCCAAATTTATTTTCTTATCCAGACCAGTTCTGTCATGGGAGTGGCAAACGAATGAAAACACGCAGGAAAGCGTTTAATAGCCACCTGAAACCACAGCTGAAATCTAAAATGAGCCAAGTAAATGCAGATAGTATACAGCAAAACATATTGTATTATTTATATGTTGTAACAAAGTGATCCTATAAAAATATAATCAGTACATCTAGGAGAAGGTTGAGCATGGTATGGGAAACCTAATACTATACATATTTTTCACATGCAATGTTTAATTAAATGGACTGAGTAGAAAAAAAAATCGAACACAAAGAGCGTATACCCATATGTTCATGTGTTTAAAATACGATTTTGAACACCGCTGCTATACAGTGTAAAGCTGATGCATGTTGTTTAAAAATATTACGTGGTAAAATGGTTTAAATTCCTAGAGCTGGCTATGGTATGTCTATTGAAGACTCCCAACTCCCAACTTTGAAATGCCTCCGGTTCTGTTTATGTGTTTAGATCTGTCTGCTTTTTAATGCTGCGCATTACATTTATGGCCGGAAATGGAGCATTACAAGCAATTTCAGTTTTCCTTTCTGGCAGCTTTTGCAGTAGATTTCGCCTCTGCTACGTTTGTGCTGACCCGGGTTTTCTATTCAAAACAGTATATGGCGTGGGACACAGTCTGGCCGGAGTCGTATCGTTTTGATCGTAACGGAATTCAGTCTTATTCAAGGAATCGGTGGCACGTTTGATTATTTTCTGAAATTTTATGATTAATATAAAGGTTCTTATGGAACGCTTAAAACTAACTTTTGCTACTTAATTGGGCACTTTTAGGGATATTTAACAAAAATCACAAATTGTCAGACACCAGTGCAAAACGTTTATCGGAGATTTTATATCTGTCGCTTCTAATCACTTTCTAAATCTGAGTACTGTAATTCATATTTTGATATTTAAAGTAACGATTCAGTCATATCAGAATTGGTTTACGTCCTATAAAGTCACCGTAACTCAGCCTTGCATTAAATGCCTATTCACTATATATAGACGTGCATAATCGCTTAAAACCGGATGCCTCACAAGCACAAAGTGTTTTCGTAGAATTCCACGCAAATACCTCCATTGTGTCCACTGGGCAGTTGAGCGTGCTTATAATAAAAACTGGAGTACTGTCTAGGTTAACCAACATGAATACGGTAATGTGACCTTTTGGAATCTGCCTTGTAAATGTGTTTAGTCAGCAGAGTTGCTGCGTTGAGGCTTTGGATCAGATGACTCCTAGCTACAGGAACGTGTGCCATAGGGTAATTCTTACTCATTCAAAATGTCTCCCTATAAATATGTAATTCATCTACCACTATACGTTATTTATAAGTGAAGTGCTTTTAAAAGGCTCTAAGTCAAGTTCGTCCCGATAAACCTGTTTCTGCCATACTGGCATTCAAATTGCTGTGGACGCAGGGTGGTGATGAGGCTCATTCACACTCGTTCTAACACTCTTTTATTCAGTCACGTCTGTGTGAAACACATGGGATACCAGTGGGTATTAGGCCAGCAATGACCAGTAATTTTACCAAATACCAAATCAAATTTGATCCGTGTGGTTACTTTTCCAGTAACCGATTGAGATCAGGAGGAGGGGGGTACGTGCTTTGGGCCGCAGCGCATCCAAATAGACGTGTTGTCATAACGCCCCCTGCTGGACATTTGAGAAGCTGCCTTTGGTATGCAGCTGGTAGAAAGAACAGTTCGGTCTAGGTGGCTAACACCAGCAAAAACGAATTACCTGCCATTTTCCAGCTTGTTTTTGCGTTGTATGTTCACCTGCTGTCAGTCACCCTTGAGTAGCTAAAAACAGCCTTTGCCCGTCTGCGAATCTACACTGGCCAGAATTCACTTAGACACTCGTGGGGACAAAAGAAAAGCTGTAAGATTGTCTGAAGAATGAAATGTTTATTTTCTCGTCTTTTTGAACGCACCTTGAATCACCCTGAATTAATTACCCTTATTGCTCTCAAGAGGTGAATTCAGTGAGGTCACTACGAAGATTTAATAAGGGAAGGATTATATTTTATTAAGATATATTTGGGCGTTAAAAATGTGTTGTGAAGACCGTGTTGAATTCTCCTGTCTTTCCGATGCCCGTGAAGATGTAGGTGTAAGAGAATATCGGCGTGAAAGCCCCATTATTCAAAGATGACCATACCGTCACCAAAAACCGCTCGTCTTTCAGTAACAGTGTGTTCAACCGTGCCCGCGACCCTGCACAGGACAAGCGGGTATAGAAAATGGATGGATATCTTTCGGTCAAATCAGATACTTATGAAGGAAGTGTTGCAAATCCTTTTTTTTTTTTTTTAATTAATCGAGGTACCCAGGGCTGAAATTCGCCTGCCGCGGGAAACGTGTCTGACACGTAATTACGAGCCCCTCTTACCTCAATGACATTCCGATTGACAGGCACGCGATTCTTTCGTCACAACAGCACTTTCACATCTTCTCACGGTGCCGAGCCCGATAATCATCTTGTCCCATAGGATATTCCTTATATATTCAAATAATAGCCACTTTATTCTTTGATCGTACTACTTTTTTTTGATGGCATTGAAAATAGAATACTCCCCCCCCCCGTCCAATACACACTTTCATTGGCGATGAAAAAGAGAGAGCTCTGCATTTACATATGCAAATAATGAAAAGGTTTCTACATATCAAATAGCAAATTTACGTTGAAAGCAAGCGATGAGTATAACAGTTAAAGAAAAGAGAGAATTTCATTGTAAACGGTTCTCTTAACATATTCACGTTAGTGTTCATTTCCTGGGCTGTAAAAAAGTTTCAAAACATCACAGGCGGCGTTTTTCTTCTGGAAAAGATCGGCTGATTTAACAAGAGAGATACGGCTCTTCACAGTGGATTGTGCTCAATGTCAGGAGCTTACGGAACGTCATGCTGGGAAACATTTACTGTGTCCCTGATGATCCGCAGCCTGGAATCCTTCATTTCCATTTCTTGTCAAAACGGTTGACAGGGTAATTAAATTCAAATGCACATTTTTTCCATTTAAATTGATCAAAACTAATGTTTCAGACGTCTTAATTATTTCTCCTGTCATTAACATGGGATTCTGACCACTGTTAAAATATCCATGACGAATAGAGGAAATGTTCTCTTGTAAAGCTGATAAGATTCTGCACTTGATAATTCAGCTAAGATGGATGTAAGTCGTTTCACTACATTATTTATATTTCACGTTACACTGATTGTGGCACGTGGACTGTATAGCCTAGTAGCGTATAAGCGCTCAAAGCAGAAGATAAAATTTATCACTAAATTAATTTTTCCTGGTTGCTCTGTCCATCACTCCGGAACTTTAAACAGCTTTTGTTTCACATAAAATATAGAAGGAATAACGGAATATTGCAATAGTATGTGTTTTATTTGTACAGTTTGATTTAATTGTTATGTGTAAAATGTTCTAAAGTCCATAAATGACCCCAATTCTTTTCCATGTTATGCAACCATCCAAGCCTTGTCGATATAAGCGCTGCTCTCGCGGGTATTTCTATAGACTTTCGTCAAACTTTAACCATCAGTTCATTTATTCATTCATCTCCTAATTGCTTATGAAATACAAGGGGCCTGAAGTCAATCCCAAAACACCCGGGGCAGTCTGGACGTGTTACCAGCTCACCGGGGGGCACACACACACATAGCCTACTATGGGCAATGTAGCATCTGCGTAAGTGCATGTCTTCGGACTGCGAGAGGAAGCCGAAGGAGAACATGCAAACAGAGCAGAGGCTGGACGTACTGATACACCAGGCCCACATTGTAACGCTCTTGTTAGTTAGGGTAAGTTTTCCGCGGAGTGCCCGAGGGCCACTAGGGCGCGCACATGTTCTGACACAAGGTGCTGTTTGTCCCTCTTCGGAATCCGTAACTCTCCATCTTTGCACCACTGTAACAAATCCGAAAAAAGGTAGCAGGCAGTTTATTCAAAGGACATTCATCTGTGGAAAAAAACTCCAGGAATTCCCTCAGGTTAGTTCATGATAAATAAATTGTCGATGCGATATTAATAATTGTTATTGTCTTAGCTGTTCAGCCTCCACGTAGCAGTTCGTTAATGAATAGCCGGGAAGCTGACTAAGTCTGGACTAGCCGTTGCTAAGTAGTTAGCTTTTATTTATTGTAGGGGAATTGGTTTATAATAACTTAACAGCTCCATACTGTTTGGTTGGAAGGGTATATCTCCAAAAGTAGGTTCAAGACAAACACAAATTGCATCATGTCTTGCGGCGAACTTGTGTTTTTCCGCACTGTATCACTACTGATTTCCCTTCAGTACACAGAGATTTGGGTGGGGCTGCAGATCATCATTTGCTTCGAAGCTCCGAAGAGGAGATAATCTGTGAAGTGCAAATAAATTATAATTTAACTTCTATTCATAGTCTTGGTAGCATAATGCTAAGTGGAAGCTAAAGCTGTACAGCC
The DNA here is from genome assembly GCA_026776725.1 of Gnathonemus echidnorhynchus. Classification (NCBI taxonomy): domain Eukaryota; kingdom Metazoa; phylum Chordata; class Actinopteri; order Osteoglossiformes; family Mormyridae; genus Gnathonemus; species Gnathonemus echidnorhynchus. The sequence goes on along the minus strand of JAODJU010000035.1, from coordinate 9,595,076 downwards.
ACTACGTTTCTATGATGGTGGTTCCCGTAATTATAGCGCTGTTTAATGAATAGGTAACTGTCTTATGCAGTACTAGAATATCTATCTATCTATCTATCTGTCTGATGTCTGTCTTTCTGCCTGTTTACTCGGCGTTGTCAACAGTGACAGATGTCATTCAGCAACAGGGACAGTGATGTCATTCAATGCACTCTGTAGTAAAACCCAAATTAAAGTGTATTTCATTATACTATGTTATTTTGTCAGAGATGAGCAAATACAGACTGGGCCCCGTTTGATGATTCATTCATGAAGTCATTGTTTTTCTTCTTTCTCTTTTTGAACCTTGGATGTTTTCTATGTATGTAGTTATTTATTTATTATACCACGGCTAGGTGGCGCCTCACCGGTGCCCGCCCGTCTGTTTTGCGCCTTAAAGGCTGTTTACACGGCAGCACTCGTACGCGTCATAAGCTAGAGTGAAAGATGAAACGACGACCGTAAGAGTAATACTCAGACAGCCACTTTGGCGTTTCAAAGGAAAGAATGGGGTTCCCTTTGTCTGGAATTTGAATCTTTCATGCTTGTTCATTAAGCAGGTTTCAGTTTGTTGCTCTTTATAGTCAAGATCTTTAGATATCTTAGAATTAAGTAGAAAAAATTTATATATGAAATCTTGTGATGGTACTGAGAACCTACTAATTTGGCTTAAATTCATCTTGTTTGGCATTATGAGGAACTGTTATCCCATTGTGCTGTAAATGTTTTCCCTGGTATGATCTCCCTACAATAGTGGTGATGGTTTTATCATTTTCAGCCAATTGCTTGCATTTTTGAAAGCAGGAGTCTAACACAGCCCTCAGGGTCTCAATAAATGTGATTACCAAGAGACCACACTATGCGCTTTTGTTCTGGTGTATGTATCAGTTAAACTGAACATAAAACAGTTTGTCCTGTGATTTAAACTGGCGGAATGTCAGTGCATGTTGTTCTCTCTGCAGTGATGAATTGAGATTGTGCTGAATACAGCTTGTATAACCTAATTTTTGAGTCGCACACAGCTGTCACTTACGGAAAAAGCAATATGGTTCGTTTTCATCAATGTTCGATGACATAAGGAAAACTCTGAATGCAATATATGGTTTTCAAACATCCTTGATGCCCGTGTTTAATGCAGAAGAGGTGGCACTTTAATTTAATTAGTTTCAAGTCTCACAGTTAAGAAAAATGCCGTGAAGTGGTTGGTATAGAGGAAGTTGAAAGGGTCAGGTGCTGTGTGCTGGTGGAGAGCTTGCTAAATGCTCCCAGGGAATAGACAAAGAGACTCTTCAGATTATGCCCATAATCTCCATAAGGGTGCATTGTGGGCCGCGGCACCGAGCGGGACACACAAAGGGGTCCTGAATGGGGCTTTGGAGTAAGAGAGAGGCTTACAGACCAGGTGGTCAGGGGCTGCGCTAATGGGAAGACCCCTGGCAAAGTCTAGATGGCAGCGTGTGCCCGCAAGTCCTTCATCTGACCCTGACCGATGAGCAAAATAATCGAGCGAATGAGATTGAAGTGTGTGCAAGCGCCGTGAGCAGTTGTGGGCGGCGGGTGTGCATGTGTTTTGGTTCCAGATCTAGGAATAGCTTGTTCATATTGAGCTGTGTGACCAAGCTCCTGTCTTTCCCGTATGGTGCTGTGCGGGGAAAGAGTCTGTTAACATGGTGCTTCTGGGTCTCCATTCGCAGTTTCCACAAGAAGCATGTCGGACAAGAGTGAGCTGAAAGCGGAGCTGGAGAGGAAGAAGCAGCGCCTGGCCCAGATCAGGGAGGAGAAGAAGAGGAAAGAAGAGGAGCGGAAAAAGAAGGAGGTGAAGCTCCTGCTGGTGGCTGGGATGGTGTGGGGTCCGCATCAGACCCTCTGCCAGCCCTCTGATAAATGCCATTGGTTCACAGACACCATAAAGCAGTGTTTTCCAATCCGGTCCCCAGGGACCTACAGACGGTCCATGTTTTTGCTCCCCTCCAGCTCCCAGGGAGAGCAAAAATGTGGACTGTATGGCAGGGAGCTCGGAGGGAGCAAAAACTTGGACTGGTTGTGGGTTTCCAAGGACCGATTGGGAAACAAGGCCGTAAACCAATAAAATAAATCTAAAATAATGGAGATCAGGTCCGAACTGTGATGGTTTGTATTTTTTTAGAGTCTCACTATGGGTTCTACATCCAAATGTTTTGGTGTTATGCCGAATGTGAATTTTAAAGTACAATTGATTGTTCATTGAGACAAAACAATCATACTTGAATAATTAGCTAATAGGCACCAGGTGGGTGTTTGAGATTATACACAAACAGTGCCATCTGTTGATTCATGGCCACACCCTCACAGGTCTGTAGGACCCCACAGAAGATAAGGCTATTTGAGACAGTCGTCAAATAACATGTGTTCAAAACATTAAACAGGGTCTGCACATTCATCGTTTATCTAGGTTTGGTTGAAATGAGTGGTACCCCCAAGTGTAGGTACCACTGCAGCTTTGGCACCACTATAGTTTTGGTACCAGAAAGCCAACACCGGCCCTTTAATGGTGAGGAGATAGCAGCTTGTAGGCAGCTCGGGGGAGCCCTGTGAGCGCAGGTCGGGCAGGATCCAACGTGGATGTGCGAGAATGTGCCCGTGCTCTGCGCCTCCCACAGGCGGACCAGCGGAAAGATGCCGGGCCGCTACCGGACGACTCGGACCTGGAGAAAAAGAGGCGGGAGGCGGAGGCCTTGCTGCAGAGCATGGGAATCACCCCCGAGGCTCCCGTTGGTAAGGGCGCCCTGCACGTCTTTGGGAAATCCGTCATTCTGTCGCCTCACCGCAGTCACTGTCACCGCTCGGGGCACCGGTGACTTGTCCTTATTGAAGTTCTCTTGGTGGACGGACAGCTGCCACACTGATGCTGGGGCTGATCCGCTTTCTAAATGTAACACTAGGGGGCACAAGTGGTCCACGGTAAACATTCCCAGGCAAAATGCTGTGCTACGTTGTGTGTGGTATTTATGTACTTAAAAAAAAAAAAAGCCAGCAGTGAATAACTCCTACTACTTTGCTGTAGCTCTTTTAATACTTCTCCTAGTCCCGGGCTGCACAGCCTTGTATTAATCACCTCTGTTTTAAGATCCCATTTAATGTTGGTGTACAGGGATGAGTATAGAATCTCTGGAGTAATATTACTCACCTCTGTACGTTTCATTTTCTCTTGAATTGAAAATTGGTAGAATTGTTAACACTTTTATTATGCTAATTACATGACTAAATGTGTTTTTTACTGGCGCAGAAGGTAGCTAATGTGAAGCAGCATTAAAATGCCATGCGTGTCGTTATTAATTGTCTAATTACGGAATGTTAATGAGTTCTGCATTACCGCATGAAGGCCCACCAATGGAGTTTAACCTTTATTCCCCTCTTTCCCTCTCTCCCCTCCATGTTTTTATTTTAATTGTTGATTTGAACATTTTCCTTATGGCTTGTTGGCCCCTTTATTTTGACCCTCCCCCCCCCCTGCCGGAGCAGCCCAGCCTCTGCGAGTAGTAACAGAGGATACCTGTCTCTTTCACTATCTAGTCCCGCCGCCTACGTCTCCCACCTCCAAGTCCGTGGGCACGCCGAGTGAGGCGGGGAGCCAGGACTCCGGAGATGGCGGCGTGGGACCCAGGTACGAGCATGTCTCCCGTTTCCGGCAAGCCCCACAGACAGCCTGGGGGTGGGTGAGGCAGGAATGCAGTAGGCGGATGGTAGTGGGCGTGGCTTACTGTCTCCCCAGAGTAAATCTCCCAACTCGTTCAAAGGCTCTGCGTTTGATACGCCGCCAGCGCAGGTCAGAACAGAGCTCGCAATGCAAGCCCAGGCCACGGTCGCGGATTCCGCCTTCCCATTGGTCCCCGCCCTCCTTGTGCCCAATCTCAATTGGCTCGCTCCGTTTGGCAGGATGGGTAAAATGGAGCCAGTGCCACTCATGATTCGATCCGCACGTCGCCTGGGACACGGCCCGACGACCTCCTCGCAGGGGGTTTATCCTGTCACCGCTGGACGGTGGCTGTGTTCTTTACTCTTAAAGCAGAGTATGTGAGATGTCTAGTCCTGGGGTGTATCAAAAAGGGCTCATAGTCTGTCTGACAGCTGAGCACGACTCCCAGAAACCCCTGACAGCCACGAGTCCCCCTTTCCGGAGACCTGCCAGAAGCCTCTCGCCCTGTCCTACCTTTTTTGCTTTACACACGTTTCACCTGCAGCATCTTGCTACGCAGTAAACTCCCAGAGATGTCGCTACTGTCATTCTGTGCAAAAAATTATGAACACGACGAATGACTTCTGACAGTCAGAGAAAAGTTCTGTTTATTTTTGTTAGCGTGACGTTTAATTAGCGCCGTGCTAAACGACTGACAAAAGGTCCGTGTCCCAGGCCGCCCGGGGCCGTGCTTAACCCCAAATTATGTCCCCGACCCCCTCTGGAAACCCTATCCCCCACCCATGTCCCTTCAGGGCCAGGCCCCACCTCCCCCCAGAAGGCCCCATACGATGACTCATTTCCCCCCAGCGGGGCAGGCCGCTTCCGGCACACATGGGAATTATGTTTTTTTGCAACGGTGGCTTGCAGGACCAGCCGTGGGTGATTCACAGCCCAGACAGAGTGTGTGCATACATGTGCGTGTGTGTGTGTGTGTGTGTGTGTGTGTGTGTGTGTGCGTGCGTGTGTGTGTGTCAGGCCGCCATGCCGGAGTGCAGCTGTATGTCGTGCCTGTGAAGCACTCACCTGTCTCTCTGCTCCGGTGACTCTCTCTCTCTCCCCCC
>JAODJU010000035.1:9533188-9548998 GCA_026776725.1 Gnathonemus echidnorhynchus | reverse complement strand
CCAGCCGAACATTTAGGTGATGCCTGAGAAGGGGGGGGGGGTGTGGGGGATTAGCAGTGCGGCACATTGGCTTTTTGTGGTGTATTTTGTCCAGGGGCTCGTCTTAATTTCCCTGTTTTGAATGCAGGGCTGCGTGGACCCCGGCGACCATCATGAGGCGCGGGACGGCATGAAAGGGCAGCTTAGTGCCTAAATGCCGAGTGTCCTCATGCAGGCCCTCGTGGAAATGGATACAATGCAAACAGCCCAGCCGAGCTCCCTCCGCCTGGGAGAAATCCACGGAATGAGGCCCCATTGTGGCACCCCCCCCCCCCCCCCCCCCCCAAGTCACTCGATTGAATCTGCGGGCGAGGATTAGAGATGATGGGCTTGTATTCATGCTTGGGGGGCTGTTTTGTTAAATCCAGATTAATTCATTAAATTTTATTGCCTGGCGAGAAGCATAAATACGCAGTCGTGGGGGCTTCATCACATATTCATGGTTTAAGATAAGTAGTAAATGTATTCAATTAAGTGGCCTTCAGTATTGGGGGGGGGGGGGGATCGGCTCTGCTCAGCCGACAGTCCTAATAACCTAATGGCCTGTCTTTCTGAAGCACGGGGAATGCATTCTCCTGTCCTAATTCCACGTGCCATCCGTCAGTCACGCCTGGAGTGTACCCTAATGGACGAACAACAGCAGCTTCTTCACTATGCGTTCTCATTGATTACGTGCAGGGAATGTTACAATGGCAGGGATATACCTGTCAGTAAAGGAGCGTTTGAACCCATTTGTCCGTAAGCGGTTATGCGATTACAGCCGACTTCTTTTTCTTTAGGTTTTATTTATTTTTTTTCTGGCTAATGAGGTGCAAACCTCCAGGGAGGTTTAAACAGCATCTCGTTGCCCAGTAGATTCACCGTGGCGTAGCTGCGCAATCACCCTGCTCTCTGCTAACATGGCTGTGACACGCATCCCCCACCCCAGCCCGATAACGTGGAAGGCAAGATCCGTGAGATCATCCCCCCGGGCTTCACCAGCAACACGGACGACTTTGTGGCGCTATTGGAGAAGGAGGCCAACTTCCGGCCGTTTGGGAGTCTGCTGCACACGTACACGGTGCACGGTGGGGAGGATGGAGAGGATATCACCTACCAGATCTACAAGGTGGGGCTGTCTCTGCGGGGCCGGATGCTTCATGCACGGGCAGCTGCCGATCTGGCCGACATTAACCCCCCCCCCGCCTGCCCCCCCAGGCGGACATGACGTGCCCTGGCTTCCGGGAATACCACGCACGCCTGCAGACCTTCCTCATGTGGTTCATCGAGACGGCCAGCTTCATCGACGTGGATGACGAGCGCTGGACCTACTTCCTTGTGTGAGCACCCCCCCCCCCCGTCCTCTCGCCATAGCCTGGCGCCCCCTTTTGTTCACCCTGCCACCAATTAGCCGGCCTGGTTAATTACATGTCCCCCCTCGACGGCGGGGGCATTGTTGATCTGCCGAGAGCTTCCTTTGTGCCCCCCCTTCTTTTCCCCCTTATTTTTCCAGGCCAAGAGTTGAATTGAATGCTGTTGTCTTTTGAAAGGCTGAATGGAGCTTAAACAGTAAAAAGTGCTTCTGCCGCTGTTTTCTTTGGCTTGGTCTCTATTCAGGCCCACAATGGGCAAATGGACTGAAGTGATGTAAAGAGGTCGGACCCCCGCCCCCCCCCTCCCCCAGCCTAAGTTGCTGGGCTCCAATTAAGTACATTATACATTCAGCTTGCGGCAGGTGTACCTACAGGGCAGCCCTCTGCCATGCGCCGGCGCCGGAGACGAGGCCGCGATTGACCCGCTCGCCTGTACGTTCTGTCCACAGATTCGAGAAGTACAATAAGGACGGAGAGACTCTCTACGCCACCACTGCCTACATAACAGTGTATAATTACTACGTGTACCCAGACAAAACCCGGCCACGCGTAAGGTAATTGCCGGGCTTGAATAAGCCCTCCTTTTCTTTGCCGAGTTGGGGGGGGGGCGGAATTATACATCTCCGTCTCCTTCTCTGCTGTCCCAAATTACCGGCTTGTGTGTCCTGTAAACCCGGTTCTCACTGACATCTCACAAAGTCAAAGTAGTTTGGAAAATTGTTATAAAAAAGCATTGATGGGCATAATAAATAAAAAAAACTATCATTATGAGGACAGTGATCGTATTAATTGATCATTATTCATTAAGAGTCTGAGTGTGGAGCAGAGGGAACATGGGTTTGTTACTTGTGTAATGGTTAGATTAGCATTGCCAGTGTGTTATTGGGATTTAAAGGGCCGGTACTTGTTTTTGACAATAGGGTTTTGGGCTGTTTTGTGTTTACTGTGTTTCTCTAACAGTTATCAAGCCCCAGCTGATGGTATGTAGTGCTGATGACCGTTTGAAGGCCTGCTAACCCTGCTTTTTCATTCTCACACACTCCACCCCCCCACCCCCACCGCTCTGCCACGCAGCCAGATGCTGGTGCTGCCCCCATTCCAGGGAGAAGGTCACGGGGCCCAGCTGCTGGAGGCGGTGCACCGCTTCTACTGCACGTCTCCGCTGGTGCAGGACATCACAGGTGGGACACATTCCCGCCCCACCCCCCCCACTGCTTGCCAGCAAAGGCCAAAGCCTAGAAGATCCAATGCACAACACAGAAATGGTTAATGGATAGTTTTCCAGGGGAATATACGTTCATTCATTCATTCATTCATTCATAAAACCAAATCCCTCCCTCTAGAAACTAGTTACACCTGCTAATGCACTATTAGGGGCCGTCTGTGCAGATCATACACCTTTAGCCCGTGGAATCTGCTGCTTTTAAAAACGCAGCCGGCACATATCCACGTTCACTGCAGACGGTCCACCATCTATCCCGGGTGAGGAAGGAAAACAGGCGAGTACTTTTAGGGTGAAAGGGGTCATGGGGAGGGGGCAGAATTACTGCCCCGAAGGCAGGCCGTCTGATGTGGAATTAAACCCCCGCCCCAGTGCCTGCCGTTCCCGGCCTTACAGCCACATTGTTCCAGTCACCCAAGCGTGGGAATCAGTGGTATTCTGGGCAGCCGCAAGCATTCCACCTGTTTTTCCAGTCGTATCCCTGCACTGGTGCTTTAGGAGTGTATAAATCTCACAACACGGCCAACTTCAAGGCGCAATTCTGAGACTATTTTCAATATACTATTGGGGGGGTCTTTACGGTGCGTAGTAAAAATGACGGTGGTGCTTTTGGTTTTAGCGGAAGATCCCTCCGAGAGCTACGTGAAGCTGAGAGACTTTGTGTTGGTCAAGCTCTGCCAGTCGCTGCCATCCTTTGCCCCGGAGCAGCTGAGCCAGGGTTTCAGTGACGCCATGGCGACGGAAGCCCGCGAGAAGCTGAAGATAAACAAGGTGAGAACGTACGCACACACCAAACCCCGCAGCACTCCTACGGTCGGCTGTTTGGAGTCACTGATCAGTTGTACCCGCAGCACCTGAGTCTTGCCTAGAGTAGAGGCCCCTTTCTTGAGTGAGCGCCTCTATTTTGACTTGTTCATTAAGCCTCCTTTATAGGGAAGCAATTAAGTTAATTCTCTTTACTGCCTGTGGATAACAGTGCTGATTACTCGCGGGATTGTTGCGGGGTTTGGTCGACGAAACTCTAAAGTAAAACTTGGAAATTGTGTTTCATTCGTATTTTTGGATTTAGGTTTCTTTCCACCCCATTAAAAAAAGATCACAGATGCACGTCACGGGTTTGACGGGCGCACGTCACGGGTTCTGATGCGTTCATCCCCTGTCGCCCCAGAAACACGCCAGGCGCGTGTATGAGATCCTGCGCCTGCGAGTGACGGACATGAGTGACGAGGAGAAGGCAAGGTCATACCGGCTGGAGGTCAAACGGAGATTGTTTGGGCCCTACAAGGTGTGTTTGATGGACTTAAGCCGGGGGGGGGGGGGACAGTTTAATAATCATTTGTGTGTCCTACATTCTTGGTCAGCAATATTAAACAATATTAGTACGAAAAGGGTTTTAAAAATCTATTACTCCCCTAAATTGAGAAATGGGCTCCCACACAAGGTTACAGAGCATGAACACTGAATGAACGGACAGTCCTGGATTTTTAAATCCCATTCAACGAACGTGACGTCGACTGTACACATCAGGGTTGGGACCATTCCGTAATGCATTAGTCGATTCCAATCCAAATCAGGAAATGAAACTGGAGTTGAAATTTAAATTTCCTGAAATTCGAACTCAGTTCCAGTTCTGTTCCCCATAGTATTTTTTCCAATCCCAGCTCCAGTTCCATTTCCTGATTTGGATTGGAATCGACATGCATTCTGGAATGGCCCCAACTCTGGTTCACATGCTCATGCACATCAAAAGTGTGTTTTTGTTGTGTTTTGGTATGAGGGTCACTTCAGACAGAACCGCACCCTGCGTTTGGGCTGACACACTGAAACCGAAAGGCCAGTGTAAAGCCAGGCGGTCGACTTCGCGGATTCGCTGCATGTCCTGCGGCTGAGGTCTCTCCCACTGCAATGTTGGATGGCATTACCGTGGGCCGACGTTCTGGCTGTCCGCACAGGCCCCGCAGACACGGAGAGGCAAACCGGCTCTCAGTGCTAACTGGGATCTCCACAAATTTCATGCGGTGCCCATCGTCGGATCCCCGTGGCGACGAAGAAGTGTCCAGCGAATTTGCATGTCGTTTACCGGGGTCGCTCTCCGGGAACGCGGTGCTGCTTTGCACACGCGCACCCGCTTTAAGAAAACCAAACGGGGGGTGGGACTTAATGGCCGCGGGAAGCTTCGTTCCAGCATCATTACGGGGCTTTTGAAGTTTCATTAGGCCGCCCGCTTGCTTCCTCGAAGCGCCCGCCCGCCCGCCATCCATTTGCGGCCCCCTACCCCAACTTGTATTTACCTGTGGCCTTTTTCCATTATGCTATAAAATTACTGTACAATGCTTTTGAAAGGAATCCCATTTTGTGGCAACCAGGATGGGTGGGAGGGGGAAGACGCCCAGGGCTGCCTCGTAACAGGCAGGAGTCCTTTTAGGACTCGCGACCCTTCGAGTCCCGTTTTGGGGTCGTTCTTGAATGTCTCGTGGGTCTGATTTTTGCATATACTGATGACCTGAATGTGCGCTCTGTCGTTTGCGTTCATGGATACGTAATGAAGTCTGGATATGGGATTGAGATTGTAAATGAGGCCGGGAGTGAGACGCGGCATCTCACCCAGTGTAAACGCCGACGGCGGCGCAGACTCGTTTATGGAAGCGGGAACGAGAAACAGGGAGGAGCACAGGCAGGAGATCTGGAGACCAGATGGGGAAACTCTCGGCCTGGGAACGGAGGCAGCGGTTAGATTGCAGAGCTCCCCTCGCCTGGGCCATGTGTGCAGTATTAGATGCAGGTTCCCGGGGCTGCATGCTGTCTGGCCCCTTGGGTGTGCATGCATGTATGCGTGTGCACATGCGGCGAGGGTCTCTGCTATGCACGGGGACACCTGGTCCTGTGCGGTAGCAGCACTGTATCAGTTATGGTTCCTCTTTACTTGCTCCAGTACATGCATCCATTACTTGTACATGCATCCATAAGACTTAAACTAAATCACCTCCTTTCTCATAGCGACTTGGACGAGTTCGCTCCACCCTCCTTGTGTGAGGCTGCAACAAATAAACACCCCCAAGTGTTCGATGATAAGACTCCCTGTCATCCAGGGGGCATATTAACTTATCTGGGGGCCCTCGGCTGACATCAGCGTGGACGGTCAGGTGTCATTCCCTTTTTCCATGGGCAGGACAGGGCGGGTCCCTGACACATGCCGGGGCCCTAGGCAATACCCTCGTTGCATTACTCATTAAATTATTAATCTCAGTGATGCTCCCTGTCTGCCTCAGACATCCGAGGCCTCTTACCAGCATGTTGCTTTGTGTGTGTACAGAAAAACCAGAGAGAAATGGTGAAGATGCAGAAGTGTCTGAGGCCAGAGGAGCTGGCTTCTCACATCAGCCAGATGGACACAGAACTGCAGCACCAGGAGCTGGAGAAGAGCTACCAGGAGCTGCTAGCAGACTACAGACGGGTCATCGAGCGCCTGGCTCGAATCTGATCCACCACGCAAGACCCGCCACCCATATCCCACCCTAATCCCCTTATAGAGCCCTTTCTATGGTTGTTTGCGTACGCGTTCCCAGTGCTGCAGCCGATGTAGGTCCTAGCGGTCGCTAACCGTTTTGGGAATCAGTCTGGGAGTGACCTGGAAGGGGTGAGATCGGTCGTGTCGTTTGAGGGACTGTCAGCCCACTCTAACACGGGCCAGCAGGTTCTTCTTCGCAGAGCTTTCTGTTCTCAGGCATTACCTGGAAAGTCTTTTGGTTTTGAAGCACTTGGAGAAAACCAACATTTTGTACATTGCATAATGGGATGTCCCTTAGTCATCTTGTGCCATTAGGACTTGTCATGACTGTGACTGACTTTGAAAGTGATTAAAAAAAGACCCTTGTATTTCTTCTTGAAGTCTTGTGGTTTTTGTTCTGCTGTTAACACAAGTCCTTGAGGGTCCCTCTTCAGCCATGTTTTGCTTGGCGAAGGTAGGATTTCTGCTGTAATTTCCATCCAAAAAGTAATCAGCCTGATGCCAATTAAGGATGTATTGATCAGGGCTTGTTTGCGCTCTGTTCATCGCTCCACCACTGGTCTTCATGCTGTCGGCCCTGTTTGCATCTCCCAGATCCTTAGAGGTGCGGTTCCTGATCTGTGTGCCAATTACCGAAAATTGTGCCCTGGTTTCTTTGACTTGGGAGGGGAGGCTGAATCGAAATTAATCACGGCTTCGGAGGAGCCCACGTCAGGGAGTTGCTGTGGAGAATCGCCCACGGACTTCCCGACCTTCGGAGGCGTTGGTCCCGCAGCAATCTTTGAAGCTTTGAACAATCAGATAATCAGGACTAGGAGGAGTGGCTTCATTCCATGGCTGTAATGAGTAAGAAAAAATTAACGGGGAAAAAAAAACAGCATCAGTAATCCGGTATTTTCTAGATTTTCAAACAAAATGTCAGAGGCTTGGCTTGGGGTGGTAAAATTTGATATTTTAGGACCGAGTGAGCGGTAGGGCTGGCCTCTGGTCACCAAGGAACATTGAAATTCGCCAGAACAGGCAGCTGCCAAATTGCACTGAAAACAGCAAGCGTCCACAATGACGCTCTCATCCTTTCAAAGGAGGTCGTGAGCTTACAGACCCGTGACACACTGTCAAGTGGCAGCTGGGGGGTAGCAGGACCTCTCAGATCTGCCTGCAACTGGTGACTGCTGTCCTGCCTCTTTTAATTGCCTTTTTGAGACTAGTATGGTCAGAATCCAAGATTAATCCAAATAGATTCTGTATCACTGCAGAGATGTTAGGTTAGAAATTATACATTTGCATGTCAGATTCAGGTTGTTCTATAATAGCTGCAGAAGCAGTTGAGGTCCACTTTCTTTCCAAGATTGATTGATGTGGCATCTTCTGGCTTTTTATGTTTGCAGATGGCCAGGCTCTATATCCTTCATTTTCTCTCTCTGTCTCTCTGTTTTTCCCCATGTATGAATAGATTTAATGAATTTGCTCCTTTGGGGACCCGATCACCAACATGAACGGCAGATTTAGCAATATGTACATACAGAATGATCATTTACCTTGTAGATGTTTATTTTTATCTTTGCTATCCATTTGACCCAGACAAGCTGTTTTTATAGCAGGCATATATCTTGTTAGGATTCTCTTAGACTTCGAGAAATCAGTGCCTTAAGCATGACCAGATCCACACTCGTGCAGCATTTCTCCTCAGAGGAGGAGAAATTTAATGAGGAAGTATGACTGCATAAGCCCATAATTCACAACCTGAGGTCAGCAGGCTTTTTCTGGGTGTCACCAAATGTCAAATTAATGCCCCTGATAAGAGGACTTCACCTGCATAGCCTAATGCTGTAGTTGGATTTGTAATTTTATGACATTAAATGTATACAAGAGTATTTATTGGGGTGGAGGGTTGTCAAAAGGTACCTTGGGCGTGAGAGTGTGTAGGAAGCAAAGCTTCACGTGAAGCCACCAGTGTGGCAGCTGGGACGTCCAGCCTGGGAAGGACCTCGGCGCTTCAGAAGCTGCTCGGATTTCCTCTGAACTGGAAACGCAACACAAGTGTCTCTGAAGACAGCGTTGGGGTTGCAGCTATTAATTCGCTTTGATATGTCGTGTTGAATCAAATCAGTTTGGCAGCCGTGGCTCATTTTGGGCTCCCCCTTGTGGCTGTCGTGACTTCTCCTGCCTGATTGCGGATGTTGAGTGTTAGGCTAATGAGCAGTGCTATGCCTTTCAATTTAAAACCTCTCTGTGATGGCATAGCCTCTACTCTGAGGACTTATTTTAATGGCCATCTGTGAAAGCCGTTACACATTTCCAAGGGTGGGGGGGTGGATCAGGGTATTGAGGTTAATTTTCATATTCCCTCTTCTCCCCAACATTAAAATGAAACCCAGCGGCTCGGCCGTAAATTGATAAATCGGATGATACTCATTACCGTGGATTTGCTAAGCGCCGCGCGAGGTTATCGACGCTCAGGGAGAAAGTGCCGGATGCCAAGCATGCCGTCTGATGTCATGATATGGCGTGACGCGTCTCTGCTGGATAAACGTCCACATTTGTGGCTGAAAGACAAACTTCCTGATAGAATGGACCTTCCAAGCCCCGCTGTCACCTTTCCACATCACAAGGAGGGATGTGGCAGCCCATAGCCAATCACACGCCCAATTCCCTCTGGAGTCCATTCCTGTCCAATCATTTTCAAATCTTCACTCCTGAAAATATCTGAGTAACATAGATGGGGCTGTCAGCCAGAGGTGGAAAGTTCTGGTTCAGAAAGAACAAATCCAGACCATGATCTTCTTTCAACCAACCAACTGAGTACTCTGTGAATGTGACTCTTTATACTCAACTGGTTGGTTGAAACAAAATCTTGGTCCGGATTTGTACTTTCTGAACCTGAACTTTCCACCTCTGCTGTCAACTTCAGCGTTTTTATCTTGTGTTATTTAGGGGTTGGTCAGAGGAAAATGACGCTATAGAAAATAACTAGTTATATTCAGTTTGCTCCCTTTTTTGATGCATTTTTCTCTCAGCCCAGCTCACTGACATCCTGAGAAAGGATTTTATCGGCATGTTTGCTCTCCCCTCACAGTAACAAACATTTCCCCAGTGTCACGCTGCTTTGGGGACCATCAGAGCTGGGACTCAGAATTACAGAGATTCCACGTTTCATCCTGGTGGCCAGAGTGTTATTTTCCCCCATCTCTGTGAGACTTCCTGGGTGCCCATTTGGTCGATGTCCGCCCCCAGATGTGTTATAACTTGTTGCTCTGTTCGGTCACAGAATAAATGTAAGTCCAGTATTGGTGAGCAGCTTGAATATGTGGCCGATATATCGTAGTTTCCCTCGCTGCCGCCACGCCTTGCCGTTGCGAGGAGGCTGCCGTTTTTGTCAGGACCTCTGGCTCTGATTACACCTGCTGGCAGCACCATCCTGCGCTACTGTTACCTGATGGCGCCTTTGAAGCCTCCAGCTCAGACTTGCCGGCAGCCTGGACCGGCGCGCTGGAGGAGCTCGTTAACATGATACCGCCGCCGAGGAATCCCAGAGTCATGCTCTCTTGATTCCCAGGACAGTGAAAGGGACCCGTGTCACTCCCCGCCTCTCCGGTTACCCCCTTATCGTGTTTCTGGGCCGTCTCTGCGCCCTGCAAGACCCCGGGGCCTCGGAAGCACTGCCAAACTCGGGCCTCTATTCGGCTCCTCTTGTAATTGAGGCCCTTTTAGATAATGTTTGACGCACTGACAGGCAAGACTAAACATTGTAAGAGAGACTTGGTTTGACATCTTTTAATTGCACGTGCCAATAAAAGGCTGACTGCCCCCTTTTCACTGGCTGAGATCTTACAGCTGATATGCTAATGAGCCCAATAAAGGCCCGGCTGGAACCCGCTGCACTCGCGCCCCACGCTGCCGGCGTCTCAGCTAAGGCCCCGACGAGCCGCTGGGCCCCCATCGCACCTGGCCCCCGGCGCCCCGCCGCTTTGTCACACACGCTGTTCTCCTGTTCGGAAAATGATGTTTTCTGTCCTTCTTGCAGTGTCAATCATGTCATGACATGGCGGGGGCTGTGGGGGGGGGCAGCTGTCTGAATGGACCAGAACTGCTTCACAAAACATTCATTTGTTCACTATAAAACCCAGTCTGTAATACTATTTATTTCTGAGCCATTACTCTGGAATTTTGTGCAATACTTTCCCCGACATTCTTTGCACTGTTACTGTTTATTATCTATTACATTTTGTTACTGTCTATAAATGTCTAAATATCGTTTTGCTTGCTATATGTGTTTATTGTGCTACTGTAAACTGTCTGTCTGCCTGTCTGTCTATATCATACCAATATCAGACTAATTTTTCCATCTTTAAAAATCAGATCAGTGCCATTCTGGTGAAAATGCAAATCTTTCTTTTCCTATTTTTCAGAAGACTATTTGCTTTCATTAATTAAAGGAAAGACAACAGCAGACTTTCTGATCAGTTGCAAAGGAGAAGGTCTTAATACCAGATTCATGATTCAAATGCTTGAACCAAAACTCAGTTGACAAACTGATACAAAATTAACTTGAATTGAAATGACTGGTGATTGAAATGACTGAGACTGCAATTCACCCTAATTTCGATTTTTTTTTTTCCCTTCAGCTTTAAATTAAATTCTAGGATTTATATAAAATTATATAATTCATTTCCTTTGGCAGGGCAATTATCAAGCAAACTTCAGGTTTTATTCTCTTTAAACATATTAAGTTGCTCGCATGTTGAAATTCACAGGTGTTTTGTATAAGTAGCCTGCGTAATTATGTGCCCCACAGGGTTACTTTAATTACATAATGTTTGGAAAATGAAAATCTTACATGCGAGCAATTGCATTGAATGAATAATTCGATATATTAAACAGAGACTCTGAAGCAGAGCTTGCTTTGCCAGAATGTGATGGATTTTCCCTATTCGCTCGTGTGCTGAGGGGTGATGATTTGCAGTGACTGAAGACTTTCCGCACGCTGCTTGTTATTCTGTGTCCCCTGTGATGTATGTTGGTAGTGCTGGAAACGTAAACAAGTCCTTCCTGTATCACAACTCGATGAACCACTGGCTTTATGGTCATAGGACGACCTTGTCTTGGTTTGACAAGACAGGAAGGTAAAAATATATCAGGTTTTTGTCTTTCCCCTCTCTGGTGGTCGTTCATTATAATTATAATTTTTTTAACATCAGGGGTTGCTAATTATTTTCAACCAGTATTAATTGACATACATTATTAAAGTGAACATGTGTGTGACATGTGGCAGCATAGATGTTCCTCGTGTTACGTGACGTGATGAACGGGGGCAGGAAGCAGAGGAGCCCGGGAATCGGAAACGGTCCTCGGAGCCAAAGAACAGAACTTCCTGCACTGGAGACGATTCATCAGCGCTTACTGTAGACCACGGCTGCGACATAAATCTCCCAAATGAGCCATGTGGTCGAGGTAGAGGGGCAAATACTCTCAAAATGTTGTTTTCTCATTAAAGCAGTAAGATTAGGCTGTAAATTGCAGGTTTTTCCTGTGGAAGCCGCTGGGGGAGGGGCGGAGGGGTCAGGTGGAGATGATATCAGTGATGGGAGGCAGGAAGCTGTAGTAATCTCGTCAGGTTATAGATCTGGCTCTGCGGGCCCCTCGTTTTGTCTTCATTTACCCCTCATTGCTGACTCCGATACCATCGTGCGGTTTATGTGGCAGCTCAGGTAAATAAACGTCGACAGGATTCTCGTCCCGGACGCGCACAAATTGACGTCGAAGTTGACGCATGGGCTGGGAAAATGGAGTGAGCGAGCCAGGCCAGGAATCGTTAGTGAGGCCATCTGCAGAGGGCTGCGGCAGGTGACCTCCACGGCCTCCACGTCTCCTACCTGTCAGCTGGGAGGTTGCCGCTGGCCACACGGCCACCTAGACTTTGGGGGAAACAACCTTTATGCTCCTGTTTCAAAGGCTGTGGATCCTCAGATATATGTATACATATGTATATGTATAGTCGTGTACAGAAGCACTTTCCGGAAGCATGTTTTGTGCCAGTGTGCTAACAGTGGAGTTGTGGCCTGTTTATTCCCGTTATGCATCAGCATAAATCCCTTCAGCACCATAAGAAGTGAATTCTGCACCATTTCTGGTTTATTTGAAGTGGAGCACCACCCCCCCCCACAAGTCTGACTCTTCAACCCCCCCCCCTCTTTTTTTTAAAGCCCACCGTGTGTTTTCCAGTCTGACCGAAGCTTAGTCAGTAAACAGGAACGCTGCCTGCCCCACGAGAAGTCCCGCTGAGATCTTCCAGATGCGGCTCGCTAATTAGGGCCGAGTCTCCCCTAAGTGTCACGCGCGTGAGGAGCTGTAACGCACCAGTGCTGAACCCTCCGGCCCTGACATGGCCGAATCCGCAGGTGCTTGTATTCTAAACACTTTGGTTATGTCTTGTTTTGTTTTCTGACTCTCTCCAGCAAGTCAGTCCAGGCCGTGTTTTTACACGGCGGTTTCCTGCTCAGGTGAGCTGCCCGGTACCCCTCGCTCCTGACTCACCACGTACCCCCCAACCAGGCCCCCCACACGGATTTGTGAGCCGGAGCTCGGCTTGGTTTTCCTTCAGTGTGCTGTCACGTAAAATCACCTTCAGTTTCAGTCTGTTCGCCTGCCATTTTCTAAGCATTTTCCACAGGGCTGCAAATTGCCGGCAGACCCCTTGAGGTGGCCCCTGGAGTTGCACCATCCATCATTTCCGCCATTTTGTTTCCCGATCGCTGTGAGCACAATGCTGGCTCACCCGGCCCTTCCCCCAGGGCTGATCCCGCGTTGATTAAGGAGACTCTGCAGCCCGTCGCCTCCTACAGGAGGGGATGCAGACTGCCCCCCACCCCCATCCCAAAACCGCAACAGGAAGCACTGGCTGGTCTATCAGTCCCCCCCCCCCGAACAGAACAGAAATACATAGCCGGGTAATTAATAGCGGCCCGACTCCTCTCCCAATTACCAGGAAGACAGCATCTGTTTCCCCCCAAAATTACACCACCGTTCATAAGTATGAACCAGGGTAAAAAAAAAAGGCACTGAGACGGGCGTTTCAGAGAGGCTGTCCTCACCATGTGCCCCGCCGCCGCACGTGTGCCGCGATCTGAGCAGAGTTGCATAGCAACTGCGAATGCCGGCCCGAAATTGCAGGGCTCCCGAGAGGAGCGCCGCACTCCTCCGGCGTCCTCCTTTGTGTGACTCCCGCTGGTGTTATTCTGAGTGTGAAACTGGAGGGCGGGGCTGGGACAGCCAGCTGAAACGGCACTGCAGCATGCGGAGAAACGATCGCAATATGTCCACCTAACGGAAGGACATTTAGAATATTTAGTGTTTATAAATAATCGTCTTTATATATTATTATAATATATAAATTATTATGTATATAAATAAATTTCAAAATAGATTTAAAATGTGTCCTCCTCATTGGGCTTAAATGAAATAACAATCCACCAGCATATATGAAATATACACAGTGCCGGTCATCCCATTCGGGGACACAGGCGGCCGCCTAGAGCGCCATCTTCTGAGGAGGTGCTGACTTAGCAAGACAATATCATGTTGTCGAGGCTGGGGGGTGGGGTGGGCTACTGGTGGTGACGCTCACCTAGATTTCCTTACGGGATTCAACTGGCACTGCAGTAGTTGCTGTAGCTCAGCAAGTAGAGCACTGTATTAATTGTACCATTGTGAGTTGGAATCCCAGGGACATTATACTTGCATTACATTCTGCAGATGCTTTTTTCCAACACGGCGTATAACTCAGGCAAATATCACATACCAGCTGCCAAAGAGCCGACTATCCATCAGGGCAGCCAGGCTGAGCTTCCAGTGAATGTCCAGATACGCGTGTGAGCAGTTTGGGAGCAGGAGCTGCACAGCTTCTAACAAAGCAAGAATCTAATCAAACTGTTCAAGGGTCAGTATGTTCAACATAAAAACATACAAAGATGGGTTTTGGCTCTAAGTGGACTACAGATGAAAATCTGCTGGTTTGCTTTTCATGAAGGTCAATCTCCAGTTGGTCCTGGGGCCTGCAGTGCTGTTCCCAGGTCTGGGGAGGTTCCACCAGTCTTCACTGCTGTAATTATTAGTGTACCAGTCCCCCCCACCTGCCCCCACCCCTGCAAGGCCTTTACTCGTGGTGTGAAAGAAACTGGAGGCTTCTGGAGAAGCTCAGAAGCTGGGGAGAAGTCAGCGGGACCCCCTGCCCCCCCATGCCCCCCCGGGAATCCATGCAGAAATCAGTGTGCTGTGCGATGTTTATGTCTTCCCGGCGCTCAGCCCCTGGGGGCCAGCTTCTCAGCAAAACCCCCCCCCCCACCGACCGCAGAGTGGTGTGCTCACGATTTGATGGACACACCCCCTCGCCCATCTGGTTGTGTGGTGGGAGCTGCCCACTGAACCTCTCTGATCTTCTTGGTTCTGGTAATTTCTGCCTTAAAGATGTATCCCTGTCGGGCGTGAAAAACAAGCGCTTCGTGTGAGAGGGAGGTGAAGACCGTCTGTGCAAAAAACAGCATTTCCCCCGAAAGTCATGCTTTTATCCATTGCGTAAATCACAGTTACATATTTTGAAACATCTCTATAATTTAACAGTAAACTAAATTTTGCTCGTTAAGTGAAAACCTTGGCCTGGCCGCTAATGCTTGTTTTATTTGATCTTGTAAAACCGTGAGTCTTTAAACTCGCTGTTCTAAGAAAAAAATGACATTTAACCCCTCGTCTCCCAGCCTCCACCCACCCCCTCAGTACTCTCTGCCTGTGGAGGATCATGGGAAGCAGGTCAGGCCATTCTCAGCTATGCAGTTATAGCTAAAAGTGGTGTGTGCCCTTTGACTGTCTCCGTGATTGTGTGGCTCTGGCAGCGGTCGGCTTGACGGGTGGAGTCTTTAAGCCCCTGGGGGGGTGGGAATTCCGGTGGTGGGGGGATTCCGGCCAAGAAGACCGAGGACCCCGAAAAGCGTGGCTTGTTCTCCCACCTGTCTGGCCCCCACTCAGCTCCGCTCTTCCTTTGTGAAGATGACGAAGCGAGACGAGAGAATCCTCTCTTTTATCACACTTTGTTTTAAGTCACATCACAGCAGCACATGGTGGGGGGGGAAGTGGTTAGTCGGTGATCTGCACAGGGACAGGGCAGTTACTGCTGTCAGAGGTCTGCACAGAGCAGGAGCATCCAGAGATTTATGAAAAGGGGGCAGAGCTTTTACTGGGGGAAGGGGGTCTGGTTTTAATGAAAATAAATGAGAACACATTATTTAAACTAATTAGTGTACATTTATTGGGGGGGGGGGGGTGAAAGCCCCCCTCATACACCCTAGTGATGCCCCTGTCACAGAGATGGGTGGGAGGAATTACCACTGACTGAGGTCTGTACAGGGAAGGGAAGGGGTGATTTACTTGTGTGTGAGTTCTTAGCTATGACTGAGGTCTGTACCGGGACGGGAAGGGGTGATTTACTTGTGTGTGAGGTCCTAGCCCTGCCTTAGGTCTGTACAGGGACACGAAGGTGTGACTTACTTGTGTGTGAGGTCCTAGCTATGACTGAGGTCTGTACCGAGACGGGAAGGTGTTATTTACTTGTGTGTGAGTTCCTAGCTATGACTGAGGTCTGTACCGGGACGGGAAGGGGTGATTTACTTGTGTGTGAGTTCTTAGCTATGACTGAGGTC
>JAODJU010000035.1:9516520-9529306 GCA_026776725.1 Gnathonemus echidnorhynchus | reverse complement strand
GGGGGGGGGTGGGGGGTGGGGTTATTTCCTGGGGTATTTTCCTGGTTCCCCATCCATTTTATCTCCAATCATGTGACTGTCCCAGCTAAAGCCAGTCTCAGCCAAGGTGTTCAGTCACCTATGGCGCCCCCCTGTGGTTGATATGACATACAAGTGGCACTTTGTGGGGCCTCCCAGGGGGAGAGTGACAGTCAGCATATACCCCAATCATCATGTCAGGGCAACACCCTTTCCTATGGGGGGGTGACAGTGGACCAGCTTCCGACGTTACCCCTCACAGATGAGTTTTATTAGTCTTTGGGAATGTTCCACTCGCTGCAGCAGTACTTAGTGCCTTAATCCATCCAGAAAGGCCTGTGGCATAGTTCAGTAAATAATGACACAAAGATGGCTTGATTTGCGAGTTTCTTCCTTAACCCCTAATTGTATTTGACCACGCAGACGTGCAGGAACGTAAACGGTGCATCTTCAGAATCGCAGCGAGCCCATTGTGGTTAGCCTCCATAATCATTTTTACAAATAATTTTAATTTCAATTGACATGAAACAAGTTCCTTCTTGTTCCCATTTTCGACAGAGCTATTTGCTCGAAACCCAAGGACTTATACTTGTTTCGAATCTTAATTATATGTCCAGACAGAGAGTTTGCTACGAGAAAGTGTGAGGTATTCCAATATGAATTGTCGGCCTGTGTGTGTAAATCACAAGTAATAAATTAGTCAGCTATTTGGCATATACATAACATGCACTTCAGAATGAGCACAAGGCATTGTTAAATATTTTACGTTAACATTGCTATTAAAACTATTTAGGGTCTTCAGATGAAAGGAATGTTATTATTATATATTACATTATGTTTTCCAGTTTACAGTATACTGCAACTATACTACTATACTCTTTATGTATACATAAATACTCAGGACCTGAGTACCCCAGGAAGTGAACTATGGCCTGGGCTGATGATAAAAGTGAGCTCTTCATGGTCACTGTGGACTAGATTGATGACATGCGGTTCTGAGTCTGCAGGGCTGAGGCGGCGTCGTGGGGGGGGGGGACGGGGGCACGGTCCCCCCTTGCAGCTTCGTGCCCTTCCTGCCGGGAGACTCCACGTTGGCCCGGAATAGCACGGCCCACGCCGCTAAATAAGCCCATTGTCGCGCCGGAGTCATTCTCATCTTCATTTGCAATCTCGTTTTCCTCTCTGCCCTCAGCCGGCCCTTAATGAGGCCAGACTGTGTGACGACAGGCATTGTGGCCTGACAGGGGACGGCTACGCCAAGAGATGAAGATCAGATTTAGGGCTCGCCCTGCAGGCCTGGCGGAGGGCGCAGAACGTCCTGTGGTGGCGTTGGGCACAGGATGGCGGGAGATATACGGCGGTATGCTTTCTCTGGCTCACCGCTGACTTGCATGTGCGTGTGTGTGTGTGTGTCTCTGCATGTATGCGTGTGTGCCTGTCTGTTTATCTGTCTGTGTGTATCTGTGTGTGTCTGTCTGTGTGCGTGCATGTGTGTGTGTGCATGTGTTTGATTTTGTAATTATTACATTGTAGGGACCAGATTTCCCCACAATGTGATAAAAACCTGTAACTTTTTACCTTGTGGGGACTTTTCAGTCCTCACAAGGGGAAGCTCAATTTTATAAAAACCTCCTACTGCAATCAAAAAACCAAAACACCCATAAGTCTCGTATTTTGCTTGGTAACTTATGATTAAGGTTAGGATTAGGGTTAGGGTTAGGGTTAGGATTAGGGTTAGGGTTAGGGCTGGTTAAGGTTGTCGTTGGGATTAGTTTTTTTCCCATAGAAGTGAATAGAGTGTCCCCACAAAG
Organism: Gnathonemus echidnorhynchus; assembly: GCA_026776725.1. Taxonomy (NCBI): domain Eukaryota; kingdom Metazoa; phylum Chordata; class Actinopteri; order Osteoglossiformes; family Mormyridae; genus Gnathonemus; species Gnathonemus echidnorhynchus. The sequence continues at coordinate 9,527,477 of JAODJU010000035.1, read as the reverse complement.
ATATGAATACAAACGTATATGCATGTGGGGTTAGTGCCATATGTTTGTGTGCCTTTGTGCTTCTGTGTGCCTGGATGAAAAGTGTTTGCAGGCCGCTTACCGTGTGCATGTTTACTGTGCTTCGGTTTAGGAGGCGTGGTGAGCAGTATGTTTGTATGCACGTATTTATCTATGTTTATGATGCTCGATTATGTGGCTGTTCACATGTCGGTGTGTGTTTGTGTCAGGCTGACTTTTTACACACATAAATGTAAATATTATATCTCTCTTGCCTACAGATTTGGGGCGATGCTGTTCTCGAGGTAAACAGTTGTGATGTGAAACCTGGCTGACTGACTGGATTTATATGGAGTGTTTAAGTAAATATAATGCAAATCTGCAGATCTGCAAATCTGTATTGTTTAGTAACGCTGAGTATTGGAAAGTATTAAATAAGTAATGCCTCCTCTCCACGCCCTTGTTAGCGTACATCGCTCATGCTTCTCATTGTTGAGAAGTCAGAGCATTTACCTGCTTGTGTGGCGGCTCAGTGCTGGGTCTCAGATTAGCCAAAGCGGATAGAGTGTCACCTGTCTCGCGTGAGCACGAGATCCTCAGGCACCCCGCTCAGCCTGGACGGGGAAACAAACTTCATCGTCCTTCTTCTGCAAGGTGGACCCTTCCCAGGAACCCCCTCCAGGTGAACAGTGTGGTGCGTCACATGATCCCTGATGGTTATTCACCCTCCCCACAGGGAATCCCACCTCCCAATTACAGTGGCACAATTTAGGGCCTTCAGAGCGGAACCGCAGTGGCGGCACAGCAGATATGAGAAGATCCCGCTCCGTTTAATATAAAGTGATCTGTGGATAAGTCTGGAGAACACATGGGACTTTGTGTCGTCCCGATTCACTCGACAGGCACAGGGAGTAATTACACCCAATTGTTAAGAGGGATGCTTTATATGTAAGTCTGTGCTGGAATTAAAAAACAGAATTTTACTGGGGCGTAAAACTGTAAAACTTAATAGGATATGCAAACGATCTTCATGAAAAAAATCTTATGAGCAAAATTTTTTTACAATGAACTTTATTTGGCAGCCAAAGCGAAGTACAAGCAAAGTAGATGTATATTTCCTCAGAGAAAAAGCACAAAAATGAACATTAGAATATATACAAATTAAGCATAGCACAATGAACTAACAAGATTTTCTTCTGTTCTCCAAAACGTTACTGATATCTAGTTGGATGGCTAGATGAACACCGCTTCAGGTCCCAAACCTCCTCAGGGGCACCTCAGCCATTCCATGCATTTGTTAAATTTCACCACCAGCTCACTTAATGCATTTACTAATTTGATTAGTTAAATGACTCACTGAGCTATTGATTAGCCATACAAGGTCTGCTAGTGGTCGAATCAAAGGAATACATGGAGTATTGGGCGGTTTCTGCAAATCTGGGGGTGACTTTAGCAGAGGGTTTGAAATGGCTAAGCTGACACACTTGGACAGACAGGACATCATAGTTCTATACCAACATGAAGATCATTTAAGGATCATTTTCTCTGACTGCGTAAGACTAAGACGGTGCTGTATGTCAAGTGAGAAATCAGAAAAGTAAAGCAACAGCAAACATTACCCTTCCAAGCACCTGCGGGGGGGGGGTACCATGCCCCCGTGTGACTCATTACATGCACATATTTATTTACTATAATTCTGCTTTATTTCTAAGTTTCTGTTGTTTAATCATACAAACCATAATGATTACACAACTATACAGTGAATTCAGAAAATGAAATAAATATCCATGTTTTTGTTGTTCTTCTCTGAAATCATGCAAAGCCAGTCCAAATAAATAAGATACAAACTAGCACAGCAGTCAGTTTTTAATTCTGCTGCATATTGCTCCCCATTTTACCCAATATTTAGGGAGGGGTGAAGCTACAGAGATACCATAGCATTTCTGCTATGGCTGCTGCCTTATTTTCCAGCATACAGAGTGATCCTTAGATAAAACACTGCGTCTCAACGGACAGTTGAGGAGAAATTAGCTTAAATTGCCACTAATTCTGCATCATTTGCTGCCTCTCTGAATGTTTACCTAAAGCGGCATTTCTCAGAAACTCCCAGCCTTGATGTTTTTGCTCCTTTTTTCAGTTCTTCTTCCCGTCAGAGCTGTAGAGTTTCATCTTGAACGACCGTACGCCTCCCAGTCGGCCGCTTCCAGGCGAAGATGGTATCTGTACAGATTTCCCCGTGCGTTTCCTTCTGGAACACGCGCACACACACTCCCACTGATACGTGTATGTTTATATATGTAGGATACAGCCTTTGTACATGTTTGCATTTCCAGGTAAACAGTAGATTTAAAACACTGGTGGGCGTGTTGTTTACTCATGTGGCGATGTGCAGCTGGAGAGCTACGCCCTCGACGGTTAACACCCCCCCCCTCTCCATTCCAACTCTGCCTCCTCCCCCCACCCCAGCTCAGGCAGGAATTGGGGGCCGGAACCTTGGGTTCTGAGATCAATGCAGCCCCGAAATGTCAGCCAGCAGAGGGGCTGTAATAGCCATCGATCTGCTGGGGGCTTAACGCAAGGAGGCCTTCTGACCACGTGAAGGCCAGCTGCAGGAGATTGGAGAGAAAGGGGGCCGTAGAGAGGTGCGGGGGGGTATGGGGGGGGGCTCCTGCATTTCCCCTCCATCCCTCTCTCGCTCTGGATTGATCTTCCCCTTCCTGCTTTCCAGCGGGGCTGTGTCATTATCCTGCACTGTCATTAGGGGGCTCATCGACAGCCCCAGCCTCTCTGTGTCACTCTATTGAGACAGCAACGCTTTCCCCACACAGAAACTCCCCCATTTGGTAAAATATGGGCCGGCCGGGCTGTCTGCCAGGCGTGTTACGGTCGCCTTAACGCCTTTTCTGGGGGGCCCCAAAAAGAACAAATGGAGTGGTCTTTAAATAACGAGCTGTAGAAGCGTGGCCCATGGACTTTCATGTAGCTGAACTCTCTTTTCCGATACTCTGTGAGTGACTGGCAGGTGGGGCACATTAAGCAATTACTGCTCCTTCAATGGCCCTGTGTGAAATGCATGATGGGATTGAACAGTCCTCCTGTGAAATGGCTGTCGTGTCTTTGTGTCATGGATCTGGTCCTGACAGGAAGACAGTACTCATACCTGGTGGAGAAACACCAGTGTGACACCTGCGCCTATCCCACGAGTCCCTTTAACATTCATGCCTTGGAACTGGATAAATCCTGTCCAGATCTGGGAACTGGGAATGCTTTGCAATTCTTGCTAAAAAATATCGGACAAGCGGGGTCATTCTTAGGCAGAGATGTGGACAGGCATCCCAGAAAACTTGTCATATTTTGTCTAACATGTATTTTATAAAGGTTAAAGTACCCATTTTGCTCACCAGCAGAGTGGCATCTAGTCTACACAGGATTCTTGGGAGGTCAGTATTCTGACCTAAAGGGGAGGGTTTTGCCATTTTGAAATGGATTCTCCCCAAAAAATGGAATTCAAACTCATTCAAAATGTAACCTCTCCTTATGTAACAACTCCACAACCATCACTTCCAGATTCACATTTTCAATCAAAAAATATTTTAAATTTCCTTTGTAAAAAGTCAATAAACAGGATGCTGGCCGGAAAAAAGCCACATTTCCATTTTTCTCTTAGTGTTCCGTATTACAGATGGAAAATGAAGAGGGGGGCTGTCTTCACATCAAACCCTTAAGTAATACATCTGTAATCACATGCAAAATGCGGATAAACACAGAATCCAATCTGCTTCCCTGTAAAACTGCACCGTAAAAATAGAAAAACATCATTTCCTAAATCGGTAAAATTGCTCCAGATCTGCTGGCCGAAAGTCAGAGGCGTGATTCTGCCGCGATCCGCAGCTGTGTGCTGAAGAGTGTGATGTTAAGTTAGGGCTGGACCAGCAGCTCCAGGTCAGTCAGGGCATTCCTGCTCTCCTCAGACTCCCTGATCAGCCAGGGTCACCTTGGCAGAGACCTTTTCCCTGGGGAAGGTCATCATGGTGCAGGATCAATCTGGTTTTTCCACTGTGGAACTTCACAAATTGACGTATGAGGATTATATTAAAAACCCAAGTTCCTTTTTGTCAAAACAACTTTTAAAGTGTTTTTAAGTGTTTCATTATATCAAAATTGATATTTATATAAATGCCAAAAAGTAGGCCCATATTCAGAAATAACTCTTGGTCCTTCCATGTGTCATTGTGTCATTTAAGTTCAGGCAGATTTGATAATGTTTATTTAAGAACAGAAAATAAAAGGTTAATTATTTATTAAGTAACACCATTTATCACCACAATAAATCTGTAATTATTTTTTTAATTCAAAGAGCGCTTTCCTTATATAACTTGATGGACTGCATAAATCAGATAATCAGACATTGTAATAGTTGAAACCTTTCAAACATTTAGTTGCTGTGTGATTTTTAAAATTCTGACATTTTTCCTACAAGCCCATGCACCCCTCCCACCCCGCCCTATACTGTCCAGCATGTTGTCATCATCAGCTGTGGTCCTGCTTCTCCATTTGATTTGGATGCGGGGGACGTCCTGTGTCTTTGATCTGCGCCTGCCCTGCGGCGAGTCGGGCCCGTGCCGAATGAGGCCACACTCGCGGTCCCGGGGACCACCTCTCTGCATCGTGCACCATGTTGCACCCCCCCCCCACCCCCACCCGACTCTCACGCAGGGCTCTTGTGAATGAGAATGAGTCGCCTTGGCCCCCCGCTACTGGCATCCGCGACGGTTGTCATGGACACTGTCAATGCGTGGCCCGCTGGTGGTTCTGGCTGCTCCCTTTGTCGCCCTGCGATGTTGACGGCGGGCAGATCGCTTTGAGAGACTGACTCTTTGTATGAGCAAATTCCAGCAGAATTATGAGGCTCCTCAATGAATAATGTCGTAATGATCATTCAGGTGTAACTGAGTTGCTCCTAGATGTGAGTTTCAGTAATGCCAGACAATACAAGCTCTCTTGATTTAGAAAACAAAACCTGGATCATGTGCATGGTGAATGGTGTTTTTTTTTTGTTTTTCTTTTTTTTTAGTTATAGCGGTAAAAACAACCTGTTTATTTAAAATCCACTGGCATTCCAACCACCTTCTGCGAACAGGGTCCAGTCTGACCAGAGGACTCCTGAGTTGCCTATCTGTTTATATACTGGGCTTGCAGATGACTTTGTTACATTGTTTCTTTCTTGCAGAGGGATAATGAGAAGATGGCCATGTCTTGCGGATAGACAACTTGGCGGTCAGATGTCTGTCTGGCTTTTACCAAGGAGGTCCAGAAGAGAAGAATATGCAGGGTCAGTCATCAGGGCCACGGAGTGTGCAGAACCCACCCGCCCACTGCCCTGTGTCAGAACCAGCGTTCCGTGTTACCTAGGTGTCTGACAGCTCTTTAGGGCCACACACACACACACACACACGGTGCTGAAAACGACAGGCATTATTGGGGGTTTGGGATTAAGCTGATGACAGTCAGTGACAGGGACCCACCATTGCTGCTGGATGTACGGACTGGGGTCACTGGGTTATAATGCTGCTCGCTTTGCCAGGGAAGGCGGGGGGGGGGGGGGGGGTTGTATTTGAGATTGCAGCCCCCCCGAGGGGTCAGCAGCCGCACATGTGGCAACGGTTAAGATTTGTCAGGCTGAATTGGCGTTCTGTGGGGGTGGGATGTGGAACCTGCACCGGCGTTTTCCAAAAGGACGGCGGTACAAATGTTAAACGAGACGCTAATCAGCCTCTGACGGCGCCGACCCGGGGATCGGATCGGGCTCAGTGGTGCCATGAGAGCAAAGCACTGGACACACACAATGAAGGGACTTATCTTACAGGCTCACGGCATAACATCCTCCTTGTCTTGACAGTGCGCTTGTTGTGAGGTTAAATTTAAGCATTACATAAGTGGTTCTTGTTTAAAGAAAAAAATAAAAAGATTTTTCTTTCATACAACATATCTGGGAGATGTGCGTATCAATTTTTACTTTGCAATAAACTAAAACTCAGTATAGCGGTATAATTTAACATGAAAAAATGCCTAAAACGTGAACACATGCAGAATGATAATATACCTTTTTGTTCATAGGCTAAGAGGTAGTGTGCAATTACTGCAGCATATTGATTTTTCCCCTCCGAGACTGAAATTAGAGGCTCGTTGCTCCTCGCAAAGCGAAAATTCATTCTTTTTCTACGGGGAGGAAGCATCTGAATCCGACACCTACTGGGAAACCCAAAGAGCGCCAAAGCGCATCTCTCTCCAGCGGCATAATGAAACAGAAAGTGTAACGCTGCTTTTGTAGGCGGCCTGGCGCTCTGATCGCTATCCGCACCGGGGTCGTAAGGTGCCGCAGCCCTCCGGCATGTTGCGGTGCCCGAAGTGCGGCGTGAGGCGAAGCGAACGCTTTAAATCCTTCCTCAAGTGCTCCATCCAGCCCCTGCTTTCATGGATAAGTCTGAAGGGCATGTCAGCCCTTCCGATTCTCTCTGAGAGGTAATTATCCTTTTCCTGTCATGGAACAACAGATGATCGCTAACAACTGGGACACAGTTTCTGGAGATGAATTTGTCAATAGGAAGCAGAAAAGGGGGTTTAATTTCCACTCAGCTGCAGGCCCGGGGTCCAATATTTCAGTTGTCCTCTGATCACATATTTGTGAGTGAGTGCGTGTGTGTTTACATGTTGTGTATTTGTTTGGGTGTGCGTCTGTGTTTTGTGGGTGTGTGCGGTTTTTTTTTTTTGGGGGGGGGTCAAATGAATGTCTGTTTAGTGTACAGCTTGTGTGCGTATTTTGGGGTGTCTCTTCTACATGTCTGTGTTTTGGCGTGTCTGTATATGTGCGTGTGCAAGGGTGCATGAAAAGATCTGTGTACATTTTCCCGTTTTGACATATTTATTCATAGCCCTGCACTGTTTTTAAATCTCACCTTTTTTCCTGTACTGTTTTTCACTGCGTATTGTTCGAATAATTTCCTTTTTTGGGTCTCTGTTTTTTTTCCTTTCAGAAAGACCCATGAATGGGAGGAAAATTATCACAATTACTCATATAATTGAGCCGTCTTTGTTGCAAGTGCAGCTCCAGTAGCCTTTTTCCATCAGGAAAAAAATGGTTTCATTATAGGGGTTTTTCATATTCCCTGCCACGGGGCTCCGCTGAGGGCCCGGCGCGTGGATGAGATGCAGCGGGAACAGCGCGGATCATTAAGGTCACAGTGGGAATAATTATCCCAACTATGGAAAGAGCATCCAGGCTTTTTCTCCTCCCCGGCACAAATGCACTGTCCGCTGCAGCTTTTAGTCACAAAGAACTTTGAAATAAATGGAGCTTCCACCTACTACTTATACAAAAAAGGGAGAGAGAGAGTGAGGGGAGAGAGAGAGACTTGTATCAACATGACAATTTTCCATCATTAAGACTAATGATAGGCGCAGACCGCGGGATCAAGGGGAACACAAAACGGGGAGCGTATTCAGGTGTTGGCTGAGTGCTGACCTCTTTCCTGTCTTTGTTGGTGACTTAACTCTTAACAAAAAAAAGTAAAAAAAAAAAAAAAAAGGAGGGGGGCGGTCTGAAGGCAGTGAGACAGCTCAGCGGCGAGCTGCCTCCATCGGTCCTGCAAAGTGCTTAATTGGGAAATTTGCATGTTTCCCATTTATCGCGGAATTAATTTACAGAGGGTCGTTCGCTGCCATTGTTTTAAAGGGGGCTGCGAAAACAACGGGGGCACTTCATTCGTTTTTATTACATTGTGCCGGGGTTTCCCCACTCTCCGGGACGTCTATTCACGTTATTCGAACCAGCTTTTTAGATTCGTGCAATTTGCAAATATGTTAAACGTTTTTCTTTTTTTTTTTAAATTCCGTTTAAACCGTTGTTTAATCGGAGTCATTGTTTTGTATTAAGTTCTTACGGAGTTTGCAGATGTAATATCTGTACCTGTACTGCGGAGAAGCTGGGCTGCAGTCAGCCTCTTTATGTGCAGTTGAGTCGTTCGCCAATGTTTATTTAGCGCGTCGCCCTAAGAGTGACCCCTAAACCGTCGGACAACTGATCATTTTCCAGAGGGATTGTGAGCCGTCCAGAGCCCTACTCGTGTTATGTAATATATCATAAAATATGGTGGGTCAGTTCAACCACTGCTTGGATTTTGTGTGCTTAACCCGGTCCATGCTAAGATCTTGCAGGAACCTGGTGTATTTCTGCCATATCAGCAAATGTGGGCTTTTTCGCTGCTCACCTGGCCAAACATCACGTTTTTCTTGGCATCCTTTGCGCGTTTTCTCGCCTTGCTGGTTTTTCAGTAAAATGTTTTGCCAGTGAGCTGCCAGGGAGGGAATGCTTCAGTTCATTCATACGAGACACTGTGGCGATCGCCTGGAGCGAAAATCCAACAAATCCAACTCCTCTGGTCCGTGTGTAATTAGCTTGTCTTAAGAGCAGTTCATTGGATCTGTCAAGGAATTGTGGGAAATCTCAAGTTTGAGCCAAGACAGGCGTCCAGTCGTAGGCCACCCCAGAAAGGTCACAAGGTACCTCCAGAAGGCAGGAGGTCACTAACCGGTCCAGCTGAAGCACCTTTCATTGTGCAGGTGCGACTTGCCCACCAAGTCTGGGCCCAATTACTTTTTACTGATTTTCCAAAGACCTCGACTGAAGAATTCAGCTACACCCCTGTTTGACATAGAAATGCAAATCTGCTGCATTGCGAGAAACTGTCAGAAAAAAAAGAAAACATATAGAAGCTACTGCCTGCATACTGCATGCTTCTATTTGACATGGCAGGATTATTCCCCTTTGAAATCATTATTATAGCAACTGTTTGAATATATGTCATTTGCAATACAGAAAATGAAATATAAGCTGCACTATTTGAAGCAAAGCATCTACCAATATTTATGGATTTTGAATTCATGGCTTTTGAAAATAAGCAATTGCCTAAGAAAATTTGTGAATTACAGATTATGTAAAGCCAAACATTTGCCATGACAGTATTTTCCGTGTTTAATGTATTTATTCTCACTGTTGTTTTGGATGTTATGGTCCCTTGAAAGGCAGAAACGCATGACTGATTAGACAGCTGTCCTTCTCAGATCCAGAAGCCATCAATACATCTCCCATTCTCCTCCAAGCACAACAATGGGCCAAGGAAGAACCATGTCGAACTTGGTACAGAAGTAAGACGTGGAAATTTTCCCAGAGAAAAAGAAAAAATTTGAAATAAATTAAACTTTGTTTCCCATGGCCACAGGGCACATTTGCCTCGTACGTTTTTTTCCACTTAATTGACGTTAATTTCCATCTCAAACTGCAGCCGGATAACAGGCTTTCTGCGGTTCCAGGTGTGACTGTTCTGCATCGATCACAGCGTGTCTCCTTCATTTACAATCTTTCAAAATGTCAGTAAGGCGTCTGTAAGCCTGCAGCAGCATCGGCTTTGAGACACATTTGAATTGATTTTTCAAGCTTTGTGTGAATCGTGTGAACTTAATATAGAGGAAAAATTAATATATTATTGCTATTGTAGCCGTTACTGTTGTTACTCATTATAATCCTTCATTTAAGTGGCAGAAAATGTTAACATGCATTATCTGTGCATTCACTGAACATTTGAGCTTTTCGATAAGGATAGCAGTTTACGTGGAGAGACCACTGGTATGTGGTCTTGGCTGATTATCACTATAGATTCTGCTCGTGGTGTTTAGAGCTTGGCCTGCGGCTCTCGCGCAGACCTCCGATACTGACGGCTCTCGCGCAGACCTCCGATACAGACGGCTCATGCGCATCTCTCGCACGGCTGCGCAGCTCTCCTGCGGATGTCTCACTGACTGTGTGACATCATCTCTGTGCCACAGATTGACGCGGTAAGGATCCTGCACCTATCAAACCCCTTCTGAGCCCCCGCTTACTGAAAAACATGGAGGAAAAAATACAGTCCAGAGCTGTGTAGCTAATATGGAGAAAACATTATGAATGTCCCACAAAGGTAGGGTGGAAATAAATAGCACCCACATAAAATGCATGTAAGTCCTACTAACTCTACACCTACATTTATGGCTTGTTATAAATTGTATAGTCTAATAAAAATACAGTGTTTTGATGTTTATTTGCTTTTGCGCAGATGATCCATCCAAGAGCAGCACAGGCCTGTAGGAAGAGCTGAGTTCCCATCTGGCTCCTGCTGATTTAGCATCTCATCCCCTGTTCATGGGACATGGAAGCATGTGCTGATTACAAAACAGATTAACCAGAGCCGTGTTTTCACCGTTGTGACTCATGTTAAGTATTGTTTGCAATGTGAGACATTTCCTTTGACTGTCTAAATTAAGGTCTTTCACGGCAATGGCGTAAGCTTACATTATTAAATAAAAGTTAATATTGTTAGCAAAGTATGTGTTTATGATGTATGAGTGCATATCTGAGAATGTTTGTTAAACTACGTGCTGCTTGTTTTAATCAGCTACTGATATTGCAGTTTAATGGATTTCAAATAAACAGGCATAAAACAGTTATTTTTATAGGAGGGTAGTTTGTGTATAAAATGTTTTTATTATGTGTGACATGTAATTACATGACATTCAGCCTTTGTGAGTGCATAAATGTGTGCCTACCTACCTTAAAAATTCTGAAATTATGGCGGCCATGTTGTTTTAATGGTGGCCAGTGTAATTGAAGATCTTATAGGACAACTTTAGCCCGATTTCTCTTGCCGACACCAAGGTGGAGCATTTCATTGCGACGTGGGGCGTAGGGGAGAGGTGGCTGTGTTATGTGGGGGGGTGGGGGGCGGTGCTCACTAGGCGCGCCCCTAGCTGCGAGTTGGTATTGGCCACTCTGGCTGCCACCCCACTGTGATTAAATAAATCAGTCCGCAGGGCTCCTGATTAGAGAGAACCATCCGACCTGCGTGAGACAAACCGTCTCCCTGAGAAG
>JAODJU010000035.1:9488194-9516241 GCA_026776725.1 Gnathonemus echidnorhynchus | reverse complement strand
TTCACTGCCGAATTAGCATGGCTCAGTACATCAAGATCAGGGTAATTTGTGTCATATGACTTGTGTGTGTACCTGTTTGGGGCTACAGCGATCCCGTGGGAAGCACAATAAATGTGTTGGTATTTTAGCTGATCAAAAAACTATAAATAATAGGTTTTAAGTAAAAACTTACTTCTAGCAAGTTTTCTGATATTTAGACTCATGAGTCATTAAAATGTTATTTTCTAGGTGACTTTTATAGACGTAGTTGTGAGGATGCACTGGCAGAGTTTAATCAGGGCGCGTCACCTGGGTCCAGGAGGATCAGAAATCACTGCACTGAGCGCTAACAGCAGCGACTCCGTTCACATTGAAATTTACGAAATTTTGATCAGTTTCGGGTCAGATACTCAGCAGACGTACAGAAGCAAGATGCAGCTTTGGAGATCTCCAATTATGCAAGCACACATATAAATGTTTGTATGAATATACATAAATACACATACAGTAATATGTGTGATTGCATTTGTATATATGTATATATAGGTGCATGGTCCTATATGGTCTATATCACACACAGTCACGATTCATCATGTCAAAGCCCTGTCCATTTCGCTTAGATGGGACCTCGGCATAGCAGCTGCGCATCGCACCTCTTGCCTCCTCTCCAAACAGCCCACTGGCTCATTGCCGTAACTTTATTTTAGTTTCAACGCTGTCTCTGTCGTCATCATATTCTTAATAACATGAAGCGAGGGATTAGCCGTGAAGCAGAAATAATCTTAAATAACTTTTGGCGGCAGAGAACAATAACATAAAATTATCAATCGCTTTCATTTCATGTTAAATAGTAGGAAAGATGGAGTATTTTAAAAGGTCGTCGACTGTCTATGTATTCACTCGCGGGAGCGGACATCATGCATTCTTTGGTTTACATCTAAATCACAGTGAATTTTCCGAAATGGTTTCATTTTAATTTCTGCCGTATGTTTCCAAACTGGTCTCGGAATTGATAGCACATGTTTATTTATGTTCTTAAATGATAAAACCGTTTGCCCAGTGACAACAGGGGAAATATGACATGTCAGCCTGTAAACCCCAGCGGAAGCTACAGCAGCCTGGCAATTGCGCGCCCATCTGCGAATCCGAGTTTGTAGTTACGGTAATCAGGTTGTAAATAATGGCACTGCATTACCATGACGCTTCCACTGCGGGCCTGTGATAAAAGTTTCACCGAACCTCAGGATGATAATTATTGCTCTTATTACTATTATTATTTTTGTAGTTGACAAGGGATCGCTTAAACAAGCACCCTTTATTCAAAGATGATTTGTGATTTAAATTGCTTGAAATTGGTCAGTTTAAAGGGGTTGGTGAAGAGTAACGTTTTCTTATTGTGGATAGTATTTCTATTGAACCGTGCAAATGCTGAAATCTGTTGTCACACGTACATTTCAGAATAGGCATTACACGTCGTCCTTTTCTGTGGGTTCTATAAACACATCGAAAAGTTGCTTGTTCTGCGTCTTTGAGTTCAATTATGTAATTAGGTTGATAATCACTGTGACGGAATTTAACTGCCTTTAATTTGTGATTCATGTGGAGAGTTTGAGCAGCCAGTCGAAGAGACGAGTGCCTCTGTGTGTTTTGCCTCCACTACAAAGTAAGAAACAGATTCGGGGAAGTAAAATGAATCACTGGACGCGCGCGGCATCGCCATCACAAAAGGACAATAAACAGGAATGGTATGGTCTTGTATTCGATTGTCTCATTTTTTTCGTCATGTAATTTTTACGTGTCTTATCCAGTATTTTGTCATATGTTTATTGTCAGGCTGGTCATTATGCCTTAATTTTAAAAGCAATTTTGAAGAGCGTGATAGCTTAAAAATATTTCATAATACTGTAAGTCATGTTGTCAAACGCCGTTCACTGTTAATTAAGGGTATCATAACAGCGTTTTTAAATTTTCGAGAAATCGCATAAAAAAACAAAAACATATAGTGTAACATTTTTCAATATCGATCGAAGATTCAATAAATTCGCATGAATTCAATTTCCCATCAAACCGCATAAATTATTTAAAAATGTCATACAATGACGTTAATGTTTTTGGTGGAAAATGCATTTACAATTTTATTGAGAAAATGGGATTAAGGTCAATTAGTATAACATTATTTCTGTGTCTGCTGGCATCATGACATTACTGTGGTATAATTCTATTACCAACGAGGATTTTACCAACTGCTGTGGTAACGAGACGTCTGTAGTGCAAATTACTGTGAGGCGATGTTATTTATGGTGCAGGGTTTACTGCATGATGTATGTGTAACTGTATCTGGTCAAAATTTAATGGACTGTCAGCCTTCCCTACTTCTGCCTTATTATTGGCAAGTGAACATAATTCATCGTGTTGTTTAGTTGTATTGAATAATCACAATAGGCATCCGAACGAATGCTTTTTAAAATTATTGAAAGGAAAATGCATCTAGATAGTAACACACCATGTCTATCCTATCAGTCCGTGGGACTTTCCGTAAGTGATGTTTTCAGAAATAATAATGAAAGTAAATTAAAGAGGATTCCCTATTTACTTATTGAAATGGTGATACAAATATGCAGAATGGAATAATAACGTTCGATTAATAACCAGATAATATATTTCAATTGATCTTGAAAAGGTGAATCCGATTCGACTTTTTAAATCTGAATTTCAGACATACGTTTAGTGTAATCTGGCAGCTTTTTAAAATCCTACGCAATATTATTCACCAGCTTTACGCCAAGCACTGCGGGTCTGTCTCCACTGGTTGTTGAATTCCTTAGTTTTTTCGTGTGATATTGGTTATGTAAATACATATGCATAATAACATGCGAATGCTATGAAATCGGGTACAATATTATAATTAATTGTGATGAATTTGTGTTGTATTTAGGCTATGAACTAATGGGTGGTGATGATTTAAACATTACAGATTCCGTACTTTTACGGAGAGGACCTCTGAACCTTGTGGGTGCGGAAGGGTGACTGCTTACGAATATTCTGCGAGTATTTCATTTCAATATTCATATTGCATATATAGAGAAGACAGAATTCCCTTTGCCTTAATTATGATTTGTAGAGCGCTCTTGAGGAAGTCCCTTGTTTATTCCTTGCAGTTAACGCCATCTGCAAAGCATGGCAGTGTGGGGTTTCTGGCGGATTTATGATTTGTTTTGAATTTTAATCTGTGCCCAACTTTAAGAAATATCGCATATCCCTTGCCGTCACTTTCCTCTGCGCTGTTGACGTGTGATATTGAACTGTTTTCTGACAGTAAAAACTGTGCCGCACACATTCAAATCTGCCAAAATCCACCAGTTCAAACCCGGACCTCTCTGCTACTTAAAGGTGAATGAGGACAGCAAGCTGCTGGAAGTGTTAAATATATGGCTAATTATGCGTATGAAAATTAAACATCAGTGTTATGCTAATGGCGCTGCCTTCAGCTGGATCGGGGCACTTGAGACTAGAATTTAATCAAATGAATCGGTAAGTAATAGCCTACATCTGCACGTGAGAACTCTCCCAAACCACGCCACGGTTAACAATTAGAAATTTGTCGACATTTTCATTAAAATCTTTATTACCTTGATTTGTTGTTTTTATTATCGTTCAAATCCCACACTGGCTGTATGTTTAAGGATAATAATACTTTTCTCATTACTCATATTATTATCAATACATTACATATTATTTTTAATTAATTTTACATTAATTCATTTATTTAAAATTTCCTGAAACTGAATTACTTTCCTACGTTTGTGCTATATAATTTAAAGTAATTCGTGAAAATCTGGTCTCAATTTTGTTTTATTTTCAAAAAAATTTAATTCACCGAATGTCTCATCATGTCATTAATGCTTGCAGTGTTATTGAAAGATTATTAATAATTATAATTTGAAATCATCATAATGTCTTAATGACTTCGAAAAAAGTAAGCAATTTATGCAAAAAAGAAATGGTTTTAGAGCTTTTTAATAAGGCCATTTGGCATAGCTATTAACTTGAATATTTACTGTTATTTAAACGACAAAATATATTTCCATTAAAACTGCAATGTATAATGAACGGAACTGTTCACAAGAGTAGACAGTGTGATTACGAGCAGGACCGCTGGCTGGCAGCCACCGAAAAAAATCCTGTAATTGAAGTATATAACTTAAATGTCAAAAATATATTGTCTTCACACAAGACCATTTTAAAAGTGATTTCAAATAACACTTATTCTCTCTGTACCCCCCCCATAATATATCTTCACTCTGTTTCTCTGCCGACTTCTGAAATCTCTGTATTGGTTCTCAGCTTTGCTGTTTTTCTTGAGTTTCCCAGGTCCTCTGGACTCAACCCCGGAGTAGCCAATCCGAGCCACTCCTGGAAGGAGTGGACCAATCGGCTGCCATCCTTGATGAATATTCATGATTACTCGATTCAAACCTTTGAGGCGAGTTTGTGTGGATCCACAGCATCATGCGTGGACTTTTCACAGAGACAAACTACATTTTCTTATGAATGGAGAGTGAAAAAAACAGGTCGGCTTAAATTGGGATCCATCCTTCACTGAGATCATAGAAGAAAACAAAAAGGAGGAGAAGAGATCAACCAGAAGAGATGACAATGACTACAATGCCAGAAAGTCTTAATAGCCCTGTCTCAGGAAAGACCGTTTTTATGGAATTCGGGCCGCCAAGTCAACAAATGTCGCCGTCGTCGATGTCTCATGGACATTACTCTATGCACTGTTTGCATTCTTCTGGTCATTCTCAACAGGATAGTTCCTACGGCGCCGCTTCATCCTTCCCTCGGTCTCTGGGTTACCCTTACGTCAGTTCAGTCGGTAGCCATTCTTCAAGTCCATATTTAAGTACAGTACAGTCTTACCAAAGCAACCCGACACTGCCGCAGACACGGCTAGATGACACAGGTAAGATTTTTTTAATATGCCCGAATTTCTTAAATCCACGGCGCTATAATTGTTCGACGTGTCTTGTCCAGCGCGTCCAACAAGCGCTGGATTGGAGAATCGGCCCAGATGATAATTATTGGTACCATCTCTGTAATTATTTATTGCGTAATGTTATAAACAATGCATGCAATTAAGGGCAATTATACCTAAACTACAGCTTGTACAACTTGCGGTCTCATATTCGCTGCTTGCCAATAGAGTCTGCGGAGATGTCTAATGAATTCTACCACTCTTTTCACGCCCAGCGACAGATACTGAAAAAAACACTGTTGTGGAAGGCGGAGAGGTACGGTTCAACGGCAAAGGCAAAAAGATTCGAAAACCCAGGACGATATACTCCAGTTTGCAGCTGCAGGCTCTGAACAGACGCTTTCAGCAAACACAATACCTCGCATTGCCAGAGAGAGCTGAACTCGCAGCTTCGCTTGGACTCACACAGACCCAGGCAAGTTTCTTTCGGGGCCATTTAAATCTGACGTATGATGTATGTCGGCCTGACAAAGGTCATTTTTATTACATAAAATGTAATACATTTTACTTAACAATAGTTCTATGTTCCGCATTGTAAGGGATTGTGGTTAAGCTATGTTTAGTTACGGTAAACTGTCTTATAGCATTTTGAAATGTTTGAGATATTTGTTTAGATCCTTAAAATGCATGTTTATTTTCCAAACCGGAACGTAGTTGGCTTGGCATGCTTTTATCAACATTTTTGACTCACTGGGTAATATTTTTATAGGTAAAGATCTGGTTTCAGAACAAACGGTCAAAGTTCAAGAAACTGATGAAGCAAGGAGGGGGCACGATTGACACGAGCGCTCTGGCCAATGGTCGCGGACTTTCCGCTGGCTCTCCCTCCGTTGCGCCGGTTTGGAACAATACGGCTACCGTAAAGACGTCGACGGGCACCGCAGGCGCCTATATTCCTAGCTACACCTCATGGTACCCCACCGCACACCAGGAAGCTATGCAGCAGCCACAACTCATGTGAAGGCAAAACTCTTAACCCGCCCCGCCCACTTCACTGCCGTGGATTGCCCAAATCAGGGTATCGAGGACCAGCTACCCATCGCGGCCCTGCGTCCTGGCCTGTTGCGACCAGTCGTAGATGTCATCAGAGGAGGTTCCCAAAGCTCCCAACTGACCGACAGACTCCTCCGAGTACAGCCTGGTAACAGAAACTAAACAGGCTCCATCTGCGCAGCACGGCAAGAAGAATGTCTTATTTGAACCCAGAACAGAAGCAGAAGGACACGATAGTGAAATAAACGTCTCTAAAAGCTGCTGTTTCCTAGTTTCCGCGACCTTTTAACAAGTGTAGTCGTTTTAAAACTGTAAGGAATTAATCAAAGAGAACGAATTTCTTCATGGTAGCCTAACTCAGAAAAATCAGAGCGACACCTTATTTAAGACAGATAAACAGCAACTTGGCTTCACAGAAGAGCCAACATCTTTGATACTCGATTTAGCCTGTTTGACACGTGTTGTCGTTTTAGAAAGTACTTAAAAAGGTTTAATTCTTTTTCTGTGCAATTGTCAAGGTCAAAACGCAGCAAGCATATAATGGCCTGCTGTAGAAAGTCAAACAGACGAACACACGCGATGTGTGTCTCTGAATATTGGTTGCATAATGTATTTGTTTGCGTGTGTTTATTTAATTTAAGTTATTTAAATTTGATGTCCAAAATCTGTATGTTTAAATTATTTATTTTTAAAACGTGAATATGTTTTAAAGTATAAACAAAGAGTAAATAACAGAAAATAATCTACATAATATTCATTCTGCAACAACTCATAAAAATATTAAAAGTTGTTACAGCGGACAAGCCCCGATACTTTAAATATTGAAACATTTTCTAATCTTGTTGAAAAGTTTTCTAGATTTAAGGAACGTTTTGGAAACATTAGTACTGTTACTATTTGTGTCAGCGCAAAGGGAACGTGCATTGAGCTGACTGGTGTATATATACATAAACATAAATACAAGGCATATTCAGCTTTTGTATGTTTGTGGCTGTGTATACTCAATGCATTGTGAAATAGGATTTTACCTTTTAATATGAATGTGTTCACTTAACAGTGTTTAGCGTTCTATATGGCAAAGTTTAGTTTTATATTGATCACGTTAATTTATTGTTTTGTATTACGAAATTCTTTGTATATAGTGTGTAAAATTTCAAAACAATAAAATTATGACTGTACAAGGACAATATAGGACGTGCACAAGTAACTTAGAAGTTGAGAGTGCTTTTGCAGAAATGGCAAGGAAGTTATGCGATATAAAATGCCCAATGGAATGTTTAATAAATAGAAACGACTGGACATCGCTATAAAAAATTTTAGAAAAAGCCTTTATATTTACAAATCTTCAAATAAATGTCCTGCTTATTCACAGGTACATTTAAAATTCATAGGTTTAGTTATTGTGTAGTCGTATCATAATCTGATCTTTGTCTTGTATATCCCCCCCACGCGCCCACTTTGCCCCCTAACTTAGTAATTTCTACAGCAATCACAATTCTTGTTTCTTTTCATTTTTATTTAGTCCCTATAAGCTCTCTTTTCTCCTTTTTTAGATCTAACAAATCCCATTTTCATCCGTGAATGGCAGAGAGAGTACTTATGTGCGTTTAGGAATAATTGGAAGAGAGGCAGGTGCTGCGAGAAAAGGCTGCATTTCGTCAAGGAAAGGGGTGTTAGTTGGGGGGTGGGTGGTTAAAATGTAGATCAGTAAAACTGAGAGGTTCAAAGGGGCTCTTGTTTTGGGTTGATGGTTTAACTGCGCTTTTACAGAAACCTGAAGGACCAAGACCGCGGGAACTTAGAATGAATGCGCGCCACCTGAAACGATGACACGTACATACCGGCGCCTGAATTTTAACGTATCGGTAGGGTTCTGTGTACTCTGGACGCGACTGACGACGTGGAGCGTGTTCAGTGAACTTAAGAGCTAAACATAATAACGCGTGTCAATAAAAGCTGCAGCATTGATTGTTGGCAGGGCATGCATCTTATAGGCAATTTGTCGCTGAATTCACGCGTAAAGATGGACTATTGAAATACTGGTCCCTGGAGGTCTTCGTTAACTTGGTTAAACAAAAGATTATTATCCAGTTATATGTTCATTTGAAATAGTGGCAGTAGTAACAACAGCAGTAACAACAACAACAACAACAATAATAATAATAATATAGTGACCATTTTTAGCACGTGACTGAACGTAGTAATGCGTAGTAATGAGTCGTAATTGAAGTAAGGCCGCCATTAACAAATTTTGACATGCATTCTGTGTGGCCTGCGAGAATTTTCATTTAACTGATATAGTCAGAGTAGGAAAGGCTGCGGCCTGTTCTGTGGAAAACCGATAGCAATCACCAAGCTTCACTCAAGGCCACAAATTACCCTCAGATTTCACATCCTCCCTTAAATCTATTCATATGGTTTCTCCAATTCGTACCTCCAAAGGAAGGCTTTGAATAAATTACTTTCTTGTTCGTTATTATTGCTTTTCTGTTTTCCGTTAACACTTTCATGATATTCTGCCATAAATCATAACATTCTGGCATAGACCATTATTTTAATTAAAGGGAAATTTCGTCCATTTCTGTAGGCCTCACTGGGTAAAGTCTTTCCTATAGTATTAGATAAAATAGTCGGCAGATTATGCCTACTGGTCGTTTGTGGTTTTAATAGTAATAATGAACGTGCTGTTTGTATCAATTGTTCACCGATTCCTGAGCAAGTCGAATTTTCGTATTGATGGTAAAACGCAACATAGTTTGCCATTTTGAAACAATACCGGTTTGTGATTCGGCTAGTAGTAGTCGATGTACCATCCGTTATTTTGTCACGTTTAACTTGTTTTACTGACTCAAAAAATAGTTTTTTATGTTAACAATGACCATAATTAAATTACTTTTAATTTAGTAATTAATGTGTATTTTAAAAGATTCAACTTTTAAATTCAACATGATAAAAAACTGCAGCTTTTGGCCAGCAATATATTGTTTAGATTGAAATGAGGGGGTTAGTCAGTCATTTTGATATTTAATCAGTTTATTATTTAACCAAAGCATATGAACTGTGAGTTCCACGCCTGGCGATAACTCCCCAAACATAAGAAATCTCATAAGGGGAACTCATTAGTGCTTTAAAATGGGCCTAAATTTAGGTCTTACATGTAAATAAAAATCTGATTTCGCTGCATCTTAAATAGGGTGACATGCGGCTCTTAATGGAGAAAAAAATGACATCCTTTCGTCACTCCCCGTCTCTCTGAAAGACTCCGAAGTGCGCGTGCAGCTGCACAGCCGAGAGGGTCAGCGTTATTTCACTGTATTCTCCTCTTGATTACAAGCCGAGCCCATCAAACGCAACATAATTACAGTAATTTCGGGTTTATTTATTCTAATGCAGTTGCCCTTCTCTAGGGTAATTATGAGCATTTTCTCCTCACAGGGAATCTTTTTGCATTAACAAAGGAGATGGCGCACTGAAAGACAAATTTGCTGTACACTGAAAAAAGTGAAATAGGTGATCTGCCGTCTCTTCGCCGTTCTCTTATATTTAAGCCCGGCAAATTGCTTGCAGGTGTATGCTGTGGTATTGTCAATAGGAAGAGGGTTCGAAATTAGCAAAAGCACAATGTTAAAGTAATGAAGGCAGCTCGGTAAAATTATGGAACAAGAGAGGCCTTATTTTCTAATCCCTTAATTCCATTTCCATTCCACAAAAAACCTTTATGTGTATTTAATAATAAATTAGGGAATATCATTACTTACCTTCCAGATAATTGCTCAACAGCCACCTGAAATGATTATTTCTCATATAGCCGCCAGTATTTTATTAACAGGTAAAGCTAACTGTGAATATTATTTTGTACTAAAACACGAGCAATACTGTCTCGTTCTGAATACTTTCTTAAATGTTATAAGTTGACGTTTGTACAGGAAGTATAGTTTTTGCTGTTTCCGAGATAAAAAAAAAAAATATTTGCACCTGTTCTGCGTCTTCATTTCATACCAAGATTTATTTCTTGCAGTGTCCGTGTCAGCGTGGAATAATTCAGATTTTTCACATTTTAGTAAAAATAAGAAATAATGATATTAAATTATTAAACATACTACGGCATCGATAATGTTCTATTATTTTTCATATACATGATAATGATCGACATTCCTTTTGCATAATTAGCAGCGTGAAATAATATAACATAAGCTGTTATTTATATTCTCAGTACTTTATTTTTATGTTATTATTAGCATAGTATTATTTAAACGGAGGTGCAATCAGTTTAAAACAACTCCACACAGTGAGGCACAGTCCTTGTTCGTCGTCACACCTATAGAATCTTTAACAATTGTGAGCAAAATCATCTGTCTTCGTTAATAAATTAATGAAGCTTCGTCCTTACCTTAATCTCTATTACAGTCAACCGCGAAGGCTCTTCCCTATTCTGGTAACAGTGATGCGCTGTGTAAGGAAAAGTGTAAGGAAAGTGGCGTCCGAATCATGCTATCCGGTAGAGCGCCGGATTCCCACAAACTGTTATCCATGCTGTGCTATGTGTTAGAACAGCACTGTTCAGTATGACTGAACATTTCAGATATATTTCCTCTCTTTATAGCTGATGGAAAAAATTGCAGATTATTAGCATAAATGTTTACTCTTCATTACGTTGATGACACTGTGCACTCGAGATCTTGGTAATCTTTGGGAAAATTATGAGTAATTTTTAAAAAATTTAAAGCAGCAGTTACCATGCAATTCAGACTAATTCTGCGTAGGCTCGAAACGGATATAATTATCGAGGAGTCAAGATGTTATGCTAAAAACTATGCATTGATATTCCCATTTATTATGTACATACAACTTTGACAATGTTGATGCTTGAAATAGCTGGAAATTGTCTTGCGCAAAAATTACAGTCCATATTAGGACATCTAAAATTGCGAAGAATTATATAGTAATTGCAGGCTTTCAGATCGGAAAGCCAGAATGCTCAAACTAGAGCAAATGTGGATGAAATTACAGATCAGAGTACGAATTAGGCAAAGGGGTATGGCATTTTTCAAGTTGTCTGCAGGATTCCGGAAGTGTAAAGCCACATCACCGCAGATCTGTTCTGGGGTAACATGTAGCGGTTTAACCAGTATTAATTAAATGAAGAAGGTTGTTCCACATGCTGCACGTAATGCACGTTTTGCGTATTAATACACCATGCATATTACCGGTGACTTTTGGATACGTACAGTTTTTCTACCATAATCAACGTGAATGTTAGTGAAATCAGCCTTACACAAGCGGAAAAGGGCAATACTTGTATTCTGGCTGACAGAATGATACTTAAGGATGCCGTTAGCTGAAATACTGACGTGTTGCGAAGGTTCAGAAAGAGCAGAAATAGACATAT
Organism: Gnathonemus echidnorhynchus; assembly: GCA_026776725.1. Taxonomy (NCBI): domain Eukaryota; kingdom Metazoa; phylum Chordata; class Actinopteri; order Osteoglossiformes; family Mormyridae; genus Gnathonemus; species Gnathonemus echidnorhynchus. The sequence continues at coordinate 9,504,845 of JAODJU010000035.1, read as the reverse complement.
GACATTTAAATTGGCCTTTAACTTAGATTATTATTCAGCTATCAAGTTTCTCATTTCACTCAAACGTATCCGCAGTAGCTGTCAAGGCTAAACGCGTTCCGTTAAACGTGCGACTACAACTACCTTACGCAAAACACGCGTATTTATCCTTCGCTAATATTTAAAATACTCTAGCCTATGTACCTTATCAGAGAGTATCCCAAATTGTGCATGCTAAAGAAATTCCATGAACATGCCCCTTATATATATATATATAGCGATTTTCTTGATTCTCTGCCCAATTGCATTTTGGAGCATCTCGAGGGAACACAACGCATAGCGGGCGCAGATAACACGGCTACCTAAAGGATATAAATGTAACAGATTGCAATGCAACATTCTTTGGCAAAGTATTTCATTTCTATTAAAACGATCCCTTTATTTACGGCTATATTATATCACGCAATACATTGTGAATAAATAAAACATCATTAGCCTTACTGGCAATACTGTGTACAATATATAAATAAACACGGAAAACACTGCCGCTTCAAAGTAAATATTTCAAAATAAAGTGTGCACGTAGTATATCCTACAATTACGTTATGCATAAAATGTAAGCCTATATTATTATAATAAAATAAATAGGCCTACTACTAATGTAAAGTTACAATTCATGTAGGCCTGTATTGTGCGTTATGAAAGTTTTCTATTATTTATTATATAATATACAACCGTAATCAAATTTCAGTATATACAGTGGACACTTGGATCATACAAATAGGTTTGTAATTAGTACAAATCCCCATTTTAAATCAATATGCTGCTTTGCTAAACTAATTGTAATTTTATAATTCCTACACTTTTGTGAGCTGCGATTTAAATCACTAAATCGGAAAGTAAGCTCGTGAAATACTTAAATGCGACGCATAAATACTATGTTCTTCGACTCTTCAGTCTCAGTTCCTCTGCCATTTTCACCGAGCAGATGTGGAGCAAACCTCTATCAGCAGAATGATCTGCTTCTGCGTACACCCATGCAAAAGCCCTCTGCTGACCGAGGCAACGCCAATGTAGAAGAAATGTTTCCATGTTGGTTTGCTTGGGGCGTTTTTTAAGATTACGCTTTTTTTTTCCTTGGCGGAGCTGAGTTAATAAAAAGTCTGGGAGAGGCGTTGTGACTCCAGAGAGTCTGAGGGGCAGCGCTCAGCAAAACGCCCTCATCCCACCGCTCACATGCCAAGGCGCGTTGCGTGCCTTGAACCACTCTTTCTCACACTGCGCCTCGGGCTCAACGTCCTGTCTGTTAATCATCCTGTCTGCATCGCATTCTCCGGACCCTACCAAAGGAAATCGACGTGCCATTGCAGCACACGCACCAAAAAAGCCTTTTAGCAGAAAAATAAATCAATTCTCTTATTAGTACTTTAATATTCAAATATAAAGTTCGGTGGTTGCTATTCACGTCTGTTCGAGAATAATTTTACCGAACTAGCATCGTATCCTCCGTCTTACTAATTCTAGTTATATGTTTGTACAAAACATTTTCAAAAGCTTTGTAATATTGTTAGTTTCCAAACTAAAAATTAATGTAAGAAGAAATTCAGCGCGACGTTTAAGTTAACAGAGTTCATGGTGTATTTATGAAGGCGAGAGATATTACTGCAGTCGCATAAAATTGACAAGGCGTGTAAATTTACAGAATAACAGTAGGTTAAAGTAAAGTTGAATATGCTGCGCTAATTCGGCTAAATGGACATGAATAGATTTAAATTTACGATCAGCAGAAGCGATCACCGACGCTTGTAAAAAAAAAAAAAAAAACTCTTAACCAGGTTGGGCCTTTCTTAGGCAAGATAGAATGTGTTTTTGTTTAAATCATTCTCGAATTGTTAACTACAGCTGTAAATAACATTTTTGTAATAAAATAAATAGTTAGGAAACGCATAATATTTTATAGAACACATTAGGTAATTTCACGGTGCAAGTTAAACAAATTGTGTACATTAAACAGATATATTTTATAACAGCAAGACTTTAAGTTTAATGCAAACTAGTCCGATATGCTCCACTTAACCTCATATGGAAATAATATATAATAAAAACAATTTTTGGTACATACAAAACATGTTTGCTAACAAACTCGAGGTCATTTTCAAAATCCAACATTACCGTTTAAAGGCTGCTACATGTTTATTACCGCAATGCTTACATTTACTTGAGATGTTACGCCGAACCGCCCCACTAACGATTTGCATATATTGTAAAAACACGCTGTTCTGGATATATGTCTTGTTTTCATATTTTGAAAACCAAAACAAACACAATAAATAAATACAAAAAAACAATAATTTAAATGTTGCATAATTGTCCATGAGACGTTTACAAACAACTTCGCAAACATTAATTCTTAAAAATCGGGGCAGGGCGAAATTTTACAGTCTGGCACCGACATCAAGTCTGTCACACTCGCGCGTTTTTTGCCTCCGCCGTGAAAGGACGAGTTTACAAATTTCCAAGTCCGTATAAAAAAGGACCCAGACGGTCAGTAAAAATCTTTTTTTGTCGTCTTTCACGAGTCGTTCAGCCCAGTGTTAAAATATAGTCCCCGCACTCACAGCAGAGTTATGGTGTTGTAATAACGGGTTAGGTGGTATATGGGCTGCAGAGTTCGTGGAGTTGTACCAGGAATAGTTTGCCATGAAGGAAGGAGCAGTCGAATTAGGAGGACTACTGCTTTGAACCAAGCCCGTGTTTACACCGTTCATTCTTTGATTTGGAGGAAAATCCCAAGCTATGCTAGCTGGCGGAGAGCTGCAGGGGGGAGACTCGCTGGAAGCCACATGTTGCTCCGGGGGAATTTCTCCATTTTTCCACAGCTTCTTAAACTTCGACCGGCGGTTCTGAAACCAGATTTTCACCTGAGAAATATCAGAAACACATGCGATTAGAGACAGGAATGGCGAAACAGACACGCAAGCAAACAACGGAATTATAAGTCGGTGTTAAGTGGTTGTATGTCAACTAAGGGACGAGAAAATAAAACGAAGTTGAACTTGTGGTGACAATTGAGAGAAGTGATATGATGTTGCAGAGGCCTACTCGTCCGCATGCCGGTAATTAAAGATCATAACGGTTCCGAAATAATAACTTTAATTCTAGGTTTCTAAGTGTAATAGTTTAGATGTTGGCGTTATTCTTTTTTCTTACCTGGGTTTGTGTGAGTCCCAGGGACGCCGCAAGCTCGGCTCTCTCGGGTAAAGCCAAGTATTGTGTCTTTTGGAAGCGCCTCTGAAGCGCGGCCAGCTGAAAGCTGGAGTAGATAGTGCGAGGTTTCCTGACTTTCTTCGGCTTCCCATTGACTATTCGGATTTCACTCTCACCTTCTTCTTTTTCTGATGGGGAACAGAGAAAAACAAAAACGTTTTATTACGCAAACCATTTACCCCCGTTTTAACGTAATATCTAACGTTGGGTTTACTTTGAGGAGTATTACCTGCGTCCGTAGGAGGTGGCGAGGAGCTTGAAGCGTATGAGCCGTATGTACTGTAAGAGGTGTTGAAGCCCACGTCGTAGGACTTGGAGTTGTACTGACCGTTGCCTATACCATTCGTATGTTGGTACTGATAAAGACCAAGCTGTCCGTAAGGCGATCCAGCGCAGTGTCCAGTCTGTTGGTTGTTGTAATAGTTGCTGTCTGTGGAAGTCGACACCGGTAGAGTTGGAGATTCCTGCGATTTGTGCAAGGTGTGGTAACTGTTTGAGGTAATCTGGCTGGAATGCATATCTGAAGTTAGACAATCAAAAACTCCGGTCATTGTATTAGTGGAGTACGCCAAGCAAAATAATGTTCTACGATGGCCAAAGCTGACTGTGTAATAACAGCGCGAAGAAACTTAAGCAAACATATAGCTAAACGAATAAACTGCGAGTCTGTAGCGGCCGCTCAAAAGTTTGGAGAGCATCCTCATCGCCGACAAAAAAAGACGAAGCAGCATCCCCAGGATGTATTTCTGATTGTCTGTTGCCAAAGATGCGGGCGGGAGGGCATTTATCCAGGGTCACGTGGGAGGCAGGGCTCGTCAGCCGCGAGCAGCCAATGAATACGAGATGCTCAGGGCTAGTTTCGCAGGTTAGGGTTATTGACCAGTCTTAGAATAAAAAAAGAAAAGAAAAGATGCCAGATTATGCGGTTCACAATATTCCATAACCCGTGTTTAATGATATTCCCATAGAATGTAATAAACATTTCATTTTTTGGCACTTTATGGAATATACTTGCTCCCTAACTAAATACAAATATTAATTCAACTTGTTACATTACTAAGTCACTTATACACACATAGATGTTGACGTCTTCGAAGTTCTGCTTGTTCTCGAGAAGTAAACCCGATTTTAATCATTGTAAACAGGAATATATTTAATCTTGTAATAAGACATGTAGTGTTGACTTGCCCTGGTGCGCCATCTGCTGAAGACCCGTTACCCAGCCGGCTAAGCAGACAGACACAGACTAATCACTGGAGGCGCCAGCCGTCCGGGGACCAGAGGTGCGCAAAATAGCAATTAAAACCCACAAAAATGCCAGCGCTTACTGCCTGCGAATACCTCACAAAACTTAACAGACGTCGGTCGCACAGAATACCTACCGTCTTTTAAAAGTGCAGTAAAATACAAAATAGGTAATGTTATATATTACATAAAATCCGTTTATAATTTTTAAACTACTTTTTCCTGTTGTATCCCACCTCACGGCAAATCGCGAAGTATTGCTAGTTTAAAACACATGTATTATAAGATATTTATTCTGAAATACACAATGCAACGTGTATGAAGGGCATAATTAAAATATACATGATATACGGTCAATAAATAAATAAACGATGAATATGAAAATGAGTGACGTCCTACATGACACTCCAAAGATTAAAAAGAAAAAGTGATTACAACAAGTCATTACAGCGAGGTAATTTAAACGCCCATATAAGATAGACAACGGTGCGAGGGACATTATGCGTTTTTTTAAGAAACGCGTCAGAGACATTTTAATAAAGAGCAGTTAGTTTGCCTTTTAAAAGATTATGACTGGTGCAATTAAACTTTGGAGACACGGTCGCTTGACAGCGGTTGCTGAATACAGTTGTTGGTTTCGTCTGCTGTAATAAAAAGACGCATGTAAGCTACCTAGCTGTGTCCAGTTAAATGACGAAAGAGCGAGCAACATTACAACACGCCCATCTGTGGACTGCTTAGTTTACTTTAGTTAGTTTATGACGCCATGAGATGGTTTCGGTAATCTGACGGTAAACACAGAACAGTTTGTAGTCTTGCTTAAAACGCGTTCATATGCCGTGTCAGGTGTCGAAAGACGTACTTTAGTTGTATTTCATGTATAATACAAGCTGTGATAGATTAGAGTGAGTGTTGTTAAACTTTGCAGTTAATATGTGTTTAGTTATACTTTATTTTCTCTTCGATATAATGATCAAGGGGCATGAATGTATTTAGAAAAGTATCAAGCAGGCATTCAAGACATTGAGATGATTCTGTAAATATTTCCAGATATATAATTTTCATAAAGTGTCCCAGTTTAATAAGACTCACCCTGCATAATAGCCGATAACAGACAATTGTGAGAATTTACTGGGTTTGGACAAAAAAACCAGAAACACCTAACAATGTTGTAGTATGGAGGATGTAAAAAGAAGCAGCATTATTCTTTGGTCTCAGTCCCCCTTCGAATGCTGTTTTTCCACACCTGAACTTTGTGTAGTGGGATTTTGGGCTCTTCTTCTAGAAGCACAGCTCCCAGTCCTTTGGAGGATGGAGGTGGTGCAAATGTACTTCACACTCTCTATGCCAGAATTTCCCAAAAAGGTTCAGTGTCATTTAGATCTGACGATTGGGGAGATCTTGGAGGCGTTCGACTCCATCCTGGCATTCATGAACCTCTTGAATTCGTTTAATGGTGTATAAGGGGGCAACAATCATCTCGGGAATATGGCAAGAGGTTGGATGATACGGTACACCTGGCTGCCTGTTATATATTCATGCAGAGTGATCATTCTGCCCAATCCCTCATAGAAGATGGCTGCCCATACTAGCAGACATGGTGAGTTGAGGGCATCCTTTGGCTTGGTTCCAAACATGAAGCCATCTGGGTGTAGGAAAGGGGTGAAAGATGACTCATCAAACTATAGGTCTATTACCGTCTCTCACTGACACAGGGACCAGGAAATGTTCTCCTTGCCCCAGGTTACCTCTGCATGCATTGGCCTTTAGATACCAGCATTTTTCAAAGGGGGACCTTTTAATAAATTCCAGTTTGTGAAGCTCACAATTTTATTCGGTTCTGTAGTAATTTCTGAGGCTGTATTTTTTGTGTTTAGCAAATATTACTTGTTCATCTACCCCTGTTGGTCAGCTTTGACCTGATGACCTCTTACCTGGTGTACTTTTTTTTGTTTCTGACATATATCGTAATGATTTTTGGGACAATTCTGAAGTTTTTGTGTCTGATGTACCTGCAGTTCATTGTTAGTTGCCTCACATACCTAAGTCCTGATTGCTAGACCTCTTTTATGGCTGACCCATACTGCTAATTGGCATCGAGCCTAATATGACTCACGGTTGTAACTGCGTTAGTAACAGTGTTTTCGTTACTTCAGTGCTTAAGTCCATTTTTCGTGTTTCCGTTTCCCTGTTTTGTATTTTGTACGTATAACCGGAAACAAAAGTGAAATATGGAAAGGTGCATCCCAAAACAAACACCGGTTGCTGATTTCTTTTTTTTTATATGTCTATGTTGTGGGTTTAGTGTTAAATTAGCGTATAGCTTGACATGAAATCTACACTTCGCATATTCCAAACATGTGAAAAGACTCAGCAACCACAGTGCAAGCAAGCAAGATATTAAAATCATAACGTCACAGTGTCCTGACCCAAAATTCAGGATTTAATACTTACGGTTCCCTAAATGGTTGGATAGTAGCGCTCTCTGTAGTTAAGACCCGGTAATTCTTCATGTTTAGGTGCCACCACGTGGTTATGATGCACTCGTAAATTGGATGCATCGCTGTTTTAATTCTATCAAGATATATATATAAAACTTTACATCAGATGGACTATAACGCTGATATTTAAAGTTAAAAAAGTTTTTACGAGTTATTTTGAATTCAATCGGTAGACATGCAGTTCAGCGGGTGAACTGCCTTCAAAGAGAGGTAGTTACAAAAATCACCACAGGATGGCAGACTTGATCCTGCCTGCGGAGTCAGGCAAGTGCAGAAAAAAAGATTAGGTTTAATTAAATTACACTTAATTATGATTGCAGTGTTGAAATCAGTTATTTCTCTTTCCGGCACGTGAACAACAAAGAAATATTCTAGTCTGTGCCTGCTCAGAGAAACAGAAATGTTAGCTCTGCGACATAAAAAAATGTGTAACATAAAAGCTATTCTGCTGCAAATCATCATAAAATTAACTGGGGTTCTATAATTAAAATGCATTTATTTTAATTAGAAGAGTTTTTATGAGCCCCAGCAAGAGTGAAAAGCGCACGGCTGTTAAAGATAGTATTTTAGAAAACGCGATGATGAGGGATGAGCAAGGTCTTGCTCATACACAGCTCACCGTCCAGCTTCACACCCGTGCCCAGGAGAGGCTGCTCCACTGCTGCCAACCTGCCAGTCATCACGCGACCCAGCCCCACCCTAGCTGACCGAAGGCCCCCATTATCGACCCTGTCTGTGAAGGCAAGACAGCGGTAAAGTGCGGAGGAAAGAGCGGGGGACCTGTCACACATGGTTAATACTCTGAATAATGCTTGAAAGTCCACGTTACAGTGTGGGGGAGAGCAGGCACCCAGCAGCAAATGCCAGCTTGGTTGATAGGTGGAATTGCCCATGTGGGCATGTAGATTCCTGTCTGTCTCTCTGGTGCAGGGCAGACATCTTCCCTAAAGAGGCGTAAAAGATCCTTGTGTGCGTCTGGTTGGCTGCGACACACCTTCCTGGCCGTGCAGCAGTCATGTGGAGGGCAGCATGTGGGTCAGTGGGCTAAGCTTAAGTCACTGGTTCAAGCCCGGCCTCCGCGTGTCTGCAGGCCTGCAAGCAAGGCCCTGAACCTCCAGCTCCCTGGGTGCTGCTATGGCTGGCTGCCCTTTGTGGCCTGGTTGTTCTCACCTACAGAGCAAGATGGGGGAGGCAAAAGGAGAATTTCCCCACAGGGATCAATAAAGTCAATATTAATATTACTCTCCTTCTCATTGACGCAAAGGGGTCTGTCGACAATGCACTGGGCCTCCCAAATTCACCTGCACTGTGTGACAGAGAGACGATTGCTCTTGCTTGAATGCCGATTATGCCTCGTGAGTTGTCTCTTTTTTCAGGCTACCGCAGCACTACTTGTAAATTAATCGTGGTAGGAGGCTTTTCTATGGATCCGATACTGCAGATTTATCAAGGCCAGAGCCTGGCGTTGTGCAACCATCAGAGCTGGGTTCACCTCAGGGGAGTCGTGGCTTCATGCTGCCTATGACAGCCTTCTTTTCAGTCTCAAGGGCGTGCCTCACCTAGGGGTGGAACAGGATCAAACAAAACCACAACAAGGAAGAAACAAGCCTTTATCGCCCTTGGTAACCAGCCCTTTGCTAGGTCTGAGTCAGTGCGGAGTCTGATCCTTTTGAATAATGGGATTGGGGGGGGTCACCAGACCTCTTGTCCCACAGCCACAGGTCTGCTGACACAGCTGCCCGGTCCCGTGAGCGAGGATTGCTGCGCTGAGGTCATGCATTCGCCAAAAACAAACCCAGACGTACCAAACAAAACGTGGAACCTGCTCCCTGTCTTTCGGCTGCACTGAGAGATAAGCCCTCGGCCCGCGGACATGTTATTTGGTGGCACGCTGCGCCACGCCCGTAGCCAGACTTCACCCTGACTGGGCTGATATTTTCTGCCCTGACAGCCTGAGTGTTTCTACCAGCCTCCCAGCTTTGGATGGGGCAGGTATTTGACTTCCTGTGATGGTGGTGGTGGTGGGGGGGTGATATTTGAGACTAACGCTTCAGGAAATACTTTGCTTTAAACCATAACACCATAACAAATCTAGTAAACGAATGCTGATTATTTCTGCCCCTTTCTAGCACCAAAGGAGTCACCCGTCTGCTTGTTGCTTATTAAATTCCTCCCACTAAGCCTCAGCCTCACTACTTTCCTTCAGTTCACTGGCTTTCAGACCCCTTTGAGTACCGCGGTACAGAGCAGCTCTGCCAACAGTACATCCCTGCTTGTGGCAAACAGTTTACAGCCTTTGGCAAGGCAGCTGGCCAGACCGCGCCAATCCATTGCCTGCCTGGGGGTGTAACAGAGGCGGGTCATACTATTTTGTGGGGATGGGTGGGGGGCCCTCTGCTTTGGGCCTCCGGTACCTGACTCACAGTCTTTACCTTCGCCACCTGGTTGGCGCTTTCTCACTGTATGCTTGTTTTTCTTTATGAAATTGTGAATAAAAGCCTGAAATAAGTTCTCACATTTCCCGCTCATGATGGTCTCTGTTACATGGGCCCCTGGCACAAACTCTGTCCTGCTACCTTCTTGCAAAGCCAATTCTCTTCACTTGCCCCTCAGGAATGCAGATAAAACTTTAATATGATACATCTTTGAACCTTAAATGGTTTTGTTTTTAGATAGATAGATAGATAGATAGATAGATAGATAGATAGATAGATAGATAGATAGATAGACAGATAGATAGATAGATAGATAGATAGATAGATAGATAGATAGATAGATAGATAGATAGGAATGGATGGAAGGCTTTCCACAAGAGTTTAGAGTGTGTCTGTGGTCATTTTTGCCAATTCATCCAGAAGAGCATTTGTGAGGTCAGGTAATGATGTTGAATGTGAAGATCTGGCTTCCTCTGTTCTGTTCGATGGGGATTTGGTCAGGGCTCTGTGTGGGACAGTGAAGTTCTTCCACACCAAACTCACCCAACCATGTCTTTATGGACCTTGTTTTGTGCACTGGGGCACAGTCATACTGGAACAGAAAAGGGCCAGCCCCAAGCAGTGCCCACAAAGCTGGAAGCATAGAATTGTCCAAAATGTTTATGCACCTTATGAAATTGTGAATAAAAGCCTGAAATAAGTTCTCACGTTTCCCGTTCATGATGGTCTCTGTTAGATGGCCCCCTGGCACAAACTCTGTCCTGCTACCTTCTTGCAAAGCCAATTCTCTTCTCTTGCCCCTCAGGAATGCCAAAGCATTAGGAGTTCCCTTCACTGGAAATAAGGAGCCTGGCCCAACCCCTGAAAAACAGCCACATACCATTATCCCTCCTCCACCAAGCTCTACAGGCAGTCAGAAAGGTAACGTTCTCCTGGCATTCCCCCAATCCATCAGTCCATCAGACAGCCAGACAGAGAAGCACGATTTGTCACTTCACAGAACACGTTTCCACTGCTCCAGAGTCCAGTGGCAGTGTGCTTCACACCACTCCATCCAACCTTGGCATTGCACTTGGTGGTTTCATGAAGCTCTAGGCTCACAGATTTTGTGCTGCGATTAATGCCAGTGGAAGTTTGGAACTCTGTAGTTGCTGAGTCAACAGAGCATTGGCAACTCTTAGGTACACACTATGGCCCTCGGCACTCGGGGACCCTGCCACTTTATTTCTGTTGTTCCTAAATGCTTCCACTTTGCAATAATGCCACTTACAGTTGACCATGGAATATCAAGCAGGGGAGAAATTTCACAAACTGACTTACTGCAAAGGTGGCATCCTATACCATTAACATGCTCAAATTCACTGAGCTCTTTAGAACAACCCATTCTTTCACAAGTGTTTGTAAACCTGACTGCATGGCTAGGTGCATGACACTGCTGAGCAGGCCTTCCGTCGACAATCTTCTTTTTCTACTATCGCACAACTGTTGATAATCAGAAAGCAAAGAAGCTGTTTGCTCGGCTCTCATCGCCCCCACCTGTGTTCTGTGGGACATTTGCCAACTGCTTAGTATCTAACTGTTTTACTTGAATAAAAAAATGTAAAACCCTCTTTCGGACTCTGGAGGACTTCGGCTTAGTGCCATGTAAAGCATTTACGTGTGTTCTCAGGAGAACAGTGTTGGATGTTCTCTAATGGCCACTGATGTCACTCTCAGCCCCACCAAGATGTTTTTCTGTTCATGCCGGACTAAATCCATCAGGAGCCTGTTATTCAGCGCTTGAGGTTGAGATGATCGCCCAGGTGAATTGTGGGAGTTGACCACTGACCAGCCGGCGGGTCACTGATGATTACGTCATCGTGACTGTTCTTGCCTGTTTATGCACATCTCAGGTAAACAGCGGCGAGTCCTACATGTGTTTTGACGAAGCCTCCCCCTGATTGCAACATCTCTGCTTTGGGTGCTGTCGTGTTAGCTTTCGCCTGTCATTTCCGGTCTAAACCAGTGACACACACACAGATCATAACTCATAATTATTGTTATGTGCTGATTGATGAGTCACGGCGCACGCACTGAAAGGCTGCATATGACAACCAGAGATATCAGGGGTATGGAGATATGGAGATGTGAGATATATGCAAGTCACTTAGGGCTTCTGCTATGCAAATAATGATAGTTTAAGCACATTTATGTACCGTTAGTGGACAAATGTATCTGGCTATTCTGGGTCTCCCCACAGGGGGGCGCCTGCAGCTGTGTTTCTTCTTAAATGGACATATGAGGTGTGGCTCCTTCAGTGAAACCGGAAATATACACTAATTCACTTGGAGTCATGCACACACACACATACATGCAAGGACTTCTATTTTATACTGTCATTAGGGGTATGGTGCACATTTATACAGCCAGGTATGAGAAGCTGCTCTTACCCATGATGCCCTGTGTCACCAGTCCCAGTCAAAGAACTTTTGGCTATGAACTGACCAGCTTCTTAACTGAGGCCCCTTCGGGCGTCTGGAGAACTGCCTGTGCCGGCTTTCTGTTCCCGGCCTGTGCTGGCTTGTGTGTATTTTTATATGTATCCACAGGCATCAAGTGAATCACTAGCAGACAGGTCTCGTCGTGCGATGCCAGGACCTCTGACCAAAGTACGGTTCGAGCAAGCTTGATGTTATTGCCCTGGCAGAGGGAATTTGCACAGATGGGTAGAATTGATAATTACTGCTGGAGCTTATATATTTACAGTCTGCCTTATATTTCCAGGTTTTCACTAATAAGCCGTTTCCATCACCATAACAACCTGGTGACCCTGAGCAAGATAAGTGGTTGTAAGATAAATGCCCTTGAATCATGTTGAACTGAAAGAGAAGATTTGGGTCAGCAAAGTTTAAATTTGTCCATAAAGTATTTAGTATTTCATAAATTTTTTTATTATGTGGAAAAATATCTGTTGAAATGATCCTTGAGAGTTACGTTTTGATCCATTCAACGTCTTTATGGTTAATCTAGTGCAGCAGCCCGGTGTGGTTCTGCGTGTGTCCCAGTAAGCGCAAGGGACACCATGAATGGGATGTCAACTTATTTTCAGCAGAGTTAAGTTTCTCCAGGCTACAAATTCAGAACAACATGAAACAAGCAATCCACTGCTTGTTCCCCATGTGTTTTGTTTCATCGCTAAACTGTCTGAACTATTTATTAATAAAAACAAAAATGTGTTTTTCTTCTGGTGAAAATATGCAGTTTATGACACTCCCTTGGTGCTGCCACCCCTGGTTACAGGCATGACGAGTTGCTGAGATAAGAATGGACCCCCAGGCTACAGCAAGCACTGACAGCAAAAATGTGCTCTGTGTCAGAGCTGGGAAGGGTGGGGGGGACTGGGAGGGGCCGGGGAGTAGGCCTGTGCTTACACCGCCTGGATTAGCGAATCAGGGCTTTCAGGTGCGCTGCTTTGGCCTTTGTGTGGGCTGGTACACGCTTCCTGATGTCACGTACCCATTATGCTCAAGTAGAAACAGGACGTGGCCCAGTTTAATTAGCTACTGCATTTGACTTGTCATGGTGTGACAGATATGGTGTTTAACAATGTAATTCCATCTTGAAAATTAGTCTTTTAGCCAGGAAAACGTGACACCTTGGAAAAGCCATCCATCCATCCATCCAGCCATCCATCCATCCATCCATCCACCTATCCTCCATCCATCCATCCATCCATCCATCCATCCATCCATCCATCTATCCTCATTCATCCATGCATCCATCCATCCATCTTTCACCACTGCTTCTCCAGCAGAGAGTCATAGTGGATCTCAGGAAGCACAGGGCACATGGCAGGGGACAGTCCAGTAGGTTGCACATCCACACACTATCAAGCACTAAAGGCAAGTTAGACACACCAATAAACCTGAATGTGTTTTTAAATTACGGGGAAAAAAACAAGAGTTCCAGGAGGGAATTCAATGGAACACAAGGAGAAAATCTACATGCAGTGCCAGGGATGGGACCTGACCCCAGAAACTTATTAATCTATGTTTATAACCACTGAGCCACCTTAGAAAATAAACAGAATTAACAAACTCAACAGTTCTCTAGTGTCAATCCAGAATTTTTGATTGAAATTCTCAGCTGTGCTACATTGTGCCCTGTTGGCTGGGTGTGTGCTGCAGTATACTCTCTCTCTCGCTCTCTCTCTCTCTCTCTCTCTCTCTCTCCTGAGCGCCAGCAGGGCGACAGACCTAAAACCCCATACCTACTACCATTCTCTGCCATTCATTGTTCCTTAAGTCATTCAGAAGCTTCAATCAGTGCACTTGTCTAAGTGTGACCAGTGACAAAGTCTGCACAACCTGTTTATTTCATCTCAAATTCCAAGTGTAGTGTAGCAAGTTACTACTGCTGGCTTTTTATTGGTGATTTCCCGTGAAGTACTGCATGCAGTTTTCACACTGCACAAATCACATTGGCTCTGTTGTGTGTATATATGCAGGGATATTTGCTTCCTTTTTTACCAGAGATAGACTGTGAAAGTTACGAGAGGAGCAGGAAAGGCTCTGCAGAACAGGTAACATCCAGAGGGGCCACAGATTCACTGCCTGGCCAAAAAAAGTCACACACTTTATTATTTTGTTGGACTGCCTTTAACTTTGACTGTGGTGCACATTTGACAATGCATTGTTTCCACGTGCTTAGGCAACATTATTCAACATTTTTTTCATCCAGATTCACATTCATTTCTCATCGAGATCTTGTATTGATGATAGGTCAGTTGAATCACTCTGTAAAGTATTCTTCTCCACATGTCAATGGCCAAGACTTAGTGGTGCCCAATTCATGTGTGAAAATGATTCCTCATGCTCCCTGAAGCACTCTTTGACAATTGGAGCCCGATGAATCTTGGCATTATCTTCCTGGAATATGCCCATGCCATTAGGGGAGAATAAAATCCATTGCTGGGATAACCTGATCACTCATGAGATTCAGGTACTCAGCTGACTTCACTTTATTGCTGCATAACGTTGCTAAGCTGTTATGATGATCCAGTCATTGGCTCTTAAGTACTTCTGATTTAAATTCAAACAGTGATGTTTTTTCGCCAGGCAGTGTATGTACTCATTGACTCTGCTCACTTTATCGACTCCTTTAACGACCTGTTTGCTCTCTTAATGCCATTCCTGGGAGCACAGGGACATGATTGTATTTTCCTGGCAATGCAGTGTTATTTGAGTGGACGTCATGGGTGCAGGAGCTTCTGGAAGCCCCGATGAGTCAGTGAGATAAACTGCATGACATCATTCGATATCAATAGAGGGTCATTGTACTTTCCAGCAGGCTACCAAACTCCCTCCCGCCTGCTCAACGTCAATATGAAGGCTTCTTGACTGGCTCTTGCTCTTTCGATTATTGAGTATCTGAGGGTCCTTAATCCCAGCTGCCCACAGCTGCTGATAACATAGAAGACCTCATAGAAGCATGTTTCATGTGTACAATAGTTACAAGGCATTACTACTTGAATAGTAGCAAGAAGTTCCAACACACACACAAAGTTCTGCTTCCCATGCTAAGTGAAGCATCCATCATAACAGGATTGTCTTTGTCTCGAAAGGTGCTGAATTACTTTGCTTTCCATCGAACAGATGGTTGAGTGTCAGGGCTCATTCTGAGAACCATACATTAGTCTTTTCCATATATATGATTCGTTTTAGAAAATCACTGCATTTCAAGGGTAAATCTGTATGCCCCTTAATTCTAGTTCCGAAGTCTTCACTGAGTGGCGATCAGTAAGTATTGTCTGTTTGTTATGCAGGTGAAAACTGTTCTGAACGATGTGTAATACATTCATTCTGTTTTACCATTAGTTATTTAAACATATGTTAAACAAAACACATTAGCAAATAAATGTGAAAAATGTCTGTGATTTATTGTTACATAGAAATGAATGTATTCAAGCATGAAGTCTGCAACAGTGGTGAAGAGCTTAGCATTGATACATTGCATCTCTGTGACCTGGGTTTGAGCCCAGCTTCCCCCCCGTCCCATCTGTGGAGTTTGCATGTTCTCCCTGTGTTGTTGTGGGATACTGTCTGGGTGTTCTGGTTTCCCCCCACAGTTCAAAAACATGTCAGGGGGAGTTAGAATTGCCAATTGCTCATAATGATGTGTGAGTGTACCCTGTGGTGGGTTGGTGCCCCATCCTGGGTTGTTCCCTGCCTTGTGCCCTGTGGTGGGTTGGTGCCCCACCCTGGGTTGTTCCCTGCCTTGTGCCCTGTGGTGGGTTGGTGCCCCATCCTGGGTTGTTCCCTGCCTTGTGCCCATAGCTTCTGGGATTGGCTCTTGCCCTCTGTGACCCCGAATAGCACTAATGGGCACAGAAAATGTATGGATCAGCAACCCTGTCAATAACAAATGTAGTGCAGTGTTTTTGTTTATGAATCAATGAATATGCTGAGATTATTAATCATGATTGTTGAGCAATGACCATTCCGACCCTGTATCACCCTGTTACCCCAATTCCTGCTGTCTGCCAGTCAATCCCAGATAGCTGTTGTCTTATACAGGGATGGAGGCTGATATTTTGTGGATGACAGTCAGAGTACAGTCAATATCTTTTTTATGTTAATTCCCTCTTCTGGTTCACATTGCTATATGAAACGATAATTTGTTAGCGTTAATGTTACCGCTGCCTGTTTGCTATCAATTGCTTTCTAGACGGACACATCCTCTGATGAAGTTAATGTATAGGCGACTACTTGCATTTTGGATATGATAGGAGATGCACTCATGATATATTCATGCTAGGAGTGATGAGCACAACCTCTTCTTTGTGGAGTGTCTGACGTGGGATGTGGTGGGAGTGTGGCTTCCGTTGTGGTTGTTGAATATCTGGTTAGCTTAGACACTTCAGTAAGATTTTTCATCAATGTTTGCATTGCCTATAACTTCGAATCTCTTATGACTTGAAACGCTTCTTGAAATTCCCTGGTCTGTCTGATACTTAGAGCAGTAATGGGTCAACAGGGGAGTCCCGTACAGAGAAATGCATCAGCAAATTAAATTCTTAGCCACACAAAGCAGCAGTATAGGTACACAAACTGCACTCAGCAAGAGAAAGTGGAGCAACGCTGCCCAATAAAAAGGCATATTAGGAACATTAGGAAGCCCCGTCGTACTTGAGCCCTTTGACTGAGCTATAAGGGGTGGACTGCAGAGAGAGACCGGCTATGTGGC